>OX328132.1:107500858-107978110 GCA_946811695.1 Gonocerus acuteangulatus
CTGCTTGAAATAAAGCCAACTGTAGAACCTTGGTCTAAACATAAATGGCCCCTAACAAGGAGAGACCAAGTTATATTGACCAGACTACGCATTGGACACTCATTCCTCACTCACTCGTACTTAATGAATAGAAAAGATAGACCTATTTGCCAATACTGTAACAGGACTCTTACTATAAAACATAGACTTATAGAATGCAGACAGAGAAATCTACTAAACATACCTTATGACATTCAGGTCAAGGACAAATGGGATGTTGAGGTCATTGTGTAGGGTTTTGTTGGATACATAGAAAGGGGCATTTACAATTTTACGGAGGACTTTTGACTGGAATGCCTGTATTCTGTTGATGTTGGCTGTTTTTGAAGATCCCCGAGAGTTCGAGTCCGTATGTCCATATTGGTCGGATGATTGTTTTATATATCGTAATTTTGTTCTGTGTCGATAGTTTAGATGAAGGTCCAAGGAGTCGTTTAAGTAGTCCGTATCGTTTGTTCAGTTCTTGTCTTTTCAGTCTCGTGTGAGGGTTCCATGTCAGTCGGCTGTCAAGATATAATCCTAGATATCGAACCTCGCTGGATGTTGGTAGTGGAGTGTTTTTGAGGTAGACCGTGTTTTTGAGGTAGGACATGATCTCCGGTTTAGAGTGAATGTTACCTGTTTACATTTTTCAGGGTTGATTTTAATTCTCCATCTTTCACTCCAATGCTGAATAGCGGTAAGATGTTCCTGCAGGTGTTGGGATGCTACTGAAGGATCAGGGGAAGTTGATAGGATGGCAGTATCATCTGCGTAGGTGGTCAGTAAGGTTTCAGGGTGTGTGGGAATATCCGCAATGTAAAGGACGAAAAGGAGAGGACCAATAATATCTAGACATTATACATTAATATTCTTGTGTTTATAATACGAATATACTCGTATATCCGAATCAATTTAACTCCATAACGCTCAACAGTTTTTTTTTTTTTTTTGACTTCGGCTATATATATATATATATATATATATATATATATATATATATATATATATATATATATATATATATATATATTATTATTATTATTTTTATTCATTTATTTATTTTTAATTTACTAATATTCATTTCTATATTTACTTTATTCCTTTTTTTTTCTATTTTATTTATTTATTTTTTTATTATTTTTTCCCCCCTTCTCTTCTTATTTTCACTTTTTCTGTTACTAATACATTTTCCCTTCCTAAGAGTTACTGCCTATTTATGTTTACTTCCTGTTTGTTATACCTTATTCACAGTATCAACAACAGTGCTAAACAACTTCTTATTTTACACCTTCTTTCACGAAGTAACTGTAAACAGGCCTTATTTGTAACTACATGAACATTGTTCTAATGTATTTTATCTGTTATTATTAAGAATTAACAATGTATTTCTTTATTTATATTATTTTTTTTTAATTACAACTAGAAATGTATCTGTATAATTGTTTCGAGCACATCACCTTAGTTGCGGGTGCTCATAAATAAATGAATTAAAAAAAAAAAATCCAAACAACCTAACCTCTGTGAAATGTAATCCCTATTCTAACTAGCTCTTACAAAAACTACGCTCTACACAAACAACATCATGTGAAATGCAAACCATATTATAACTGACCCCTACAAAACTCCTCAAGTAAAATTAAATTTCTATTCTATCTGTCTATAAATAAAACTACTCCATATACAAACAACACTATTTAACTTGAATTTACACTTTCTAACTACTGTGATGACTATATATTTTTGTTTTCTATGTTTCAAACCCTAATAATAATCATAGAGACATGAAAGAGACCTTAATATAGAAAAATAAAATATCCTTCTTAGAAATGTAAAAATAAACAGACAGTCACTAACCATTTTTATATCATATTTGTCAATATATTAGAGGAGAAATAATATAAGGCAGTGATATGATTTTCGTAGATTATAGATTATTAGAATTTCGGATGTTTACTGTTGAGTATTGTTTCTTTGTTTTTACGGCACGTTTGGATCTTCACTATTCTACGAAGACAAGGTATAGTTGGGATTCGGCTAGGAGAAAAATGTCAGACTTTCAGGAAGAAATCTGTATTTGGACGTTTCGGCTGCAAATTGGCAGCGTTCTTCAGCTAAAAAATACAACTTATAAGTAAAAAAAATAAATATACAACTTGTAAGTAAAAACAGGCAGAAATGAGTGCAGTATATACATCAAGACAATAAATTTTAACCAATCTTATTTTTAAACAATGAAAATACGGTAGTTGGAAAGTAAACAGCATGTAGAAAGTAGTAAGTAAACAGTACAAAAAACTAATCAGTACAAAAAAGGAACATTTTTCATATAGTGAGAAAAAACAATCTATTCTATAAGTGAATACAATTTATAATAATTAATATATAGATACGTACCACTAGAGAATGCCTAGGAGGGAGGGAGGAAGACCTCGAGAACAACTTAGGTAACCATGGTTGAATGTATGAAGGGACATCAACTACACAGGGGGTTTTATAGTTTTGACTGGGGGAGGGGTGAGGAAGCGGTATGTCGGTGAAGATGAAAGAAGTGCAATTGCTAGGTTGTAAAAGCGGGTTGTAAAGGTGTTAAGAGTTTTGGGACACCCAAGTAGAAAAATTGTCTGGAGCCTGGGAACAAAGATAAAAAGGAGGTCAGGACAATTTATGGAAGACGGCGGAGTAAGCAGGGGAGATGTTTTGTTGGTCGGTTTTGTAATTAATGTTATTGGGGTTTAAGTTAATGTGGACGCATTCGGAAATCTGTCGTTTTTTTGTGTTTCGTTCTGTGGAAAGTATTTTAGTGTCGTCAAAGTTGAAAGTGTGTTTTTTTGTTATGGCGTGTTTTGCGAGGGCGGATTTGTGGATTTCTTTGTTTTTTATTGTCCGTTTGTGTTGTGTTATGCGGGAGTGAATATAACAACGTCCAAATACAGATTTCTTCCTGAAAGTCTGACGTTTTTCTCCTAGCCGAATCCCAACTATACCTTGTCTTCGTATCTCTGCAACGGCTAACTATCTCCATCTTCACTATTCTATTGCGGAAAATCTTCACTATAATATTATGGAAAATCCTAAAATGACAAATTTTCCTTTGATTCGGGCTTTTTCGTTTTTGAGGCCCAAAACAAAGAAACGGTGGGAACTACTACAAACATATTATCATATAGTTTAAGTCACTTATATTTGTTTAATCCTCGAAATATTGTAGAGTAGTTTGAAATGCAAAGCTTTAATTGGAAGAGACTTAAGCACTAGGGACGTCACTCAGCCTGCAAAGCCGTTTCATCTCATCTAGAATTACTTGAAGGTGGAACTATACACAGTGAAGTTTCTGGTAGATACCTTCAGTCTAAATACAAAGTTACGTATATTCTGCTTTTTATACTTATACGATCATTTTTAACCTCTATTTGATAATATATCAAATGCTTCACAGTGATTGTTTTTTCTAGTAATGATTTTCTGTAGATAATATATTGATATAGTACAAGTAAATTTATAAACAATTTGACTTTGTAAATAAATAAAGGCCTGGTTATTCTGTTACATTTTCCGATGGATCCTCAGCAGTGTAATTTTATTTCTCAGAGGTTTGGTGGATTTACATTATCTTTTACAATCATTTTGTCGAAGAAAAAAACTAATAAAAAAGTGTTTCACGAGGCCACCGACGATTAACCAGCACAAACGATTATTAAGACCCTCTAAGCAGAAGCATTCGCAATAAACACAGATTGGATCAGCTTATGATCCTATTTCTACTCATGGGATGCCAATTGACTTGGTAATGCAGGCCTGCTCATATTGTGCAGAGAACATCCAATGCCAGTTATGATAGGGTATACTCTGGTTGCTCTCCTTCCAATCAGAGTCAATGCTCAAATCGCTTATATTTTAGTGGGGAAATGTTAGAATGAACGTAATATAATGTACTTTTCTTGTAAGTAATATAACGCTTAGTATAGTAAGTTTTAATAATGTCTTGGATTAGTTTTGACTACAGTTCCTGGTTTTATCGTAAATTAGACATTATTGCACAGAGATATATGTACCATGCAACGCAAATAATTATCATAATGAATACGATACAGAGCTTGTTTTGCTTGTAAAATTATCCCTATTAAGTTATTTTTCTAATAAAATACTAAAATTAAAAAAAAAGCACATACATAAAACAAAATACGAACAATGACGAATAAAACCAACTAAAAGAGGTAAATTTATCGAGGTAAAATAAATATATAAAATAATAATAAAGTGATACTGAGAAGAGTACTTTCTTTTTAACAGGTAAACTTTGTCAGTATTCATTATAAAATTGGAATAATGTTCAGATAACAACATTCATTTTGAAGCTGGCTATTCAGCGATTTTAGTACAAATTTCATCATCAGCTGATATCCTCTATAATTAATTATATATTGGCAGTTTGAAGACAAAGTGGTCAATGTTTTGCACAGGACTGTCATCGCAGGTACACATATTATTGTCTGTTACTCCAAATCTGTGAAAGTATTTATTTGTCATCGTGTGCCTGTTAGAACCTTTATGTTAACATTTTCTTTTTTTTTACAGCGTATCAAACCTAGGCCTTCAGCACTGGGCTGTCTATAGGCCGCCATCTTTATTAGACAACATGCATTTAAATTAAAATGAAAACAGAACTCAACCTGCTCAGGTGGGACTTGAACCTCGATAAGAATCCAAGGCGATAGCCACTGGACCACAGGGAGACCCTGATTCCTCTCTTACTGTTTATTTTATAGTCCTTAATGATGAGTAGATAAATGTAATTGGTAACAGCTGTTCCTTTGCTGCTAATCTGCCTTGTTCGTCTGCCAATGCAACTCCGTCACGTAAATGAATTAGAAAAAAAAAAGTGATGCAGTTTCAAGAATGTGCTAGGTAACTTGCCTCTTTTAGCGCGGTTCCTCCCTCCCCCATAGGGAGGAACCCCGCTTATAGGGTTGATACAATGAAACAATTCGGCGGAAGTGCCGACTAGAAAATTTCGCGTTTCAGAACCCCTAGAGACCGAAAATAACGGTGGTTCAAATTTGTATATATATATATATATATATATATATGTGTGTTGTTCATTCGGTTCCCTTACCAACCAGCAAGGATGAATGATTGCCTGAAGAAGCCGGAGAGGAATCCGGCGAAATATTGCGATGACAGGAGGAGCAAGACCGCTGGAGACAGATGCCGAATGAACAACACATTTAATTCCCAGCGAAGTAGCTTGAAAAATAGCATATATATATATATATATATATATATATATATATATATATATATATATATTTGTCTGTTCGCTCATTTCTGGCTTCCCTAATGGTCCGATTGTGATGAAATTTGGTACAAAAATCCGTCGTCCAATTTGAAAGGTCAAGTTCGTTAACCAGCAGAATCCGCCCACTGGAAGATGGCGTTTAGGGCGAAATTCGCGCAAAAAAAATCGTAACGCTTACGTTTTTGAGTTCATAAGCTTGTAAGTACTCGTTTTATAGGCTTCTTGGGCTAGGAAAACGAATGAAACCATTTTCAAGGCGATAGCTTTAACCGTTTTCGAGAAAATTGGAAAAATAGTTTTTGAATACCGTTTTTGGTTTGGGTACTTAGAATCATGGGATTCAGTTGAAACATTTTTTGCGTGTTTGAATTTCATCAAAACTAATATGTTAAACTTTTGGTTACGTTTGGAGTTAAGGAAGGGTTAGAATAAAATATTTTATTAACAGACATAAAACGTTTTGGTAACTTTGTATACTTTCCTTAATATCTCGAAAAAGGTTGAGAATCATGGGAAACGGAAGAATACCATTGGAAAGCTTACTAAATGCTCTACAAAAAAGGTTCTAATGAATGTTTTGATTAGGCGATGTCAATCGGAGAAATAAGTGCTTAAAACTTTAAAGTAATTGATTTCGCTTATTCGAACTGTTCTTTTTGTCTTTGATTTTGGTACTTAGAATCATGGGATTCAGTTGAAACATTTTCTGCATGATTGAATTTTATCAAAACTAATATGTTGAAAATTTGGTTACGTTTGGAGTAAAGGAAGGATTAAAATAAAATATTTTATTAACAGACATGAAATGTTTTGGGAACTTCGTATACATTCCCTGATATCTCGAAGACGGTTAGGAATATTGGTAAACGGAGGGTTACCATGCGAAAGCTTACTAAATGTTCTACAAAAAAGATTCTGAAACAATTTTTGTTTAGGCTATGTCAATCGGAGAAATAAGTGCTTAAACTTTGAAGTAATTGATTTCGTTTATTCGAACGGTTCTTTTTGTTTGTTTTTATTCCTTGTTTTTTCATTGGTCACAGTAGGATAATGTATTTGACAATAAAACAGATTAATTAAAATAAGAAAAGCAATTCATTGTTAAAAATATATCAGGCTGTACCGTATGAAATGTCAGTTTTGGATTTGTCGATTTCCTTCAAATGTCTTGAAACTGTCGAGGCTCCTATTCCGAGTTCTTTGGCATATTCCCTAGTGTTTTTAATTGCTTATAGTAGTCAAATGTATTTGTCAATAAAACAGGATACGTATAATTAGAATCAATATTTTGTTTGTTAGAATTCGAAGATGCCGTATGAATATCTAGATTACAGTACTGGTGTTGATTTCGTTCTTTAGAATTATTCTTGGTATTCCCTATTTTCATCTGTTACCCATAGTTTTTTATTGTTAGTAGGTTTTTCTTATTGATTATAGAATATAAATCTATTTGGCTATAAAACAGGATACGTAAAATTAGTGACAATATTTCGGAGATTTCTGAGCGAAATACTTTTAAGATTTTCTACCACCACGAACGGCTTTTTCCCTCTATTTTTATCCACTAGATAGGCTTTATTTTGCATATTATTCTATATAAGTTTTATTCAGCAGGGGATTCTGATGAAATGTCGTGTTTTTGCTGTGGATTTTAAATACGATGTATCTAAGATTGGATAACATTAGCGAGTCTACATAGTTAAGAACCGACGACGGAGGATTACTTCTTGCTATGATTTAGTCTACATATGTATATTAAGTCCTAAATCCAAAAAATAAACTTCACAACGGTTAGATACTATGAGCGAATATGGCGGTTCAATGCCCGTAGAAGCAGAAGGTCCGCAGGAAATTTACCTGCTAAGAGTTAATCCTCAAGAGCTGTAAATATACCCCAGGTATCTGCCGACACAAATACAAAGCCGAGGCGGAGAGCACCCCAAAAACACAGATCCAAACATACGTTATATACTAAATATTCATAAAGACTACTTAGTTGTAAACCGATTCATCAATTAGCAATCAATAGTTTTCAACAAAGGTTATATACTAAATATTGATAAAAAGTATTTAATTAGAAAAAAAACAATATTCCACAAGACTTGTTTTTGGTCCATTTGTATCTACTCCATAGACTTAATTAGGTATATTATTCTATTGTAGTTGGGCAACTAAACTTTGTTTTATTTTGTTAAATAAAGTTTTTTTTCTTGACTTGTTATTCGTCAAGACTTTTATTTGTCCTTGTGTATTAACTAGATAGGTTTTATTCGGCATATTATTCTATATAGGCTATATTAGGCAGGGTATTCTACTCAATCTTGTGTACTTCTTCTTGATCCTTCTGTACACGGGCGTAGATAAAAACAATTTCGGGGGGGGGGGGCTGAGACCATTTCCAGGGTATGGAATACTAAATATTTAGAGCTTGGAATAGTTTCAGGCAACTAAAACGCTATTACACGTAAAATAAAATATGTTTTATGAACTAAGTGATCTTATTTAATTTATTTTTAAGGGTTTTACGAGAAGTTTTTATCATCAATTCAAAATTTCGGGAGGGGTTGCAGCCCCCCCTCATATACGCCCATGCTTCTGTATCCTCTAGAAATGCTTTTTTAGGCATATTTTGTATTGATTTATAGAGCTTTGCTTTAGAATGAGAGCCAGATTCTGTAATTTCCGCTTCTGTGTAAAAGTTAGCTACTGTCGGTGTCCCTGACGCCTTAATATCACTTTTATTCGAGATGTTCGAGAGGATTTTGACAATTTTCACGAGACATATAAAAAAAATAAGTTTATTTCTTTTCTAAGCTTATCAAATGGCACTAGGGACATGAACGGAACCGCGCTAAGATGCTGCAGTTCCTGCGAGTCGGACTTTTTTCCTTATGAGCTTATATAATACTTAGATTTAGCTAGCGACAATATTTTACACCGCAATTAAAGTGACTTGCTCTTCTTACAAATATAATATTTATGTTGTAATATAAACATAATACATTAATTTTTCTGAAAAAAAAAGTCCAACCCGCAGGAACTGCATCATCTTAGCGCGGTTCCGTTCTTATCTCGAGTGCGATTAGTGAAGGAATATAGCAGCTATCGGTAGGTATTAGCACCATTTTCCCCCCTTAATATCTTCAAAACAGTGGGACGTACGATATAACCATTCAAAAGCTTACTAAATTCTCTACAAAAAAGATTCTGAAGCAAATTTCGATGGGGCAATATCAGTCGGAGAAGTAAGTGCTTAAAACTACGAAAGTTTTAGTTTTGTTATTTTAAACGGGTTTTTGTCACTGTTTACCTCACTTTTGTTTTTTAAGTTTATTTGACGGTGGAATGAGTATTTCATTAAAGATGAGAAAATAAGAATCATATTGGTAATAGAGTTTTCCTAGAGTGATCCGCTGGAAAACTGCCAGTTTCCATATGTGGCGCTTTAAGCTTCCTTCTCTTTGAGATTTTATTTTATATTTTTAACGAAAGATCAAAACCTACTGATAGCTGCTACTATTCCTTTACTAATCGCACTTCGGATAAGAACGGAACCGCGCTAAGATGATGCAGTTCCTACGAATCGGACTTTTTTCTTAAAACCAGACGTTCTTGGTTGATATAAGATTAATGGACTGAAATAAAACACCATTGTCAATAATAAAAATAGGAAGGACATGTTCTATTCAGAAGAAAAAACAGAATGACTTGGGACTTGAAAAGAGAAAAAGATTCCGACATCAGCATGAAACGGAACTCCCACAATCACGGAGAAAAGTTATCGGTTGAGGAGATTTGGTTCACATCAATAAATATAGAAATGAAATGAATCCGTCCAAATGCTCATCGAATCAAATTGATGGAAAGGGGAAATGGAATCCTTCTGACTTTATCTCTCCTTAATATTACTAGTAGCAGTAATATTTTATTGTTTATTACTAATTGAATAAAAAAATTATGAATAAAGATGCATAATAACCAGCTCAAATTAGCACCTTTCATGGACATTAATTAATGCTCCCGCAGATTACATATATGTATATATATACATATATGTAATCTGCGGGAGCATTAATCGTCAGATAAAAGTACAATTTAATACAATGGTTCAATGAATAACAATAGAAACAAAATAATATAAATATCTGATTTTGTTCGACCTTTTTTCGAGTTTATGATTGAAGAATATTGATAACAAATGTTAATCAAATTTAATCTTGAATATGACTGAGAGCCGACTCGGGTTCAATCAGAGCCACTCCCCTAGCACCAAAGATTAGAATGCTATGCGATATCATTTCTTGAACAGGATTTTGCTATTATTTATTTGTCTTGAATATAGACTCTCCGCCATCCAGCCCTTACTTCCGTGTTTAATCTTGAATATGACTGAGAGCCGACTCGGGTTCAATCAGAGCCCCTCCCCTAGCACCAAAGATTAGAATGCTATGCGATATCATTTCTTGAACAGGATTTTGGTATTATTTATTTGTCTTGAATATAGACTCTCCGCCATCCAGCCCTTACTTCCGTGTTTAATCTTGAATATGACTGAGAGCCGACCTGGGTTCAATCAGAGCCACTCCCCTAGCACCAAAGATTAGAATGCTATGCGATATCATTTCTTGAACAGGATTTTGCTATTATTTATTTGTCTTGAATATAGACTCTCCGCCATCCAGCCCTTACTTCCGTGTTTAATCTTGAATATGACTGAGAGCCGACTCGGGTTCAATCAGAGCCACTCCCCTAGCACCAAAGATTAGAATGCTATGCGATATCATTTCTTGAACAGGATTTTGCTATTATTTATTTGTCTTGAATATAGACTCTCCGCCATCCAGCCCTTACTTCCGTGTTTAATCTTGAATATGACTGAGAGCCGACTCGGGTTCAAGAATACCGGTAAAAATATTGAACGAATCTGTACCTCTGAGGCAGAAAGAAGGAATGAAAAATTTTAAATCAGGATGTAACAATTACATTTGATAATGGATTCCCTGACTGAGGCTAGTAATGATTTATCCTATAGGATCTTTATATCCTAGTTTTTGTTCAGTATTGTATTACAGTTGTACTTTTAGCTATTAACTCGACAAGTGTACAACATATTTATAAGATTGCCTTCTCTTAAATATGAAAGTTAAGAATCAAAGAGTTCTAAGTAGATTTCCAATTGAGTGTCATTGACTTCCATTGTTGCGTTAAAAATGCTGATATTGGGCTTTAGATTGTTGGTAGATCAATGTATGCCCTTCTCTATTTATGTCAGCTTATACGTTGCTTTGTAGTTTACAGTGACTAAATAAATGTAAACCATAGTAGGGCTACTAATTACATAGATAGACATATACTTTGACAAATCGCCGTTGATTCAGTCCTTATGTTGGCATGCAGATATCTAATTCTCGTAGTATAAGTGTAACTTAAGTCTTATATGATTGGGACTGAATTACAGGGCTCGGACTCAGGGTGCATGCACAGGAAAATCTTCTTCTTAAGGTGACATACTCAGTCTTGATTGACGGCGACTACTGCAACTTTCCTTAGTCAGTTTTATAGGGATAATAGTCAATGGAGGAATAAAATGATTAAAAAAAAAACAAAATTGTTTTACATAATAATGTTCTACTCGATTGAAAACGAAATGAAAAAAGTTGAAGATATATTTTTTAAGCCTATTATAAACTGTTTTTTTCATATAAATATATAATTATTAAGCCTAAATGTTTAAAGTGTGTGGTTTAATAATTTATTTTCATTGTCTAAGTTTTCTAATTAATTAATTCGGTTATGTCATTACTAAACATTATTACCGTACTACATTATCTGCCTTGTGTGTTGCTGTTTAAAATTAACAATTACCAAGGGAAACCTATGGGGATGTTTGGTCGTATACGTGGATGGAGTTTCCAAGAGCTCGTCTGGAAGCTAAGCTCCTCTTCTGTTTACTTTACTAAATTGAATGCATTGTCTTCTGTCCCCCGCTTGGCTCAGCTATCTGGCAAATATCACTCTTGATAGTTAAGATAAGAGGATATTATGATCTTCAGGCCCAGCTTACGTAGACACATTAATTTATCTATTCACTAGTTGATTAAAAGGTGGAGGAATTTAAAAAGTTGACAGCTATTGATCATCGGGCACATGAAAGAGTAGCTAGTTCGAAGGCTCCCGTTAGTGCACGGTTGTTTATAGGCTGCCATAAGGAATAAACTGCGTATAGACTTTCGTAAAAAATAGATTGTTTATATGCTGCCAATAGGAATTAGGTGGCTATAGGTTGTTGTTGGATGTAGGTTCCCATTCGGAATGAAATCACCTTAGGCTCTGTAGGAATTATTTTCGTTTATTTTATGGCTGGTTTGTCTTTGTTGTTGTATGTCTGCCGATAACCTAATTGGTTCAGTGACTGTGTTTCGGCAATAAGAAACTATAAGTCTAAATAAATGCTGTATGTAGAAGGAATATTCCAGGTTTAGGGAACATGGAAAGAACAGAATCAATTCAACTGAGTCCTGTCAATTTCATATAGGAAACGATTGTATCTGAGAGTACTAGAGACTTGTATACGAGGTAACACTGCAATGCACGAGAAAATTCAATTCTCAGTCCCTATCCAATATTCGTCAGTGACAGCAACACTCTGGAACATAGTTTTCCCATAATAACAGAATGTCCTACACTCCCTGTTATACCTAGCTCACTTAGCCTTTAACATCTACCTCTAACAGGGGGTTTCGAGAACGTCAACAATGTTTGAATATATTGTTGTTATGTTGATAGCCTTAACAGTAAAATGAATTTTCTACCATTCTCCGGTTACATGGAATGTTTCCAAGTGGACAACCCTGAGAGCCGCTCCACGAATGACCTCTTCACACTCCCACAGCCCCAAAATCCTTCCAGCTTTAGACTTGGGCTTTATCACAAAGAGTATTTCGCGTGACTGCTTCGAATTGACGAAACTTCGCAGAAATTGAGACCTCTTGTTTAGTAGTTTGCCACACGAACTTTGTTTCTGAAACGCTTAGTCAATGGGAGCTCCTGGGCAAGAATATCTTCAAGGTAGTTGTACTTGTTCACCACCTCTATGGCCTGTCTACCAAACAACTACTTGAAAATGTTCCTACAGTTTGAATAATGGGATTAAAATAGCTTTTGACATAAATTATATGTTTTTATTCAAAATATACAGAATTTTGATTTACAGAACTATTATTATCCCAACTTACATTGAATTGATTAAAAAGAAAGTAATAGCAAAAATGAAAGATTAAATGTGTTTAAAATCAACTCGTACGACTAAAAGAAGGGAAACAAAAATGAAGGCTAAGCAAATTCTATCTTTAGAGATTTTTAGTTATTTAAGATTTCTTTGTCTTGATCATTTAAACTCTACCTTTGTTCATCTCCTAAAAATTATCTAAGAAGGTAGCACGTTTTTTAAGTACATAATTGACACGAAATTACATTTGTCTTAATTTGAATTTTATTCATTTCTTAAGTTTTTAAATTTAAAAACTTAAGAAATGAATTCGCCTGCAGTTTATGGTTCAGAGCAATTGCAGAATAATGTAGAGTACATAATTTCTGGTAAAAATTCCTAACCTGACCATCATACTTCCCTATCAAAATGGCCTTACATCCCTTCCAAAATTCACATTCACCATAATGATGAAAATTTCGCGTTTTCTTCTTTCTCTGAAGGAGTCACGCCTCGAAACAGGAAGAAACTAAGTCGGAGATTTGGGTACTTAGGATCCGGAAGCGAGGGACATTTTCCTTCCCAAAACCATTCTCTTGGAAAGAATAGCGTCAGGGACACAATAAAAAAAAAACAATGGATAAAAGAGAACAATGGAGAAAAGAATTCGTTAACAAGATTAAAAGGCCGCATTGAGATCCAGGACTGCGATTCCCCAGAAAATAGCTGGGAAGTAATTAGCCCCTGATTCCCGATTAATGGCTTTTATAGAAATAATGTATTTTACAGTTGCTCTCTTAGCACTTTCCGAAGCAAGGTAGACATTGAGGTTTCATTAATAAAAGAATTTTTGTAAAGGTTCTTCATATCTTCATCTTTCCCAGCCCACTAGGTACCAAAAATAACCCCCGTTAAAATTTATATACACGTATATATATTGTTTCAGGTTTAATTCGCTGGGGAGAATAATTGTTGTTCTTGATACGTCAAGAAGGTAAACACCCTTAATACAAGGGTGTTTACGTTATTCCGTGAGATTGTGGAACAGCATTCGTAGAACAGAATTCGCTGGGGAGAATTATTGTTGTTCTTGATACGTCAAGAAGGTAAACACCCTTAATACAAGGGTGTTTACGTTATTCCGTGAGATTGTGGAACAGCATTCGTAGAACAGAATTCGCTGGGGAGAATTATTGTTGTTCTTGATACGTCAAGAAGGTAAACACCCTTAATACAAGGGTGTTTACGTTATTCCGTGAGATTGTGGAACAGCATTCGTAGAACAGAATTCGCTGGGGAGAATTATTGTTGTTCTTGATACGTCAAGAAGGTAAACACCCTTAATACAAGGGTGTTTACGTTATTCCGTGAGAATGTGGAACAGCATTCGTAGAACAGAATTAGCTGGGGAGAATTATTGTTGTTCTTGATACGTCAAGAAGGTAAACACCCTTAATACAAGGGTGTTTACGTTATTCCGTAAGATTGTGGAACAGCATTCGTAGAACAGAATTAGCTGGGGAGAATTATTGTTGTTCTTGATACGTCAAGAAGGTAAACACCCTTAATACAAGGGTGTTTACGTTATTCCATGAGATTGTGGAACAGCATTTGTAGAACAGAATTGGAAGATAGTAGCCAAGAGAATAGGACAATACTGAGCTGACTACCGTCTGAGACGTATAAAAAGAAGGGAAACGCCCTAAGATACCAAAGTTCCTGCGAGCCAAAAATATATTTACAGTTAAAACAATAAGGAGTAAGACCAAAATTTTGGTAAAGACCAAAATAATCTTTTACCCCCATTATAAGTGAAAAGAAATAAAATAAAATCTTTTAAAAAAATATCTTCGAACGTTGCTGAAACCCAATAGTACATAAATAAAACTCAGGTTTAGAAAACCTCAAATTTTATTTTATTTCGTCGATTCTTACATTCACCTCAATCCACCATTAAAACATTTCTGTCCGGCCGTTCGTAGACCCTTGCAATTTTCTTAATATTTGTAAGTATCTATGAATTAAAACTGAGGATTAAAATGAAAGCGAAATATTTACTAGAACCTAAAGAACGAATTTTTGGCTAATATAAAGGTGAAACTGGCTGAAGGAGATCCTAAATGCTGTAGAATGGAGATATTAACATCCTCGCTCTCGCTCCTAGAGTTTAACCTCTTCAGGACATTCTTTGATGAAATCTAAAAAGATTTAAAACTTTTGGTTTTGACAATGGTTTGATTATTTAACTTATGACTTTAAATACTATTGATTGGTAACAACCCTAAGAATTAAGAATTTGACCTTCTATTTGCTAAATTCTTGAATGTCTAGACACTTTCGTTACTGACAATGCATTTAGGTGAATGATTAGAAAAAAATAGTAGATGCATATTATTGTACGTGAAGTGTGATTAAGGGCATTGAAATAAAATTAAGAGAACGGCTTCGTAGGCACTTGCGGTAACAGAGGAAGTGGTGAGGAGCCAGATGGCGAGGATGGGCAGTTTATGAGGTGCAGTGTGTTTCTCACTAATTACTCGAGTGCATGGCTGCTTGCAGTTAATACACTCATCTAGATAGCGTTCTAATTGCCATGAAACATGTAGACATACCCACTCAACGGTACGCTCTTTGGCGCCAGTACTAAATCATTCTTAACTGGCTTAAGGATGGACTATTATTATAACCCTTCAGGATTCCAAAATAGAGAAACCCTAAAAAGACAATGAAAGTAATCAACACATTTAACTGTATAAGTTATCAGGAAACCAGTTGTCCCTATTGGACCAAATTGGGATTCGATGGGGAAATGTTTTGCTTTTTTTAAACGCCAGAGAAAATTCAATTTCACCTTCCAGAATAAACACGTAATCATTCTCTTTTATTGATGCCTTTTGGTAAAGATAATAAAAACCCTTTTAGAATTTAAGTGACAATTAACGATTATTTTTTCCTGAACTTCCCCTTTCTATATATGAAATAAAAATATTTGCAGTGTAACATCCTTCTCTAATTTCTACCATCGTTTGTTAACCGCTAATGACCTGTATCTGCCGGTCTAGTAGCTGGATAGGTGAGCTCCCTTATCCGCCGCTCTTTTAAGTGGCGGGCTACCTCAGGCCTTGTTATCTGGTGACTTGCCTTATCCACCGATCTGCTAATCTTCGAAGCGACGTCCCTCATCCGGTGTCTATGAAGTGGGAAGCCACCTCTATCGTTTTGTTATCTTGCGTGCTGCCTAATCCGCCGATCTCTTAGCCGGCTGTAAGAGCTCCCTTTTTCGGTGTTGTATCAAGCGGCGAGCTACCTTTGGCGTTTCTTTAATTGGCGAGCTTCCTAACCAGCCTATCTAGTAATCTTCGATAGAGCTCCAGTATCCAGTGTTGTATCATGCGAGGAGATGCCTCTGGCGTTTCGTTGTCTGCCAAGCTGCCTAATCCGCCGGTCTCCTAACCGGCTATAAGAACTTCCTTATTCCGCGTTTAGTTAATTCGCGAGCTGCCTTACCTGTCCATGTATTAATCTTTGAGAGAGCTCCAGTAGCCAGTTTTCTTTTAAGTGGCGAGCTACCGCTGGCGTTTTGTTATGTGGTGAATTGCTTAATCCGCTGCTCTCGTCACCGGCGAGGGGAACTCTCTTATTTGGCGTTCTATTGAGCGGCGAACCCTCTATTCTGACGTTTTGTTAACTGTTGATATCCCATTTACACACACACACACACACACATATATATTTCTGGAATTTCCATAACACCTTTACTAACTTATGAATGCATTTTAATATTATAATTTTTACGGTGAACGAAAACAGTATTTTCAGGAAATAAATTATAATAAATTGGATTTAAAAATTAGGCTTTTGTTTCAAACATTTTTCAGTAACGAAACACAAAAGTATGCTCCGAGACAGAGCTTTTAGATTCTACATTGAATTAAATTACTTTACCAGTAAATGTCTATTTTCTTTTGGAGAAAACCTCCCCACCCATATTTAGTCATTTTCTCTCACACTTGAATTCTGTATACACCCGTTAAACTAATAAGAGAAACATCTTCTGAAGATTCCTAAAGTAAGCGCAAATTCGAATTAACAATCTCAATAAAAAATTAATAAAAGAATAGTGCAATATAAATAAAATATTTAAGCGATTTGATGGAATGTGGCGTTCTGGAAGGGCTGATTTAGAAAAGGGTTCTAGGAAGAGGTAAAAGAAGTAGAAAGCAGAGACAAATAGCTGCTCAACGGTAGCAGTTATGGAGATGATTCGCCTCTACTGAGCACTTCTCATCCTCTTCTAGTCCACTTTCAGTTCTCGCTTGGGACCCATTAACTCGAAACTTCAACAATACACTTTAGTAGTTCGTTCCTGTTCAGGTCTTAATTGGTTACACTATAGTCACTATCAGAGTGCAGAATTTATCATAAATCTAAAAAAATATCATTGAACGCACGTAAGTGTTCATTTTCCGAATAAAATATGTATATAAGCCATACACTTCTAAAAAAGTTACTTAAACCTGCTTAAGAGATCAGATGTCAAGAAACTGAATGTTTAGTCTCCTAACAAGCCACGAGAGCAGGGAGGGGCGGATATGTACGGCTAACTTATTCTTGACATTCCGGTCCCCAGATGAGATGATTTGGATAGCATTGTGCTCCGGCCACATAATTTCCTTTCCGGCTACCCATTCAGGGACCGCCAAAGTTCCCAATTCAGATCCTCGACACAAGAAGATATGACCGTGTGTGTCCGAGATTCAGATCCTTTTGAGCATGAGTGACGTATGGTTGACCCTACGAAATTGAATAACAATATGTTTTAAAAAAAGATGCTACATGTTAAAAGCATATAAGGTAGAACCCAGGGCACAGTGGGACGAATGACCAATCTAGGCGGAAAAAATTTATGTTCGAAATTGATGAAACTGTTGTATTTAGTATATAGGGAAGTAGTTCTTGGAACCGTATTAGAGGTTGCTTTGATTTTAGCAGGCGAATTCCAAAGTAAACACAACGCTGTAAATAGTATTTGATTCGACGGGTTACTTTTGGTTTAAACTATTCAATCTTTTAATTGAGCTTTGTATATCATCGTACTGATATTTTTTTCATTTTTAGTTTTTTATTAGTGAATATATACTACTGTTATTCAATCAAGTGATTCTCCAAATAATTAGTTTATAATTTGACCCATTATCATAATTTTTTTAACATGCTTTAAAACAAGGCATTTT
Source organism: Gonocerus acuteangulatus (assembly GCA_946811695.1). Taxonomy (NCBI): domain Eukaryota; kingdom Metazoa; phylum Arthropoda; class Insecta; order Hemiptera; family Coreidae; genus Gonocerus; species Gonocerus acuteangulatus. The sequence goes on from OX328132.1 coordinate 107,518,617, forward strand.
TAAAACTTAAAAGGACTTTTACTAAAAAGTACCCCAAAGTACCTCTGTGAAATTTATGGTACAGGTTACTTAGAAGGTATATAAGAGAAAATTGAAACATTCAGCTGCTTTCGTCTGCTTATGTGTTTTGTGGAAAATAAATTCCATTTCCGCGTAGGAAGCTATTTAGTATTTGGTGAAATTGTAAGGATGTAGATTCAATATATATATTGCCATATTTGGAAAAGTTTGAGATGGTAAATATTATTCCAACGTTTTCAGCTACATTAAAGACTCATTTTATACAAAAAATTGCGAAAATGAAAAAGAAATGGCACGAGGCTGGAAGATATCCGGACGGATTTTTTATTGAAAATAATGATTGGCTAGACAGTATGTTCATGTTGGGATACCTGTTTCAAAACATTTTGCCATCTACTTGTCTGTCGCTCTATTAAACGATTCGATGACTGCTTTGTCCGGGGAAAGTTAAATAAAGTTAAAGTTATTATAAAGTCACGCAGTACGAAAAAATTAGCATTCACCATAGAAGAATCTGTTAGGAATTCGGTGAAGATTCGATGCTAAATCTTATGAAAGAAATAGTTCAATCTCCCTCAGAATTTGCAACTCAAATGAAAAGAATGATTTAGTGAAACTAATCATATGTGTCTTTTTTTTTTTAATAAAGAGGTACTTGCTTTGATGGTAGACTACAAATTAACATAGCATACTTATCTTAAAGCTTGAAAGCTAGATCTAAGAATAGCCCATTGTATTTACAAATCATCCGCCCCCCCTCCCCTCAAGAATCCAAACCCAAGGGTAATTGTCATCCTTCATCGTGTGATATGACCGTTACTGAAACATTCGAAACCATAAACCTCCAGTTTAGTTGAGTGTTTTTGATTTCAAGTCTATTGTTTAACAAATACAAAGATGTAGCTGCTGATTTGTTAATATGTGTATTTATTACAAATTGATTGCAAAGTGCCTTAAACATTTTATTAGTTCATCGTTTTTTCCCCCCCTTTTCTTTGTCTTTTTAGTACGGTGCACCAACATCTGGGCGATTAGCGCCGACATCCATGGTGGAATGGGAAATTTTTTCAACGAACCGTGAGATCCTGCTGCAGACAGGACTCGAACCCACCATCTCCCGCATTAGAATCCAAGGCGTTAGCCTCTAGACCACGGGGAGAGCCTCTTAAGTGCCTATTCTTTATTTAAATGAGATGACCATATCCATTTAAGTAATACAGAATTTTTTCCTCCTAGATTGCTCATTCGTCCCACTGTGCAGGGCAGGGGAAATAATTGATTATGAAAATTTTACATTTAACATTATTTGCAAGAAAACCTCAAAGACATTTATCTGAAGTTTCATTCAAAAAGCATAAGACTATCTACAGGTCATTAAACAATGTAAACCTCAATGGTAAAGTAGGAATTCTTTTATCAAGCCCATCACTGAAGAGTTAACTCATCCGACCGTGAATTTGAACCAGCTCACCTAAGTATTAAACCTTAGATAGCATTTAACGATGATGAGTGTATTAGGTCTTAGGAGATAAACTTGAGATAGAGATGGCCGAGGAAGAGCTGCTACGAGGAGGGAATTGGTATGGATTCCTAGCAGGGATGAGTGGCTTTGGTAAACCGATTGCAGCTGAGAAGCCGCTTAGCCTCTTCCCAGTCCTCTGGGAATTTACCACAAAACCTTCTCTACAAAATTGGCTCACTATTTCCTCTCGTTGACTCGTGTCGTCGGTCATCTCCCAACACCCTACATATCCTATGAATATTTTTATAATTCAAAAATCATAATAAAAATAGTAAGCCGGATTTTCAAAATAAAACTGACAATAGCTCAGTAACCGAGTCTCCCACCAGCTATTTGATCTATTTCATCTATTCTACACTTTTTTTGTCAAACAACTTTAGTCAAATGAACTCTGAGTTTAAACGGAATTTTGTCAAACAAACTTTATTGTTTAATTCTCAACATTATCCTAGGATAGCGAAGGATCGCGCATTCTCCTGGCTGAAGAGACACGTTCAGGCCAAAACAGAGTAAACTCAAACTGAACCACAAGACTTGCGTCTTATAACCCTTTGTCTACACGTTCACCCACCACGTTTGAGTCACCGACAATGATTTAATCTCCGATACCGGATCATCGTGTGTGTCGAAATCACTGGATAACTGGGCAGAACTGCTCCACGTAATTTTCTAACTTCTACTCGTTCCCATAATTAATGGCTCAAAGTGAAAAATGAAAAGCGAAAGCATAAGAAGAGCCTACACAAATTTTCAACATTCGATAGCCCAAATCTTGAAGCAAAAGATTTTCAACCGCACTCTTCACGCTAATCGGAGTTAAGTGATCTCGCTTGATTACGAGAGGCACTGGCGTTATGAATTGATCTGATGCCTGGCCTTCTCTTGGACAACATTAGCTTTAAGTGAAATAGCTGAACATTACGTATGCATGCGAAAGACACTCACATTAACTCATAGACGCCTAAGATTTTTTTAAAGGGCGTGGCAAATTAACAAATATAGAAGAGACTTTATTTCAAACTGAAAAGCTGAGCTTGATGTCGCGTGGCGTACACTGTAGACGTCTAAGCTACTTTAAAAAGCGTGACAAACAAACACCTCCGGAAGAATAATTGCTTAAAATTTTCTATTTTTTTTTTTTTTTATGAATATATACTTCCAATGTCCATCTTTTAAAACACTTTAATAGCTGAGTGTAAAATCCCTTTTATATTATTAGTTCTTGGTATTGTTTACTTCACCTAACACGCATGATTATTATAGACTCTCAATTTATTAAAGCCAATAATCCAAGCCGTTCTACTTTCAAGACGAATTATACTTTTCATGGCTATTTTCACTAAGGAACATCCGTCTTTTTAGAGCAACATAAAATTTTTATCGCCTTTAGAGGCACGAATGATGCAAATCATGTCTTGATAGTACACTGCCCTTTTGGGCCAACCTAGAGTATACTAAAATTCCAGTAAAGCTCTAACTGACAATTTCGTATTATTCAGATGAATAATTTCAATAAGAGATTAAGCAAACATTTTGTCGCGTCCAGCATTTATGTGCAATATAAAACAAACATAGATTAGAATTAATATGTTCTATAGTACAATAATAAACGTTCATAATTACTCACAATTACCAAACGTTTTAAATACAAAATTTACCAAATTCTACAAAACCTTAGTTATGGATGTAGCAAAAAAATATATTTAGAATTCAATGTTTCGATTTAAACAATAATGAGAATAATTTAATATATATGTACTGGCAGATCCTTCCATTCAATGGAAAAACCACAGCATTGGATGAAGAGATATTTCAACTAAATATCAATAGACTTCAATTTAAATAATTCTATAATCTTCATTTATCTTTTTTTGTTAATTACATTTTCAAATTATCATTAGGTCACTAATCGTTTGTGATAAAGTAGAAGTAATACATGTAACATGCCGAATAAGTCATATACCCTTGAATTTAGAGTAATATGCCCTTGAATGGGTTACCTTACAGGAATCAATTTTTTGCAGAAACTAAAAGAAATCTAAGAAGAAAAGCTTCGTAACTGCAAAGTCCTAACCTAGTCTACACGCACTGATATGTGTGAGTGAGAGTATATATATATATATATATATATATATATATATATATATATATATATGTATGTATGGAACGGCTTCTTTCTCCAGCGGTGTCGCTCCTCTCTCCATCGCAATATTTCATCGGGTTCATCTCCGACTTCTTCAGGCTGCTATGTGTCGTCCTCGGTGGTTATCAAGGGAATTATTGATTGATAACCACCGAGGACGACACATAGCAGCCTGAAGAAGTCGGAGATGAACCCGACGAAATATTGCGATGGAGAGAGGAGCGACACCGCTGGAGAAAGAAGCCGTTCCATACATACATGTGATACCCAGCGATGCAATTTAAAACAAAATATATATATATATATATATATATATATATATATATATATATATATATTTGTATTATTTTGTAAATGTTATGCAGCTTTTTTACTTATACACGCCAAAGAAAATGTAGATACTTAATCAGCTGTGTTATAGAAGAGGAAGAAAATAGAAAAAACAATTTTGAAAATTTGTAAAAATAAATTTATATATATATATATATATATATATATATATATAGGATCTTTTTTACTTTAGGTACACCAGTTAATTTTTTTATGTAATGAGTGATTTCAGTTTACTAAGTCATATGATCTTTATTAATGGCTATAGAACCTAATAGAATTTATTATTTGAAGAAGGTAATTCGAGTGGAAGAGGAGGTACGAAAAAAAGGACCTTTTTGAGACAATTTTAAAATCAATTAAGTCTTATTGGCCCCCAAAATGAAATTTGGTTCTATATTAGAATTTCTTATATAACCTCTTTATTTCACTTTTTTCTTTTAAAATACACACATGCTATTAAATAAAAGTATGATAAATCACTAATAACATGAAAAAGTAACTGGTGTACCTAAAGTAAAACAATACGCTATATATATATATATATATATATATATATATATATATATATATATATATATATAGTTTTTAGCGTATGTCAGCCCTACGCAATCCGGATGCGTAAATCAGAATTGTCGACGTTTCGTAGCCCATTGGTCACGGCAAAATGGGACGTTCAAATGTATATGCATATATATATATATATATATATATATATATATATATATATAGGGGCGAGGATAGCTCAGTGCTAGAGCACTGGACTAATAAACTGGAGGATCTGAGTTCAAATCCCGAACAAGCACTAAAAATTTTTATCTACCGTCTCTAGGCCAGCCTAGCCTTTAATTAATTTATCATATATATATATATATATATATATATATATATATATATAGGATCTTTTTTACTTTAGGTACACCAGTTAATTTTTTTATGCAATGAGTGATTTCAGTTTACTAAGTCATATGATCTTTATTAATGGCTATAGAACCTAATAGAATTTATTATTTGAAGAAGGTAATTCGAGTGGAAGAGGAGGTACGAAAAAAAGGACCTTTTTGAGACAATTTTAAAATCAATTAAGTCTTATTGGCCCCCAAAATGAAATTTGGTTCTATATTAGAATTTCTTATATAACCTCTTTATTTCACTTTTTTCTTTTAAAATACACACATGCTATTAAATAAAAGTATGATAAATCACTAATAACATGAAAAAGTAACTGGTGTACCTAAAGTAAAACAATACGCTATATATATATATATATATATATATATATATATATATATATATATATATATATATATAGTTTTTAGCGTATGTCAGCCCTACGCAATCCGGATGCGTAAATCAGAATTGTCGACGTTTCGTAGCCCATTGGTCACGGCAAAATGGGACGTTCAAATGTATATGCATATATATATATATATATATATATATATATATATAGGGGCGAGGATAGCTCAGTGCTAGAGCACTGGACTAATAAACTGGAGGATCTGAGTTCAAATCCCGAACAAGCACTAAAAATTTTTATCTACCGTCTCTAGGCCAGCCTAGCCTTTAATTAATTTATCATATATATATATATATATATATATATATATATATATATATATATATATAAAAGATCCTTTTCCAAATTGGGGGCAGTTTGAAATTTTATCGATTTTGACTTGAAAACTGAAGAGGAAATACAAAGTCTAGCTTGATGGATAAATTATTGTTGAGAATGTTGTAGATGGAGTAAGTGTTGATGTGATTGCTTGTTGGAGATGTGGGTAGTTCTCGGATTGAGAGGTAAACACTCGATGAGTCCTCGAGACAAGGCCGTAGTCTGCGCAAACAGTCGAGAAGGATCGCAAGCAGAGGCAACTTCCTACAACACTTAATCCCAACCAATATCGTTCCGATGGAATACGTTAGATATAGAGATGTAGTGATACATTTTTTTAACAACACGAGAAAACTTCTGAAGCCCCAGGTTTAATTTGATATAAATATGATATCATTCAAAATTGATCGTTGACCGATGAGTTAGCCAAGGTCGATATTTTTGGGATTCGGTTACAATAGTTAATACATTTTTTATGAAAATGCATTATTATTAACGTTTTGACTTTAATTTCAAGCTTTCACGTGAATAGTTTCAAATAGATTTGAGATATAGTCGGAATGTTGGAGGAAGTCGGCATCGTAGCTCATCTTTATATGTCTATGTGTTACACTTGTCACATGAATGCTCCACAAAGGCAGTATCACTTAAAAGGTCCATTACGCAGGAGCTGCATAACTAATCAAATTCCAGTGGGAAGTTATTACTTTACAAAACGTTTATGCAAGGCCGGTCAATGATTTTAATTCCTTGCGAAGTAGAATAATTATTCTTAAATTATAATTTAATCTTATGAAACAAGAACAGATATCCAGTGCCCTTCTGCCACTGCTGCTGTTGAAGAAAGATGCCGAGCCTGTCTGAATGCTCGAGGAAATCACTTTGAACAATATTTAATGTTAATTTAATAGTAACATTTAATTAATAAAGTAGTTTAAACAAATTAGTAGGATATACTTATTTAATGAAACCAAGGAATTCATAAAAAAACTCATTACAAACTTACAATATATAAAATAATTATCCGACCCATATGGACATACGGACTTGAACTCTGGGGATGTGCAAAACCATCTAACATCAACAAGAATAGAGGAATTCCAGTCCGAAGTCCTTGGCTCAAGAGACAGTGGCCCCGAGATAATGTACTTATCTGATCATACAGGGATCATTATAATATTTACTTGCACAGCTCTGGAAGTGCCAACAATGGTTTGCTTCTTTCAAATTGTTTATTGATTTATTTTATTTGACTTTTCTTGTTATTGTCAATCTGTTCATAGCATATCTGTATCATCAGACTTGATAATTGTACTTTTAAATTTGTACAGATTTCAAATAAATAAAAAAAAAAAATTTTTCGAGATCTGTCGGTTCTGAAACGTAACATTTTCTATGCGGCACATGCGGATTGCGTCTTGAGGTCAGCCTCATAAGCGGGTTTCCTCCCTATGGAGGTAGGGAGAAACCGCGCTAAAAATGTAATCAAACATGACAGTTCTTCTCAGTGGCAGGGAAAAAAAATTTTGGGATGCCTCAGCTCACATCCCTCGCTCCTCGTCTCGTTGCTATTATGACTGTGTTATATCGAAATTAGTCCATCAATCTGCTTTCCTTATATATCTTCTCGTGTAAGAGGGAGTGAAATGACGTGTAGCCATTAGGGGGGTGTCGGATAAGTGAGAAGTTGACTATGGCGGGTGCCGAGTTAATGAAGAAAGGTGTCGGTTTCTATGAGAGTGATAATGCTGGTCGTCTCCCTTGAAATATGAGCAGAAGAGGCCGTTAGCAAAGATCCTACCAGCTTAAGGGAGAAGGTTTCTCTCACGCCAACACTTCAAATCTCGACCAATGTATCCAAGTGGAAAACAGTTCAATCAAGCAGGATTCTCCATTGAGTATGACTCTATATTTAAAGCCCATCAACGAGGCTGAGCTAGCTGGGAGGCCGCTACAAATAATACTCAGAATTTTGATTTTTTGTGTGGTTGGCGTTATTACGGAGGTATCCATTGAAAAGAAATTTCGACTGTCTTTCTTTAAGAAAAGTCCGTCTCGCAGGAGATGAAAACTAAGCACATTCCTTAAAACTAAACTCACAATAATCTAATAATATGAGAAATAACCATGAATAGTTTTACTCTTTCATATTTGTACTGCTCAGCTGGCTAACAATATTTTCTTCTGGAGTAATTCCAGCCTTCTAATGGACTTATTTTGTTATTTTTTTTAAACACGTCTTCCTCGAGATATTTTATCAGAATAGAGTATAATTTATTTTTCGAAGAATCTGAAAGACAAATTAATATCTCCCGTCAAAACCAAGAGATGCCTAAATGATCCCCTTTCGCTGGGTGATTTTATCACCTCCTACTTCCTAGCATATATCACTAGCGGTGTGGTTTTTTTAAATCCAAGCCGGCCTTAGAGCGGGCTTCCTCAGGTGGTACATGATGCTTTTTCGTTGGTGTACCTGGTCTGTTGGCCTGTGAATCCTTTCAGGATCAAACCACTGCTAGCCTGTTGTCAGCTAATCTCTTGTATGTGAACACCTCTATCTGCTCTAGCCTAGGCTGGTCTCCATACCCTAGGTAATTTCTCTACATCATCATTATTGAAATTATTCGGCCTCTTCCGAATTAAGATAACTTCTCTTAGTATCAATCAGCGATCGCGATTACCCTCATTCGCCAAACTCCTGCCAATGTTTTCCTACAGTCAAGCTATGGTGCGGCCATGCTTCCAGTCCGGTAGTTTGGAAGCCGGCTCTAATGGCGAAAAAAAATTGGCGGCTTAAAAAAACGCACCGCTGGTGATGAATGCCGGGATGAAGGAAGAGATGCCTTAATAACTTTTAAGTTATAGGCACCCACACGTTGGCCCCGAGAATTTTGATTTCGTAACTAGTATTGTAATTTATGATCAATATTTCTAATTGAGATTAATGAACTTGTCGTGAGCGTGGGAGAATCTGTAAGGAAAGCTGAAGAGGTGTAAAAGTTGTAGTAAAACTTGAGAGAGGATAAGGGACGATGGAGGGGTTTTACACCCTCTATAGGAATACCCTAGCCAGCTGTTACACCAGTCCTGTTCGCCCGTCTATTTTCCTCATTTCTACAATCTTCTTCCTCAGCCTCTATACCGAGTCTCCAAATCGTAGATATTTCCTAATGCCTAATATCAAAATAAAATTTTAAATAATCAAGATATTTTTTCGTTTTAGTGCTATTTTGCAGCTGGTGAAATATTCGCCGAAGACAATCAAACAAAGAAATAGCAAGCAATTATGACGTTTTAGAGGCCACAAAAATAATCAGCAACATTTAATTAATCCGAAATTTTCAAAAATGATATTCACTGCTTTCCCCCAGGGCCGCCACATGGGAGGGGGGGACAACCGGGTACAGTTGTCCCCGGGCCCTGGCGCCGTGGGGGCCCGGGCCGATCCTCGCTAATTGGAAAAAAATGTATAGGTTATGAGCTTGTAAAAAGAATGGGGTTTAGAAATATAGACGAGCGTAGCCTATATTTATTGGAATGGGATCTATATTTTTTTTAATGTACATGAACGACAAAACAAGTGCAGTCCCAGAATAGTATATTTCATTAGGAGCCGTTATAAAACTACAAGTATCGAAAGTGACCTTTGCTGCCCCGATTGTCGGCTTTTATTCTCATTTCGCTCAAAACTCAAGATCAAAATAATTTTAAAATATCCAAAGTCCGATATCAAAGTACTAGAATTTTCAGTCTGGCTCTGAGAAGTGGGGGCCCGTGATCTGGTCCTGGGCCCGGCTCTGAGATGTGGCGGCCCTGCTTTTCCCTACCGAATAAAATGTTGTTCATTGGGGGGTCTCCCCGTGGTCTAGTGGCTAACACCTTAGATTATCATGCGGGAGGTTGTGGTTCGGATCCACCCTCCAGCAGGGATTTTTTTCATTTCAGGGCCAGTTGAGAAAATTCCAGCTGCAGTGAATGTGTACATATGTAAGTGAATCATCATCATATATAACCACCACAGAGTGTTCCCTAAACTAATGAATGGCGTTAATGACTTAAAGGATTGACATTCCATGGAACAAAACATATCCTCAAGGCAAGGTCACAGATTCTAGTTTCCAGGGAACATTAGGGAGCGGGTTTAAAGTCTACCCGGGAGTTGATTTTTCTTCTGCCATGGGCATGTTGAAAATATACATACTTGGCAATGGATATTTAGAGTCGGTAATAACCTAGTAGATATCTGTTGCTAAAATATTTCTCATTCCTTCTTCCGCGTCCCCCCAAGGTTATGAAATCTGGAAGAGCTGACTAGAGAAGTCAGCAAGATTTTGAGGATCATGGAGCTTCAGTAATGAACAATCGGAGGCGGGGTGAGTCCCCCCCCCCACACACTTTGAGTTAGCACGCTCTCCTTTGATATATCGATGCATTAGGTGTTTACATTTTTTAATAGTAAATTTCGGTTATCAACGTTCAAAAGAGTAAGAAGCCTGAAAACTAAATACTAATTGATTCTTGTCCAAGCTTTCCACTAGGGATTTAAATGTAATGGAGACGTGCTAAGATGACGTAGTCGTACTGGCAATGATTTAAAGTTGACTGTTTGCCTCGATTAATACTATGTTTGCATGATTTAGAAAGGAAACTTTCCTATGGTCAACACATTGTGAATGATATTAAAAAATTCACACTTCTTTTTTAAGAAAGGAAACACATGTAATTATATTAATTGGGAGTAATATCAATTGATATTACTGAGAATCCTTCCAAAGAAAGTATTCAGATGACAAATTGAGATACCAGATGCCTGGTCAAACTTCTACTTTTCTTACTTATCAAATGAACTTATCTGTAAATGAATAAAAAATTGTTTTCAAGGATTTAGAACTTACGTATAAATTTTTAATTATTTTTTTAAAATTAGATATTTATATTTTTGTCTGGAGTAGGGATTCGGGTAATCCCCCACATTCAATGGTCTAGATTTGCTTTTTTTCTCAGAATATATCTCATCATTCTTCGATATTACACTAAGGGGTTCTATAGAATAAAACAAAAATCACTGCCTAACCTCATCTGTGCTTAATGATTTGTAAGAGAACCTAGGCATAGAAAGCATAATTCGTGGCAAAATTATACCCACAATGTGCTGAGCCTACGAAACCGCTAGTTTTTTTTGGGGGGGGGGGGGGATCTAAAGTTTTTTTAAGTGAATTTAGAGTTGCACCGTCGACGTTGGGCTTGGGTTACAGGAGGATGACGCGAGGACGTGGCCGTCCGTTTGGTAGTGCGTCCGGCTGTTTGTCCAGGAGGTGAAGTAGGAGGTAGGTTCACGGCAACCCAAGCCCGGTTCTTTACTTTTAGAATATAACCGGGAAGCACTCCGACTATTCTGCCAACACTCTTTCAAAAATCATCATATTAAACATCTCTTCATTCGAAGTGGTTCTAATTACGATGTTAACTAAATGGAGGTAAGGAATGGAATAAAATGCTGTATGGATTAAAGCAATGAACTTTAATCCTTTTCTTATCTGCTGGACGTATCATAAATTATTATTTAGGCTCTAAAAAAGATTAGGAATTAAGAAGATGTAGATCGTTGAGATCATGTGTTCAATGAAACTAGATTTTATAACTAAAATGAGATATACTTTTGCCAACGTTTCGCTCTCACTAAAGTATTCTGTTGTAAAACTAAATATCTACTACTTGTACCTCAATTTTTTGGAATCTGGCGAAACTTGAAAATATAGGCGCTTTCAAAATCTGAAATAATAATGAGTATGTTGTAACATACTCGATCAGAACGAGCAATGAAGTATTCTAACTAGGGGACATCTGAGTAAAGTTAAAGCACTAGTGAAGTTTCACGTCTCAGAGCAGCCGGGGAATATAAGAAAGCAAAGTTTTCACTTCACAATACAAGCCCTACAAGGATCTTAACAAGAAGAAATAAGGGAAGGCGGAGTCGTTTGAGACCAGCTTCCCCTCCAGCTGGTATTGAATTTGCACGACAACTCGAGCTCTTCTCCCAGCTGACTTTCCGGACGTGAATCCATAGAAAAAAATATATTAAATGTACTAAAAATCCTTAATTTTAGGACATTTTGAAAATGTCTTCTTAATTTATTGATCCTCTCTTCTAAGAAATAACTATATAGACGGAAGGATAGATCCTTTTATTGGTTATCATACAAATGTATTAACAAGAACTTCACCCAAACACTTTTTTTTTAATACATATATATATATATATATATATATATATATATATATATATATATATATATATATACGGCCCTGGGCATCAAGGCCATTAGCGGGCTATCTATAGGTTGCCACCCTTCCTAAACATTCATGGTGCTGCAGGGAATTCCTTCAACGTAACCTGATATGAAGAAACTCAACGTACTCCAGGCGGGACTCAAACCTGCGTATCCTGCATGAGAATCCAATGCATCAGCCACAAAAATTAAAATAAAGTATAACAGAAACCAACAATAAGTATTTAAGGAGGGTATATAAAGAATATTACATGTAAATTCTTTTTAGCATTGCCATAACCGGGCTTGCTGGAAGGTTTAGCAAAATGGACTGTTGATTATTTTTAATGATTTGACAAGGAATAGTTTTAGTTATAAGCTCCTGAAGAAGCATCAGAAAGACTAATAATAAAATAATAATAAAAAACTTACAGCTACATAAGTTTGGGTCGTTCCAAAATGAAAATTCCATCGCGCCACAACGATAGACCGAAAGATGTATATAACTGAGAGTTAAATATTCTCCTTAGCTTTGTAGGATATGTTAAAGCAATTAATAGTTTAACGTTATCACAGAGAGCATAGACAGTCGCTCATTACGCGATAAGGCATGGAAAGGGATCCCAGTGGGAATGGCGTAGTGGCCCAGAGCCCGGGGTAAAGTTCCCTTAATATCATTTGGAGTGGAAGCCGTAAGAGAGTTAATTTAGTAGTAATTTTCGAGTTTGCTTCTAGGAGAGGCTGTTTCTAACTGGTCTCCCGGTAAGTGGTGTCCTCGGGCAGCCTGTTTCCCGGGGCTCAGATTAAACATGCTCTTCACTATCGCACAGTCACAATCAATGGGAGCTGTGGGTAAATGCTACGTCCTCAAACACCTACAACACTTCGTCTCTAAGTATTGTTCGAGAGGTAGAAACCTATGTTTGCACACCCTCTTCCAAAGCTTGTCTTCAGTCTCTAGTTGTCGCGGAAATTGTTCCCGTTTTGTCACCGGCAGACTCCTCTTACTCCAAGACATTTACGTCAATTAATTTCGCCAAAGTGAAAATACCTTCATTGAGATCGTTGATCGTTGCACAGTGGGGCCAAACGACATTTCGCGTTTCAAAAAAAGCTACAGTCTCCAAATCTTAACTGATTTAAACTATTTTTTTTAAATGAAAGCGAATAAAATTTAGAACAACTTAGACTGGCTAGATTTTTACTGTTTATTAATGTACGTGTAAATAATTCACAATATTTTACTTTTCATCTAACTCAATATCAGCACTACTTTCTTTGAAATCAAACATTCAAAAACTTATTGGACTTGGTAAAAATCTGACTGGCACATCATCAAAAGCTTCCAAATCTTAACCTATTTCAATGCATTTTTTTTTTTTTTTTTTTTTTTTATTTAATGAAAGCTAATAAAATTAAAAACTACTTCGTTTAGCCAGAATTTTGTTTTTTGTTTCCCCTGTTCAATGAATTACGTGTAAATGATTCAAGAACTTTTACAATTGAGCATAAAATAATATTTTATTTTTCATCAAGCTTAATATCAGCACTGACATCGTTGAAATAAAATATTGATATCAGTGCTGATATTAAGTTAGATGAAAAATAAAATATTTTTTTATTTTCAATTATAAAAGTTTGTGAATTATTTACACGCACTTTAATAAACAGGGGCATCAAGAAACAACTGGCCAGGCAAAGTTGTTCTAAATTTTATTCGCTTTCATTTAAACAAAAAATGCTTTGAAATCGGTTAAGATTTGGAGGCTGTAGCCTTTTTTGAAACACGAAATGTCATTTGGCCCCACTGTCCGTTGGTAAGGGAGAATTTAGTCAGTGTTCTGTATTGTTATCCTAATAAAATTAATTTTTTATAAGTTTCAACTAGAAAGGCAAGCCTTCATCAGGGCTGGAAAACAAGGACAGATTTAATACTAATTAACATACAGATGAAAAGAAAAGGAAAGCATAGATGAGGATGAATGATACATTTGGTAAATCTGTAGTATATCTATAGGTTTAATGGTAAAAATAATTAAAGTAAAATTCCGGGCGATGGAAATTAAATATCCGTAAAATGTTCAGCGCCCGAGTAATTCGTTGATGAGAAAATCGAAACAGGGTCTATACCCGAGATATTCCGTGGCGCTTAAGGGACTCGAATTCGATTTCATCTTCTTCACTCACGTTACTCCAGATCTAGGCAAGATTCAATCCAATAGATGAAGGGACTTCTTCTACTCAATAATCTAACAAATTCTTATCATAAAGAGAAGTGGAATGACGAGTGCCGTCAAGGCTCGCCATCAAAGTGAACCTTGCTGGAACGAGGATCCAATCCATTACAGGATTGAAAAGACACACGTGGAAAGGACTAACTGTCTGATTGATCCCTACTGCTACTCGATAGAACCGAATCTAAATTTCTGTAATGAGTGAGACAAACAATCGTAATCCAAAATCATTTTCAAAATTCGCATTTTGCTCATAAGTATATAATTTACAACTTCCACCAGCACATGAAATGCATTTGAATCGGGTTATGCTTAAATAAAAAGGGTCACTAAAATAATATTTGTGTCAATTTGACATATGTTACGACATGATTTCTGGAGTCAAATTTCCATCAAACGTGTACCTGGAAACATCAACGTAAAACGGTAAGGTCTACAATTGTATCGCTAGAATTTCGGTGGTATATAGAATGTAATATAAGAAAATGCTTGGTCATTTATTTTAATAAAGTGTGTGTAAGTATATCATATCCATATATATATATATATATATATATATATATATATATATATATATATATTTGTGTTTGCGTAAGCATTTTTAAAATAATTTGAGTTTCAGGTATTCAGTTAGTGAGGGGCAAGAAGAGCAGATAGGAAGGTTTCATTTTAAACCCTATCGTAATTTTTTTTTTTTTTTTTTTTTTTTTTTTTAGGGCGCATCGACATAAATCTTGGCCATTAGCGCCGACGTACAGGGTGCAGCCAGGAATTTTCTCAGCGAGCCCTGAGATGAGAAAATTTCTGGCACCGGTGGGGATTGAACCCACCATCTCCCGCTTATGAATCTAGCGCGCTAGCCACTAGACCACGGGAGACCCTCCTATCGTAATTAACGTAAAATCAAATATATTCTCACTAAGAATTTTGAGGGTAAACATTTTAAACAAAATTGAATGTCCACCTTATGATCTATAGACAACTATGCCGTCGCGGCTAATCTGGCGAGATATTTCCGCGCAAACGGCTAGAGTACAGCACTTGACGGAGACTCTGGCTTCTTTTTGAGCGATGCTCCGCGAACACGTATGTTTCTTTTAATTAAGTTTGGATCCTGTGTTAACCAGATATCTATAATGTTGAGTGTGAGGTGAATATATTTTGATTGGGACACCCAATTCAATTTAATATTGTCTACGTGGGTTTGGTCTAGTATACAAAGCTGATTGTAGCAACTATTTGATAGTCCCTTTTGATAGTACATTAATAAAATCATGCTTAGCAAAAAAAGCATCGAATTTATAATTTGTACAGGGGCCGCATACCTCGAATGGTGTGTAGTTTTTTATTAACCCCAAGGCCTTGAGAGATAAAGTGCTCAATGAAAGATCTTAACCTTATGCGTATTAGTGCTAGAACTACTTAGCATAAAGTGGAGAGTCTAAGGATAGTAAAGGGAGTGCGAAAAGAAGGGTGGAGCTATTTAACTAACCGAGATGAAGGCTTAACGCCGTCCTTCCCTTCCTCCCTCCCCTTCAACTCTTGGTTTTTAATTAAAAAACTTAATTTTATTGTTCTACGTTAGCTCCTAAAAGGGTTCTTTATCTTAACTGTTTATTAGCGCACCTTTAAAAACTATTTAAATTAATTAGTGCGGCTTATCGAGCTTTGTCGAAACATGGGCGCTTCTGTTTATTTAATGAAGCAGAAATGTGTTGCTTGTCACTACAAGAATGGGGTATGGTTATAAGCTGTGTTTATTGTCGTGTCAAGCGAGGGTCATTATTCATTCTAAATGTTGCTCATCTAGCAACCCGTTACTAAAGTAGTTTCTGTATTTAAAAGAAAGGAAATGGTTTTACAAGGTTGAAAAACAAAGTCTGAGACGACTGAAAGAGAATGTGAAATGAGCATTCGCAAACCAGAATCTTAAAATCTATAACGAAGGAGAGAAGTAATAACAGGCCGAAGTCACATGACCGCTATTGGAATGTACAGGGTGTCTACTACAAATTAATATGCCCTCACTAAAAAAAGATTTGCTGGTTCATGAAAATCATACCTGACCTGTGAAATCCCCAATAAGTAATTTCAGTGATTGGTTTGAGCTTATGGCAAAAAGAGCTCTTGATAAGCTTCGAGAATAACCTCATGATAGCATTCCTATCAATTGTAACATATGAGTTATGAGCCCCCAATGATTTCCTCTGAGAGGCTCGTTTTTCAATATACTTATAATTTTGTATACAAGAAGATTTTTTTTTTTAATTCAAGCAAGGTATTTTTGCATAAGGGGATGTTAGTAGAACATGTAAAAAAAAAACAAAAAATTATCAAAATCGGCCCCCATTTGTCAATTGGAATGGAATGGCCCACGTATTCATTGTTAATGGCCATTTTCACAATAAATAGTCATTTCTGACCTATTGTGCCGTTGACTGTTTTTCTTCCTCATGATTCGTAGATTCGAAATATGCAATAAAAACATTTGACCTTAAATCAAATTTCAAGCTAAATTTTGCGGGGGTTCAAGATGGGGGTTATATTTTCCGATCTTGCATTGGAGAATCACCTGGCCAACGGATGACCATTTTTTTCTGGCACCCTGTACAGGTTTAATGTAAGACCGCCCCCAATGGCTACAAAAAATGTAAGGTGGAATGATTTTTAGAAAGTGATTGAAAAATCAAGTTGTGTATTATTGTCCATTAATCCCCTGCCATAGAAAATTTGTATTTCTTAAAACCGCTAAAGGTCGTATGTTCCATGTCATATGATGCCTCTTCGGGAGCAACTTTTATTTATACATACATATCATTCGGGCCTTATCCTAGGATGTTATGGCCATAAGTATTCTTATTCCCAAGGTCTGGACTATGTGGAAGGTTTCACCTGAAGAGGATTTAAACAACGTGAAATGTCTGTTTAGGAGTGGAAATGTTTTTTTAAATATATGACCTTCTGCCTTAAATGATACACTTATATATTCAAAGCATAGCTGGCACCATGTAATGCTTTTTAGTCCCATAGGATGAAGATGCAGACCATTATATTTTTATAAGTTATGTCTGCAGTTCTTGTGTCAAAGATGCACCCCGCCCCAATATCTCTTAAGTATTGCCCAATTAAAGGGCATATTATTGGACCCATAAATCTTCTTAAGCAGCTGATAAGTTATTATTGGTAACTCATCATACAACTCTGACATATCTGATATATTTCTCCAACAGTTCTGCATCCATTTATAAAATGTAAATTAAACATGCTCTCTATTCTGTTAAATTCTAAAATAGCAGTTTGACGTGGTTTGTTTAGAAAGGTTTACCAGACTTATGATAAAATTTAGTTGTGCTGAATAACATCAGATTGGCCGCTCCCCATACGTTTGCCTCAATTAATAAAAAACACCCACATGAAGTAAACTGAACAGAATTGACTTTTCATTAGGAAAAATGCATACTTTAACCTAGCAAGCAATGGTTGATAATAGAAAACTAAAAAAAAACTGTTTTGGTGGCTAGCAAAGGTTTTAATCTGCAGATTAAGCGTCAAAAATTATATAGGAATTAAACATATTTTTATGATTATGTAAAAAGACAGACGTTTTTGATTATCAAGAAACACCAACAGCAAAATTTTATTTCCCAAAAAATATGATCATAATTCTGATTTGTATCAAATAATAAATACATCAAAGTGTACCTGCATAAGTCTCCAATTCACATGATGTTGCAACATGGAAAGTACCATATCATACCTGAAACTGGTAATAAAAAAGTCAATTAATCCTTCATATCGTCTACATTTAATTATAAATTTTCTTAATTTAATATCCCAAAGAAAATATTTTTATCTGCTGTAATAATTTAAATACAAAATTAGGTAAATTTTCACATTCTTCATCTTGGCAATATAATACAGTATACTATTTGGAACCAATATAACAAGTTTTGTAATTTCAAAAACAAAAAGAAAGAAAAGAAAAGAAAACAGGCTTTCAGGTAAATACTTACTTTGATTGGTCGGATTAGTTGATTATCATTATAAAATATTTCTCAAATGTCTTTCTCAGTAGTAGTACTTACCCTTATATTTATTTTTTTAGAATATATCTCATATAAAACGGACATTACATTGGGAGTTATAGCAGAAAACGAAAAATTAAACCACTATTAGTTAGTGTATATATTTGAACACGGTTTTTTCTTTAGAACCTTTAGAACGGCATACGTTGGGGGTGTTGAAGTACATTTTCTGTCTAGTTTCACCTCATAAAGTATTTTCATTAAAGTGCGATACATCCTGTATATATAATTAAATCTTTAGAATGATCCAAAATATTTCTAAAGAGTATTCACTTCATTGAACGCTAGGGGATGGTAAAGGTGTAACCTTTTGTTTTTACCTACTTTATTTATTATTTACTCCCGAAATGTTTCGTGCCTTTTTCGCATTTCTACAATAGGATTTTTCTAAAAAATCAAAGAAATAGAAATTATTGAAGATATCATTATTTTTATTTATCTATGGGTGCATTCAATATTTTGTATATTTAATAAATATTTGGTGTACAAAAAATATCTTGAAGTGGTGTATAAAAACCACGAAACATGTAGGACGTAAATAATAAATGAAGTTGTTAGAAACAAAAGGTGCTTTACCGACGTCAACCGTTAAATGAAGAGAATACTATATATATATATATATATATATATATATATATATATATATATATATATATATATTAACAAACACACATAACTTTACATCTTTTTCAAGAGCTCACAAAATGGTTATTGAAATATTTTTAAAACAGAGTATAATTTTTCGGGGCTTCTCTGCGTGCTGAAAGCAATCCATCAAGTTTTCCCCCAATTTGTTGAAGCAACAATGTTTTTAAAGTTTCAAACTTAGCAGTTTTCAATTACTCATTTTAGTTTTATAAAATATAATTTAAACTTTATTCGAGAATTCTAGAATAAATTTTCACCTAAAGTTATTATACCTTTCAAGATTTCTTAGATGAAAAAATTAACCTCTGTTTTTTTAATGAAGATGTTCACTTATTCTAACTAATCCCATGACAATTATTAGCACATTAAAACACATATTATTAAAAAAAAAAAAAAAAAAAAAAAAAAATCAGTTCCGTAACAGGCCACGAGGGCCCTGAGGGGCAGATACTATAGAGGTATCTGATTCATGACCATACGGCACACTAGGGAGATGGTGTGGTCAGTACTATGCTCCGACCGCCTGATTTTCCCCTTGGCTGCTTCGACTACTAGCAGTCATTAGCACTACAAGGTACCCATTATTAAATTAATTAAAGGCTGGGTTGGCCTAGGGACGGTCAGGGAGGCCGAATTCAACCCATGAACGAAGACACTAGAAGAAAAAATCTGTAGTGCTTGCTCGGGATTCGAACTCAGGCCTCCAGCTTATTAGTCCAGTGCTCTACCACTGAGCTAACCTCGCCCCCCCCCACACATATTATAATCGAGTGAAAAAAGACATAGACGTAAATCACACATGAAATTACGTTAAACGTTATTTTATTACCGCTGTTTTTTTTTAAGGAAACGTTCAAGGAGATTACAGTGTTATTTTATAAGGCCTATATTTCATGATTACAAGGTGTATTACAATTTTTTTTTTATTTGTTGTGATCATAATCTTCCAGTAATATTTTTTACTTGATCAATAAATCAAAATTGTAATTCTTTGAAGTCAGAAGTGGTTTCATAATACAGCCGGTCTATCAGAATTTTAGTTTCCTAGTTTTTATTTTTAGCAAGATTCCTCCTCTATCAATGCACAATTGGCGAAATTTCGAAAACTTGGCCAAAAATCGAAAAACCGACTTTTATGTTCTCCAACGAAAATTATCTCTTCGGTCCCACCATCCATCTGTAAAGGGACAGATGGATCTGTGGTCTTCGTCCCGAGCACACTCAACGTAGTGAAGATTACATTCCTGTTTGTATGGTGCTACTAAAAAAGGTTCGAGCTAACAATTTGTGAAAAGTTGAGAGTTGTATAAAATTTGACAATATCGTCTGATTTTTTTTTCACACAATTGAAAAATCTCCTGCAGTTATGTATTATATGTTTCTACGCGTATTAATTTTGGATGTAAGTAATAAAAATGGTATGGATAAACGACAAAAATATATTCAGATCTTATGTATTTGAAATTTTTAAAGAGGCTTTTACAAAAATCAAAGCCATTCAAGGTCATAAAGGCTTTGATTCCAATTGGATTTTCGACATTAATATTTTTTCTTTGAATACATTTCAAAACTAGCAACAAACATTGAACTATCGATTCTAGCCGGCTAGCAAAATGAGGTCATGATACTTCAAGGTGAAAGTGGTAGAGCACTTAACAATGCAGACGTGGGGAGTTTTTAAAACGTGTTTCTTTTTTTTTTTTTTTAAATACCTTACTCCATTATTAAATATATTTATATATATATGTGCATATTTGGTACAGGCTTATAAACTTGGAAAACGTCAACTTTCAAATATATAATAAGAAAACCTTATACAAAATATTTTCATCTGTTAAATCTTATTATTATTATTCCTATTAAATCATCTTATAAACAGTTCAATAATCTGTAAACAAATTAATCTAGCTTAGTCTTAATTCAATCTAGCTTATTTTAGCCAGTGGATACGGACCAAAACCTTTTTAGCCTAAAGCTCAAGAGCTAATTACACGATACAGACTTTCATTGTGGGAGGTGCAATTGAGCACGTTTATAGGGTGTATATTTACACAGAAGTCTGAAAGGGAAGTCCGATATCCGTAGCAAGTATAGGGACAAGAGACACTATTAGCCCGAGATAGGAGGTTCAATATTTGCGATAGAGGATCGGTGTAGTGGGCTTGGATCGTGGGGACAATGTGACCGAGAACAGTATAACGAATGGCTGAGGACAGGGGTATGGCCCTATTGAACGCTCTAATACAGGCAAGGTTCCGGCTTATAGCCCCGTCTAAGTGGATTTGCATCTGCTAAACCACTCGTAATAACAATACAATGCATCATATTGTTATTCCTTGCCTCGGACTAGTTAAACCAAGTCCTTACTCTAAGCCGCTACTGCTGGACTGCTATTAAGCCCGCTAGCAGTGCTGAAACATCTAACGTTTTGTATTCCATCATCATAGATTAATTTTAACGACTCATGTATACCCATTCAAATTAAATCAAAACTTTTCACTTTTGGGTTGATGCATTGGGAATTTTACACAAATGAATTATTCAATGCAAAAACGATCTAAGTCCAGTTCATCAAACTTTTCATGAGACACTTAAAACATTCTAGCTCCTAGTTGGTTTAGATTAAAGAAAAATGTGTGCTTTTTATATTAAATAAATATTATTTTATGATTTTCTTAAATACAAAAAAAAAAAAAAAAAAAAATCAAAAACTTTTCTTGGGCAGTTAGGACGGTTTAAATTTTTTACTGATGGTTTTTGCACTGTTCTACTTACAACACATGTTTTCATATATTGGAGGGTTAATTAAATAATCGTATTACTGTGATTTTAATGAAGTTTTGCGTTGAATACGTGACAAGCGGCTCATCTTGCTGAAACCATGTGTTACGATAGTAGCCAGCAAATTCCAGTAGCATCGGTGCCATGAACTCCATTTTCATATACTCAGCAGAACAGTAACCGAACAGCCGCAGGTATCTTCGAAAACGAAAGGTCCACAAACCAAATAAACTACGTCAAATAAAGTACAAAATCTGCCGAGAGATCTCGGTGACTTTGCGGTCTCCTTGTCGACAAGCATTTAAAAATTTCGGTAGTCGTATAGTAGAGTGCAAAAGTTTATACGGTGGCCGCTTAAATGATGTAATTTAGAAAAAATAAATTCTAACTAATTAGCTTTCTTGTAAATAAACAATTTTTAAAATATGTGAAATGGGTTTTTAATACGATTTTTTAAAATGTTAAATAATTCTCCCCTTTACTGACTAATAAGTACTCCCTATACTGCGTCATAACTGAGGATCATCTACATATTATTATTCAGCTGTTTGTTTCCTACTATCGCGTCCATACGTAATATTATATTATTTAGAGTAAAATTAGTCTCTGAAGTAAATAAAATTGTCTTTGAAAGTAAAAAGTATTATTATTTGCCCAATAAATTAAAAAAAAAAAAATACATTATATAAAGTTTTATTTCGGTTTTCATATTTACCACATCAGCATATTTCATAGGAAACCACCTGACTTCATACATCTGATTATTACAATGTAGATGGTGCTCGTTTATGTCGTGTGCCTTGTAGCGATAGGTTTGTCAACGTTTCATTATGCTGAACCTATTATTAGGGTCGGTGAAGAGACATTTAAGGATGCGGAATATGTAAAACATTGTGGAATGTTTTGTTTTTATTTATTGGCCTTCTGCCTACAATAGATACACAATACTTTAAGGGTAAAGTGTTGAACTAGTATAGAATGTCAAGATCGATCGGAATTAGAGGGACTCCAATCATGACGCCTATAGCCAATAATCAGGGGTTAAATCATGACGCCTATAGCCAATAATCAGGGGTTAAATCATGACGCCTAAAGCCAATAATCAGGGGTTAAATCATGACGCCTATAGCCAATAATCAGGGGTTAAATCATGACGCCTATAGCCAATAATCAGGGGTTAAATCATGACGCCTATAGCCAATAATCAGGGGTTAAATCATGACGCCTATAGCCAATAGTCAGGGGTTAAATCATGACGCCTATAGCCAATAATCAGGGGTTAAATCATGACGCCTATAGCCAATAATCAGGGGTTAAATCATGACGCCTATAGCCAATAGTCAGGGGTTAAATCATGACGCCTATAGCCAATAATCAGGGGTTAAATCATGACGCCTATAGCCAATAATCAGGGGTTAAATCATGACGCCTATAGCCAATAATCAGGGGTTAAATCATGACGCCTATAGCCAATAATCAGGGGTTAAATCATGACGCCTATAGCCAATAATCAGGGGTTAAATCATGACGCCTATAGCCAATAATCAGGGGTTAAATCATGACGCCTATAGCCAATAATCAGGGGTTAAATCATGACGCCTATAGCCAATAATCAGGGGTTAAATCATGACGCCTATAGCCAATAGTCAGGGGTTAAATCATGACGCCTATAGCCAATAATCAGGGGTTAAATGTGCTACGGGTAACATGATTGAAATAGATCTAGGTACTTGATGTCGTTTGTAAATTGATCACCAACAAGCTTCCTGCGATTATGGTAGATTTGTACTATTCTCGAGAACTGTATTTCCAATTATAAGCTGACGTCGTTTTTAGCGTGTTTCAGCCCTACCCAGGAATAGGGAACCCTCCTCAGGACAATGTCCTAATGGCGCAATCCGGATGCATAAATAAGAATTGTCGACGTTTCGTAGCCCATTGGTCGCGTAAAAATAGAACGTTCAAATGTATATATACACACACACACACACATATATATATATATATATATATATATATATATATATCTGTACCCCGGAGGTAAAGGACACCATGTCCCTTTTTTTATTAAATTGACCATGCTCCTTATGGAAAATTTGCTCTCTCGAACAAATACAAATATATGACAAGGAGTCCTTTAGCTCCGGGGCACAGATACATACTAAATTAAGTTAAATTCATAAAGAAAAATACTAGCTCCAATTTGAAAAATGCCATAAAACATACCGTAGGCATTAAGAGACGATTTCCAGTAAAAATTTAGAATACTTGAGATAAGAAAAGCATACCAATGAATGTCCGGGGGTGGAATATTCAATTAATTTAACAATTGAATGCCTAAAATGAAATTCGTCTGGTAAAATAGTAACTGTCTGACTACAGGAATTATTTAGGGTACAGCTCTATAAAATAGTAACTGTCTGACTACAGGAATTATTTAGGGTACAGCTCTATAAAATAGTAACTGTCTGACTACAGGAATTATTTAGGGTACAGCTCTATAAAATAGTAACTGTCTGACTACAGGAATTATTTAGGGTACAGCTCTATAAAATAGTAACTGTCTGACTACAGGAATTATTTAGGGTACAGCTCTATAAAATAATAGCAATCTGTTTGATTGGTATTTTTCTAAATACGACGAGTTCACGGCATTTAACTTGGCTGTATCCCAGGTTAAGATGGCTTGCATAGCTTTCGTGTACGATCCCTTGGAAGGTATACTGGGGAGTAATTGGAGACCTGGGGCATGGGAGTGGTGGAGTTGAGGCTCTGATAATACCACTCACCTGTTCAAGATGGCCGATGGTGATGGAGCGGACATTGTGGCTACCCGCAAACATTGCCTAGCCAGCCACCAGACGGTAGATATTGTCTTGCACCAGCTCCCCGATGTCTCGACATCATGCTTATTGTCTTACTACGCCGAAGGGGAAATAAGCTCAAGTCATTTTGAAATACCAGCTAGGTGTACATACCTCTACTTAAACGTGTTCATTAATGTTGGCTGCTGTGATTTAGATGTATATGCAATATTATACGAGTATAAATCTATAAGTGGGTGTATAAATATTTGATAAGTTGGATGTATTTATATAATTCTAATTTTGTATTTGTTTTAGCACTTTCCTCCGAAGGAAAGTAGCTATTGAGGTTGCACTCATGACGGAATTTTTGAAAAATTTCTTCAAATCTTTATCGATCCTACCTAGTAGACACCGAAAATGATCCCCGTTAAAATTTATATATATATATATATATATATATATATATATATATATATATATATATATATATATATGTATATATATATGTGTGTGTCTGTTAACACGAGTGCGGCCAGAGTTTTTGTTGTTTTTGTCACGAAACTTGGTATATAGCATTCAATTAGCAAACGATTGAACGAGTTCGTTAACCACCAAAATCGGTCCACCGGAAGGGGGGGGGGTTTACCCAGAACCCAAAACACTAATTTGACCATGCCAGCCGTAATATTTGTTATATTTCAACGAAACTTGGTATTCGTAGTGTTAATCTAAAGAGAAAAGTGAGATGTAAAAATAAACTAAATCGGTCCACCGGGAGGGGGGGTTTACCCCGGACCCAAAACAGTAATTTGACCATGCCAGCCGTAATATTTGTTATATTTCAACGAAACTAGGTATTCGTAGTGGTAATCTACAGGTAAAAATGTGTTGTAAAAATAAACTAAATCGGTTCATTAGGAGGGGGGGGGGTTTACTCCAGACCCAAATTACTGATATACTCATACCGGTCGTAATTTCTGCTGTATTGTAACAAAACGCGGTATACGTCGTGGGTGACTCATGGGAAAGAAGTGTTCTAAAAATGAGCTAAATCGGTCAACCGGAAAGAGGGGTTTACTTTGTAATATATTTCAATAGAATTAGGTTCGCAAGGCCGCCGCAACGAGCGCTCTCTACAACTAGAGGGACTGTATCCTGTTCCTGCGTCAGATCAAAAGACGAAAATATGAAGTTATTTGTATTTATTAAGTAGTGTAGTAGTTACCATGTGTAAACATAACTCTGGAAACAAATTAATTACAAAATTAATAATTGGACAGTTACTTATTACAAAATAAAAGAGAACTATTGATGTTTTTATTTTATTTATGTTGGATATTTTAAGCAAATTGTTCTGGAAAGGAGTCTACACTACCCAAATTCTGAGGAAAGTGCTTAGTTATGCAGCTTCTGCCTGACGGACTTTTTATGATTGGATTTGTATGGAAACATTATGTGGACCAAACCGCCTTGGTAGCAGATGCTCCTCAATATATAAATAAATAGTTGTTGTAAAATCAATGAATTATTATTTTTTGTGACGATAAGAACAATGGTTTTGACGTATTTTGTATATGGCGATGACAACATGGACATTCTGACCTTTCCACAGGATTTCTTCTGGGAATGAAAGTACATTTCGTTTTTTGGATAACTCGATAAACATTTAGAAGGAAAAGAAAAAAGAAAGGAAAATAGGAGTAATTGAAAACAGCGCGTGTGTAACCACCCAAACAATGGAAGTGTGCACAACTGTGGATAGAAAAGATAGATCCTGTACTTATACTTTGCTAGAAGCACATTTGGGGGTTGGCATTACATATTACTGTTTGGAGGACGATACCAGACGGAACTGGTAATGGGAAACGTACTTATGACTGGAAAATCGCTAGTTCTGTTGCACATTTATAAATTAAATATGACGATCGTAAGAAATTTTGAGAGGACAAGAGAAATGTAAAACGTAGAATAAAATGTATTAAAAATAAAGGAACTAAGAACGAAAACTAGATTAAAGCTAAGAAATTGCGGTGCCATTTTGGTATCATAAAGAAAGAGAAGAAAGTGAAAGATATACTCTGAGAGGAGGATGAAAAGTGGCAAGTAGATTTGGAAAACTAAA
Organism: Gonocerus acuteangulatus; assembly: GCA_946811695.1. Classification (NCBI taxonomy): domain Eukaryota; kingdom Metazoa; phylum Arthropoda; class Insecta; order Hemiptera; family Coreidae; genus Gonocerus; species Gonocerus acuteangulatus. Next base: position 107,545,197 of record OX328132.1, read on the forward strand.
GAGATCAACACTAGTGTCAGGAGTGCGAATGAAGATCAGAATTTCTTTTCTTAACGAAGTAAAAACTTAACCCTTTGTTGCATCGTGATGCCTGCAGGCATCATATTCTATTTTACACTCCCAGAGCACTATGTCGAGTTTTTTCAAGTTATATTTCGGTCCCTGTAAGCATCAACAAGTGTCAAAGGGACTGGAAGATTTTGAACATTGTACTTTGCTTCCAAGAAGGAATAAACAAGTTAATGTTGACAAAACCAGGAGTCTCGTTTCTCACTTCGAGGGGACCCGTTTCGCAAGGCCACAATACTATTAAAAACTTCCATTCTGACCTAAAGAAAATCGCACTCCTTAGTACTAGTGGTGTATTTTACGAAGTAAAAGTTTGTTTTATTGAAGTTTTATTTTTTTGTGCCAATTTTTGTGGTTGTTCATTTGTATCCTCCGGGCACTATCGTGCATCTGGTACTGAGGTCCGAGCGATGGATCCTATTATCTGATCGATAATGAGGAGAGGAGAAACTGAGTTTTCATATTATAACAGCACCAGATGATAGTGATGATGAAGATGTCGACGACAATGTTCTTTCTGAACCTTCGCGTATTTTCAGCCAATGTTTTAGAGGTAAATGGCGACGATTTGAATGGTCCCTTCTCAGATTTGAATGATTTGATTGAGGATGTACTGCCTGATGTATCTCAGAAGATGAGATGCAGGATGGAAAACTGCAAGAACCAAATTTGTGGTTACTGTGATAAATGTGAACTTTATTTGTATTTAACTAAAGGCAAATCATGTTTCAAGGTTTACCATTTGTGATTTTCATGAAAAGAGAAGAGAGTTCTTTTTAACTTTAACTCATAAATTCTTGTTTCAATAAATGTGACTGCTTATACAGGTTCATTCAAAAAACCCCAACGCACAATGATGCCTACAGGCTTCTTTCAGTTTTTCATAAATTTCTCGACCTTAAAAATCGATGATTTTTTTTTCTGTATTTTTCCCGTTATCCTGAGGCCTATTTCTACCTCTCAGATTTTTTTTGAGCGAAAAGAAAAAATCATGCATCCAAGGGTTAAGAAGAAAAAACAAAGAAAGTACAACGAAAAGTGGGAAAAAAGGGATTAGTACGCTTTTAGTTCCACACTAAAAGCGTAACTAATCCCAGTCGGAACTGGTGTTGGGGACAAGCGAACGACTGAGAAATCTGTAGTAGTGCAAATTTGGAAATCAGTTTTTATTAGGGTCCTATTTAGATCGGGCCACGGTAGCAGGCGGTTTTTGTAGGCTTTAATTGCTCGATGTTGTAGTCGATGTAGGGCTTTTCGAATAAATGTTTCCTTGACCAGAAAATATATTTTATAAAACTTTACAGGGTGATTAATGTGGAAGAGATTGCCAAGGTGGAAATAGTCGCGGTTCGGTTTTAATAGCTCATAAAACTACATTTTAAAAGGCAAAATGAGTTTTTAAGTAAATAACATAATGTTTTATTAACGATTGAGGCCGAACCCCAACTAATTCCACATTCTTTACAAAATAGGCAACCAGGTCCGTGAAAGTCTACTTGACGGAAGAAGAAGAATATTTTGTATGGCTTAGTTTCGCCCTCACTATTCGAGCAAGACAAGGAGATCTCAGAAGAGTCTAATCTCGATCTACATTTCCGGAAACATTCTGCATGTTCGAAATAAAACTAAATTAGTAGAGACATTATTTGATCTCATGTGTCACTAATTTGCCAATTACAAACAATCTCAATCATACTGCTCATTAATATTTTCAAATTGACTAGAAGCGAATCGACTGTCGGTTTGTCTGGAAATAACAAAAGCGGCAAAGCACTATTGTCAATAAATGTAAAGACTTAAGTAATCGAAGTCAAACACCCACACAGCTGTTGTAGACATGTCGGGCGTGATGAACTCTGAATGAGAGAGTACACACCCCCACATAAAATGTATATCTAATATTTTCTAAATCCGATATTTCTTATTCACTTGAAGTTATATCATGATGAGTAATTTTTAATTTTTAACTAATACAGTACTGCGGCAGATAAAATATTTCAAGCTAGAAAGAAACACTTATATGACAGGTATTGTAAAATATTTTAGAATTTTTGAGAGAGGAGACTAAACCATGACGCTTGATACGAAGAGTCCTCATTTAAACATTGATTTGAGGGAATGTACTCCAGGTTCTTTTTGCAGAGGAAAAATATATTCCGTTTTTGGGAAGAGAGATCTTTCCTGATAGAGGCTGAAGCATTGTTATGAAGGGAGAGCTGGGGTGCAAGACGGAGGGTTGGAGATGATGCTATGTCGGTGTTTAATGACCCGGAGTGCTAGGGTGCTTCCTGCTTTCTTACCCCCACATACATTTCTTCGGTGAAACATAGGTGCGATGTATGTGCGCTCTATATGTCCTCAACTCTTGCCAAATCTTCCAAAGCTGACAAATTCAACTCATTATTGCTTGAACTCACCTTCTGCTGTAGCTCAAACACAACCCCCTCGGTTTTACCTACTCGTGAGTAAATTTCTTGTATTATACTATGGCTAACTCGCCAAACCGCAGATACACTGTGCGCTATTAATGAACGAGACGAACGGTAAAATAAAAAATAGTGTACCACCTTTCGCACATTTCGAAGTTCAGATTTAACCTTATTGTAACGAACTATGGTTAACTAAGGATGCCTTACATTATTCCCGTGGACAATTAATTCGCAATTGAATAAAATAAAAAAATTGTAAGGAAAAGAATTGACAATTGACAATAGCTATTGTTTCAAATAATAATATCATGAATGACCAAATACAAGTCGCGTCCTGTTTTGACTCAGAATGACAGCTGGATTAGAAAAGATATTATTTTTTCAAAATTCATAAAAAAAAAAAAAAAAAAAAAAAAAAAAAATAGAAAGCAAACAAAAAAGAAAGTAATAGAATGAATGCCGTGGATTTTCATGGACGTAGCACTCTTTTTATTTTTAGCGCGGTTCCTCCCTCCCTTCATAGGGAGAAATTCTTAGATCTTGGGGATTTTTTTTTTTTTTTTTATATGCGTCCATCAGCGGAGTTACATATGTAATTTGAAATTGAAGAACAGATTTCCTCGGAGATGTGGATATGGTCAGTAGCCTTCATCATAGTTGGATTGACAGAATGTAGAAGACGTGACTACTTACAAATACCGCACGACATGACTGAACTTTTGAATGAGGGTAGCCAATCGATAAACACTATCTTTCAACATCTAAAACACACGCAGCTATACAACAAGATTTAATTTTAGACTCTAAAGTTACTCCTGATATCTGGTAGCATTGGTGAAAAGATAATTTTCATTATAATTATTTGTTATTTTAAATTAATTTTATTTTCACTTAATCGTGATTTATATGCGTGAGTGTATGAATTCGTATGTATGTACATGTGTATAACATGAATTAAACATAGTGTATAAAAGCAATGTATATGCATGTGTTGTTCACTTGCATATACATCTGTAATGTATATAGTAATGTTTTAATATATATACATGTATATATAATATATATATATATATATATATATATATATATATATATATATATATATATATATATATTATAGTGTGCATACTTATAACTGTTATATTAATTTGTAAAATACTTTTATTGTAAATTAATGTTTTTACTTTATATGAAATATCCATAAGAAATTGTAACAACTGTTTAATTATAAGAACACATTTGTAATTATCAAGCGAATCATCTGCGTTATGAGAGTCTTGATAATACATAAATAAATAAATAATTATCATAGTTTGAACATATCGTAGTCGTCTTTTCTGTATTTCTTTATTATAAATACTACGTTTTTCCCCAAAACTAATACTTAATTCGTTATGCTATTTTAACCTCCCTAACTTCGATCGATCTTATATAGTTTTTCTGCAATGTCAGATAGAAAGGCTGAAATACACCACCGTTCGTCATCTTGGAATTCAAGATGCAACTATTATTTTGTTCTAAAAACCATATTATTGAATGGTATAAAAGAACAAAACTTTCCAGAACCTTTCTTCAACTAAGCCATCACACGGAAGTATGTAAAATAACGTCGTTATACTCATTTCGCAGTTGTCCCAAAAAGATTTTAATTATTTTGTTCGTATATAATTAAACATATCCAGAGTCTTTATCACAGCTTCTAATTTTTGATTGCCATGTTTCTTGGTGTAAACTGTCTGCTGTCCTTGCTATGTTCAAACTTCAAGTATATCATTTATCACGTCTGCAGCCATACCTTCGATCTTTCATATAGCCCATTTTGAATAATTTCTTTCCCCAAATGTTTATGTAATAATAAAATAAAAAAATCAAATACCTAATGATGTTGATTATGTCGGAAGAAGAGGAAATGTATAAAAGAGGAATGTGGAATTAGCGACTAGAGTAAGAGAGACCTTGGAGTCTGGTGGGGTTTGACTGTCTGGTAGCTTTGGCAAAAACAAGGAGTTCTACAGGGCAAGCTATATGTCCCTTACCTCCCCCACACTCTCCACCATTTACAGCCCTCAATTATTATACCATACACATCTGTTTCTTTTTTAGCAGCTCCCAGTATTTTACCGCCACCAGCCCTGTCGCCCCGCCCTACCTGCCAAAACATTCTATGTTATATTACTATTGCCTCGTTCCATTCATTTTTCTTCCACGGCTCTAACGAGAGAAAGAGAAAAATCAGTAGTTTAGAGCGACACTGTTTTTACTTTTTTTCTTCCGGTGGGACGTTAATTGTAAAGCTGTGGCCGTATATTAGTTCTTTCATTGCGTTCTTTTTAACATCGCACGGACAATATTTGTACTGCAATACTCACTGATTTCTTATACTTCGAAGTATTTTTTTGAATACTTTTCAAACTACCTTCCGTAATGTTATGAATCATCTTTAGCGACTACGAACAGAGATAAAAAATGAGGCTAAAAAATCCATTTTAGCGGGGTTCCACCCGCCTTTAATAGGGAGGAAACCCGCTTATGAGTTCGAACCTTATGACGCAATACAGAAGTGCAGACACGAACATTTCACGTTTGTGATCACATAGATCACGAATATAACAGTGGCTCAAATTTGTGTATATATATATATATATATATATGTACATATATGTATATATATATATGTATATATATATATATATATATGTATATATATATATATATATGTATATATATATATATATATATATATATATATATCCGTCCAACGGAGCATGGTTTTTGGAGCAAAATTCGAGCCAAAAAATCGTAACGTAGGAAAACGAATGAAACAATTTTTAAAGCTATTTCTATTACCGTTTTCGAGAATCATTGAAACACCTGATTGAAACAATTAATTTTTAATTTGAGTATACAAAAGCGAATGATTCAGTTGGAACATGTTCCACATCTTCTATATTCATCAAATCTAAAATATTTACATTTTGGTTGCATTTGGAGGTAAAAAAAGTATTATAAAACTAATTTCATAGAGGTCATGAAAAGTTTTCGGATCTTCGTATATTTTTGAAAGCTTACTAAATTTCCTACAGAAAAGGTTCAGTAGTTAGTTTTGAAGGGACGATGTTAATCCGAGAAATAAACGCTTAAACCTTTAAAATTGTTAGTTTTTTTACTTTTCAACGGGGTTTATCTCTTTTTACCTAACGTTTTAAGTGGTTGTTCTTTTTTTTAGTTCCATTTAACAGTAAATGAATATTTTAGTACTATTAGGTAAGAAAATCGGAAAAGAGCGAACGTTGAGAAAGAGGATGGAGTAGTTTTCATTCACCAATGTAAATGCAGTACATGATTTACACCAAAGGTTCGAGTCTCGCTTGCATCAGGTTTAGTTTTGTCATCTATGGGTAGGCTGAAAAAATCTCCTACTCCACTGGATGTTTAGGAAGGGTAGCGCTAATGTCCAAGATGCAGATAGACCGTATAAAATAAAAAAATAAAAAAAAAAAAAAATGTATTAATAATATAGTAAACGGGTGGCTTGTGTGTTTGTCGATGAATATTTTAAAATTTATAAATGCCTCTATTAAATGTTTTGTATCTGATAACTATGTAGATTGGGGGATATTGTGGTTAAAGAGAGGTAATGAGGCCTTCCAGTGGTTGAATACAGGTAGTTAGGATGAAACGGGGCTGATAGCCTCCGCTAAGTGCTCCAACAGGCCGTACAACACCATTTCTGACCATTGTTTTACCCAAAACTTGTTTATTGTTTAGTCTTGACTTATTATTATGGACTAGGAAACTACTCCTTTTTACACGAATAATCGTTGGAATGTGACCCAATAATATATGATTCTAAAGAAACAATTTTCATATATATCATTTTGGCATGCTTATCATTTCGCCAAAACTATTTGGACAGACGTCAAATAGTTAACCAACTCGGACCGCAGGAGTAAATTTTTTTTCTTCTTAACATTGTTCATAGCTAATAAAAAAATATATTTACTGTGGAAATTACATAACTACTAATTGAATTTACATACATAAGACCATTGCACCAGGGTGTGCAGCATGTTCTTTTTATTGCGAGGAGCAGATTGACCACCATGTGTGCTATGTAAGGTGAAATGAAAATATATTATAAAATTTGTAATTACATTTCGACTAATTTACTCAGAATAAATGATAATTGCACATTACAGTTATTGCACACACGGTGTGCAGGCCTTTTAGCATCGAAAATCAATTGCACGCGGTGTACAATCAGTCTCGAGTGGGTTAAGGAATAAAAAAGAATGAGTCCCTTGTGTCACAAAGTGTAAGACCTTGAGCCACAATTGGCAATGCTTCCAGGAAGAAAATAAAGATTTGAAAAGGCAAAATAGATAATATAAACTTCTATCGATGAGTTGGACTTCTAAAGAAAATAAATTACCATCTTTCAGAGTGATGCTAAGCCATTGTGCGCATAAAATTACTATAGATACATACCCAAAGACTAATTAAATTTGTACTTTTCGACGTTCATACCGTGAATCGCGCCTCAAATCCTGCGCTTCTAATCCCATGAAGGACGTCAAAACCCGAATGTCATTTGGGAAGGGAGGGAGCTATTTCTTCCCCTGGAGTACAATGAATAAGCCACCCATCAATTTCGGGGCATGATTTCGGGGAGGGTGTTGTTGCTGCTCTAGAGATTGGATGCGAGCGGTAAAAAACCGGGACGGTAATTCCGGGATGAGGACGGCTGGATTAACTGGACGAAAATATGCCAGCGACACTCCAACTCCCACGTCCTGGGACGTATATGCTCCTGTCGAAAAGTTCATTCCACCATTTCTGCCCATTGTTTTGCCGGCATATGATTTACCGACCCCTCCTCCCCTCTATTGTACTTTTAAAATTTATTTCGTACAGAGGTCCCATTTATTAATATTGAAAGCTAATCGCTAATCAGCTCCAAACCTGGATAATAATGCGATATCATCATCTCATCAGTGATATTATATCTAACGAAATAGTCTAATCAAAAACAAAAATAATTTAGTAAACTCGCCAGTTTTTTTCTATTTCTGTGTGCGACATATACATAGACCAAATCTAACATATCAATGTTTATATTGAGCAAAAAATGTACATATAAAATGGTGCCAATTTATTAAAATTTCTGAAAAGCCTCCGGAGCTTAGTACTAAATTTTGACCAACAGCAGCTGACTGACGCCTTATTAATGATCTTCAGTTACGAACTGGCCCTTGTAGCGGGGGTCTTTGTTGATAAAATTGTTAATTTTAATTTTCTTTTATTAACCTTCCGCCTACATTACAAAAAAAAAAAAAAAATGTACAGTTTTGGTCGCGATCATTATCGACGTATTGGTTCTGCAACTTATTATTCTAAAGACAAATTTATGATTACTCCAGAAATATCTTCATATAATGTAATATCCCTTCAAAGTATGTAACAAACCAAGCTGCCTATTTCTTTTGGTGCTATCGAACGCAGGGGTTCGATTTTGCTGTTTAAGGAAGTTGATATGTCGTTTTAAACAAAATATTTTGTGACAAACACACTTAAATTTTGTTTACGTTCTAAAAAGTGGAAGTATGAAAACAAAAAAAAAAAATTCCGATTCTTCAGCCTTAGATGACGCATCTTTTAATTATTTGTTTTTAGACAACTATCGGAGCCCTGAGAGTTAATACGTGAGCAATTCGAGCACACTGCGCCAAGGGTCGTTGGTTAAATTCCCAGTAGGGGTGGTGGCTTTTCTTTAGAGAAAAAAATTTAGCCAAAGCATCAGCCCAATCCTGGCTAAGAAAGGGCGGTAACCTATAGATAACCCATCCTAAAATTAAAAGTTAATTGAAATGGACGTTAAAATCTAAATAAATATATAACTATCTTGGAAGAGGTAAAGAAATTGCAAAAATGAAATATAGTCAGTCATAACAAAAAAGTCCGATTCGCAGGAACTGCGTCATCTTAGCGCGGTTCCGTTCTTATCTTTAGTGTCTATGAAGGCATAAAATAGAAACAGTTATTAATTTGTTTAGATCAATAGCGAAACACCTATCCAAATGAAATCTCAAACAAACCAGTCTTGAAAGGTCTTGATTTACAATCTTACCTGTATGGGTCAGCTATCCCTTAAGTCGGGCAGAGGCATTTGGAAAGCCTTGGGATCTCTCTCTTTGAACGCTACATTTTTAACAATAAATTGATCTTCTTATTTTACTTAATCTGTTTTATTGTCAAATACATTATCCGACTATAAGCAATTTAAAAATAACAAGGAATAAAACAGACAAAAAGAACCGTTCGAATAAACGAAATCAATTACTTTAAAGTTTTAAGCACTTATTTCTCCGATTGACATCGCCTAATTAAAACTTTCTTTAGAAACTTTTTTGTAGAGCATTTAGTAAGCTTTCGAAAGGTAACCTTCTGCTTCCCAAGATTGTCAACGGTTTTCGAGATACTAACGAAAGTATACAAAGTTACCAAAACTTTTCTTGTCTGTTAATAAAATATTTTATTCTAACCCTTTCTTTTCTCCAAACGTAACCAAAATTTGAACATATTAGTGTTGATGAAATTCGAACTTGCAGAAAATGTTTCAACTGAATCCCATAATTCTAAGTACCAAAATCAAAGACAAAAAGAACAGTTCGAATAAGCGAAATCAATTACTTTAAAGGTTTAAGCACTTATTTCTCCGATTGACATCGCCTAATCAAAACTTTCATTAGAACTATTTTAGAGCATTTAGTAATCTTTCTAATGGTGATCTTACATTTCGCAAGATTCTCAACCTTTTTCGAAATATTAAGGAAAGTATACAAAGTTACCAAAATGTTTTATGTCTGTTAATAAAATATTTTATTCTAACCCTTCCTTAACTCCAAACGTAACAAAAATTTCAACATATTAGTTTTAATGAAAGTAGAACATGCAGGAAATGTTTCAACTGAATCCATTGATTCTAAGTACCCAAACCAAAAACGGTATTCAAAAACTATTTTTCCAATTCTCTCGAAAACGGTTAAAGCTATCGCCTTAAAAATGGTTTCATTCGTTTTCCTAGCCCAAGAAGCCTATAAAACGAGTACTTACAAGCTTATGAACTCAAAAACTTAAGCGTTAAGATTTTTTTTGCGCGAATTTCGCCCCAAACGCCATCTTCCAGTGGGCGGATTCTGCTGGTTAACGAACTTGACCTTTCAAATTGGAAGACGGATTTTTGTACCAAATTTCATCACAATCGGACCAATAGGGAAGCCAAAAATGAGCAAACAGACAAATATATATATATATATATATATATATATATATATATATATATATAAATGTATACATAAATATATATATATATATATATATATATATATATATATATATATATATATATATATATATATATATATATATATCTAGGGGTTCTGAAACGCGAAATTGTCTAGTCGGCACTTCCGGATTGTTTCATTGTATCAACCTTATAAGCGGGGTTCCTCCCTATGGGGGAGGGAGGAACCGCGCTAAAAGGTGCGTAATGAATTTTTCGAATCTGAGCTTCAGAATTCCTTTACTTAAATTTTCGAATGTCTCGGTTCCGCTATATTCCTTACCGGGTGGAAGGTCAACAAATAATAATCATAATTAATTACTACCTTTCAGTAATAGTAATAAGCGAACAAAATGAAACTAAAAACATTGTTCTATTATGCTCCCAATAAACGAGTAAAAGATATTGATTTTCATTACCCTGGATAAGATGATTTTTTCCCCACAGAAGGGATCATAACAGGAATCTTGTGTGCTAGGTCATTTAATCTATCATGGATATGGGGAGGGTGACATGATTTGTTTCTTCCAATCGTTTCAAAATCATTGCCTAAATTGATGGCTACGTGTTATTCATTGTCCAACGAGTAAAAGGAGAGGACAGGGGGACTCGTGGTAATGACTATTTGATTTTTGGTATTCCAGTTAGAAATTGATGGGCCAAAGTGGATTTTGATCTTTTGACCCCACTTTAACTTGCGTTAGCGTCTGCCTCCCTTGTGTTTTTCAGAGCGGCAGCCCTTTCATCTTCTCCCTAATCCCTCATTCGAGCCTATCTCTCGAATCAGAGCCAGGAGGAGAAAAAAATTGCTGACCCTTCCCTTATCTTTTCCCACACACGAAAAACTCCTTTAATCTTTGAACTCATCCTCATCTCGGCACTTATTAAAGCTGTAATTAAAAAAAAAAATCTAAATGACATAACCTGCACCATCTTAGAGAGTTTTGATAGTCGAGGCTAACTTTAGGCTTTAAAATGATCTAATCGGTCTTTTATTACTTTATCTTTTATTTTATAAAATGGATTTTTTTTTGTCAGACTCTTCTGCATCTAGGCTATTAGTGACGGACTATCTATAGATTACCACCATCCCTAGAATTCCATGATGCTGCAAAAAATTCCTTCTAGGGGCCCTGAAGTCACTCAACCTAAAGCAGGTGGGATCACGGGAAGACTGTTTTGCATGTTATATTGGGAATTCCGTTCTAAAAGATCTTTAGTTTTTATTCGATTTCCCACGAAAATATACTCAAACCCTTAACTCCAACGATTTTTTTTGGGTTGTATGGATATAACCGTCATATTATCAAGAGTACAACTCTAATATTTATTAATCTATTTTTTTTTATTTTTTTTTGTATAAAATCTGGGCCACGAGCCGTGAGATGAGAAATTTCCTGCAACCGGTGGGAATCGAACTCACCATCACACGCATGAGTATGTAAGGCGGTGTCCACTAGACCACCAATATTCGTTAATGCTATAAATGACAGAGCTGAGAGCTGCCATCTCAGAGAGCTGCATTTGGCAAAGCTATCGTAATGTTTTTAAAATTAGGTATTTTCTTTTATCTGAAAACTACCAGTTGTAAATAATGCAACTTTTGAGGCGGAGGCAAACCTCTAAGTAAAAAAAAAGCTGATTAAGAAAATATTGAATAATTTAATAAAACACTAATATTAAACATTCTCATTTATATGGTCTTTAATTTAGCTCTTAATTAACATGGAAATATTTGAAGAACGGGTGTCTCTTAGTAAAAATTTAATGTAGATTCTAAAAATGAGGTCCATATTTGTGATACATTGATCACAAATTCCGAAATCACAGTTATTCTTTAAAAAAGCCAGTAGTTTTTAAAAAAGACAAACGTTTGAGTAGCTCCTCTGCGTGTTGAGATAGAACGCTCATTTCTGCGTCCCTGAACTACAAATAAGATGTAGAATAAACCCCTAAAGTTATGACATCTTAATGTGGGACACCCTGTATATCCCGTCCTGTGGGAGGATATACGCTTTTACTAAGACCACCAAAATCACAAAACAATGCTATACAATGGAGAGGGGTTAACAGGAACCTGTCTATACTAATGAAACGATTTTGCTGATTAAGGAGCCTTTATTTTATTATGTAAGTGGTGCATAATTTGATTGGAAACTTACACAGAAATATTTAATGAGTGACACTTTTGGTACCTCTTAGGTAGAAACGACAATGATTATGCATCTTGTACTTTCTTTAATTTATATATTTTCTTTCTTTTCTATTTTGAACTTTTTTTTTCCTATACCCAACATAATCCCATTATCCAATATACATGATTTTTATGATGGACATTATTAACAGATTGATAAAATATGGAAATAGCATTGTGAAATTTAGAAGCATATTAAATTAAGCATCAAAAATAGAAATAATGGAATATTTTGTATGCATAATATCATAAACATTAAGGCAAAATAAGAAGGAGAAAGAATATATATATATATATATATATATATATATATATATATATATATATAATGTTTGTGTGTGTGTGTGTATTTGAACTGCTATTTTCCGGTTGAGACATGTTTGCCGGTGATTTTAATCGATAACCAGTTGCTGGAATAATTTTCTTCAATGAAGAAAAGACGTATTAATGTAATAATTCGCTTTAGGTTTAGAAAAGTAGCATCATAAATTTACTGTTGAGGCTTCGTATATCTTATATAAAGGAATTCTTCATAATTCTTAATGAGCTTAGAGTAAAAATGTAAATTAAAATTCAGACGTTTATGCGCTGAGAGTTTAATTACTTTTGAAATTAAAGTAACTATCTCTTAGATGGTGAAAGGAATAATTAATAGGGAAAGTTATCTCTTAAACTATCTTAATATGAGGGGGCACCTTCACATAATCCCCTCAAGACAGGAAGGATAGATGGATTAGTTACCAGAGCCTTTCAACAAGGATCACCAACTTAATGAGATTTACTCCAGGAACATTTGGATCTTTTAACATTTTATATTAGCCATTTCGTAGCATAAGATATTATTTCGAGTGTTGTTTTATTTAATAATTACCTATAAAAGTGCATAACTGCAAAACAGCAGGTTTGACGAATTCTTCTGGCGAAGTTTGCCGAAAAAACAGAGTACCGGATGACTAAATTAATTTATATCATCAAATTTTACTAAAATCCAGTCTTAAAACCAAAGATGTATTAATTTATTAATGTATTTTACTACCTGAATTCAATGACGACGTTTTTAGGGAGATTGAAACTTTTCCGGACTACCCGAAAAATAACCTCATAAACTTTTTACTAATTTTCTCTTTCCTGCCTTCATTCGAGATTATAGAACTTTAATGAATCTTTGTCAGTGACTGGTCAAATTTTAAATGTTGCCTTCTTAAATGTTTAATAAGATTTCTAGTAGCGCATTTGCAACTTTTACAATTCAAATACTTCAGGATTAATTACCATATATGTATTTTGTGTAAAATTAGAATCTAAAAAAGAATTTTAGAAATTACACGAACAATACATCTATATACATATAAAAATCTCGTGTCTGTCTGTTTGTTCTTTATACAAATCCACACCGTTTGACCGATTTGGACCAAACTTCGCACATATGTACGTCTTGATATGGGAAATCTCTTAGGCTAGCTCAAAATCTTCTAGGATTCATAGTTTGGAAGTAACGAGTTCGAAACTGTCATATACAGAAGAGTTTATAGTCAGAAATCGGCATTTTCTTTCCAGTGTTGCCCCTCCTTCTAAGAAGAAGTGCAATACAAAACCTTTGTTTGTTTATCTAAATAGTAGGTTTATATTCTCAGAGTTTGGACAAATATCATATAAGATCATATAATAAAATATCATATTTTTTAAGATTAATTTTTTAAATATCAGATCAGTTTTCTTCATATCAAATCAATTTTGATTTGATTGCCTAGGGCAACACTGCTCTAACCAGAATATAGACTAATATCGTATAAGTAAGTATATCATAAAAATGTTCTGTGTTTATCTAATCATAATTTGGACTAATATCATATAAGTAAGTATTCATGTTTCTATTCAGAACTTTAATCATTTTAATACTTTTGTTGAGGGGCACTTTTATATCTCTACTATAGTAGAGAAGGAAGGTTGCAATGTCGGTTATAAAAAGTGATCTTTGTATATAGTACTGTTTTCGTTTAAAATAAATGAATATGTTTGTACTGGCATTTGATGGAGAGGGTTGTAGTTTGTGGAAAAACGCTTAACTTTGTTGTAGAAACCGATGAAGTGTGTAAATATCATTGAAAAGGCAAAGAAGACGCAATTTGGCGAAGATTGGGATCAGCAGGACTTTCTAGGATCAAATAAACAGTTAGACTTTCTTTGTGATTTGACAACAGCCTATGATATAATTAAGAAATATAATAGCTTATACCTAAAGGAATCAATAGTATTGCAAATTGTATGTAGAAACTTCAGAAAAAATAAAATTCAAACAACTGAAAGGAAACATCAAGGTGACAGTTCTGGGAGAACTTCAAGTGCATTTAAGGCAGTAAAGAATCAGTTTATCTGGACCTGATATAAATTTATAAAACTTGTGTTGTAAAATGGACCGTGTCCCTTTTGAAAACAGTAGGAATAGGCTAAAAGTATTTTGGAATTGTTGACAGTGATGTATGTAGACCTTTTCTAACTACGAGCCTCAAAGGTGAAAAATATTTTGTTTCATTTACAGATGATTATATCATAGCTAGGATTAAACCTAAAACAGAAGTTTTTAATTCCTTTGTTCAATAAGTAAATGAGGTTGAAAACTTAAGAAATAAGAGAATTGGTATTATGGGATGTGACATTGGTAAGAAATATTTAAATAGTAAGATTTATGACTTCACAAAAAGAAAAAGGGTATCAAAATTAATCCCTGTCCCACTTATGTTCATGAATTAAACGGAGTGATTTAATAGAACAATTATGAATATATTTCATTGTTTACTGGCAGAAGCTATTGTAGAAAAAATGTTGGCCAGAAATTGTCTGTGCAGCAACTTATTTGAAAAATCGCTCTATAGCTAACACGATTGAGAATAAAACACCCTATGAAATATTTTTTGGAAAGAAACCAGATGTTTCTAACTTTAATTTATATGGTAGTAAAGATGTGCATTTGAATCGGTTATAGTGAAGTGGGATATAAAGTACTTTTGAATAATAAAATCATTGTCGCTAGGCATGTTGATGTTAGCCAAGAAAACATAAGCAGTATTGGATTGGCTGAGGGTGAATCTGATAAAGTTCAAGCGATTGTGATTTTGGGGATAGAGAAATAGATAGTTTGAAACAAAATAATGCTTGAGATTTTGTTGAAATAAGAAAGTTTAAGATATCAAATGGGTCTAAATGTTGAACAGATGGATGTAGAGACAATATTCTTAAATGATCATTTAGAAGGAAAATCCACCACTGGTTTTCTTATTAGGTTATTTGGTAATGTATTATACTGAAAATCGAGAAAGAAAAAAGATGTTACAGAAGAGTCTACATATGCAGAATATGTAGCTTTAAGTGAAGTTTAAAGTTCCAAGACTTTCCAAAAAGATAGAACTTTTTTTTTTAAACATAAAGATTTTTTTAAACATTAAAAACTCCTTTGTGAACAATGTCATTTTGTAAAGGACTTAAATTTATGAACTTGAAATTAATTCTCTCACATACATATGCAAATATTATTAAAATATTATATTAAATGTTGTTATATTTAACTTTTTTTTATTCGCATATAGATAGATGTACATAATAAATTACATAAATGTTTATAATCATACAAATGAATGTATATAAATGAATTAATTTTCACCACATTTTGAAACATTATTTCATTATTTTTTTTTTTTTTTTTTTTTTTTTTTTTTTTTTTTTTTAACGGCGCATCTACTTCTAGGTCATTAGCGCCGACATCCAGGGTGCAGCGAGGAATTTTCCCAGCAAGCCTTGAGATGAGAAAATTCCTGCCGGAGGTGGGAATCGAACATTATTTCATTATTATAACAGCTTTATGGTGTAGCAACCCTATTAATTTTTTTTTTTTAATAAAGTTATTCTTCTTATAATATTTCTTTTGCATGCTATTTTTTTTTGCAGATAAATTAATGTATTAAAATATTATTTTTATAAGAAGAGGAAGTCACGTGAATTGTGGTGTTCCAATAAATGAATAAGTAATTAAATTTTCCATGCAATTTTTTATTAATTTAATATCCATCATAATTTAGTCATTATAATCTGACATATGCTTTCTTTTGTCTGAGATAGTTATATCCTCTGACTGTCACCATTTAGTCGGAGAGCTGGTAACGCACATTTTATGAAGTGTTTTATGCACTTTGGAATTTTGGTGTATTGCATCTCGTGGATAGGTAAGGCATATATGTGTATCCTGGACATACCTTGGAACACCAGGTACTGCACCTAGGGGAAAGGTGTTAAAAAAATATGTCACTAAAATTGTATTTTATTCAGAAGCCAACAATCATTAATGTATAATTAAGGCAAGTTGCTTTATTTCTAGAACAGCCACAACTGACCTGTTCAGATGATTGGTGCTCTCACTCACTCTTACGGTTACACGCAGTGTATTGCAGTCTATCATCGGCTGAATTTATTTTCATGTTTGCTGATTAATAAACCTCACAAAAAGTGTCTGCCCTTTTGTAATTATTTTCAATTATGGTGTTTAAATAGCAGTGTGAAGAAGAGACTTCACTTAATATTACAAAAAACCCACTTCGGTTTTTTTTTATATGTATCCCACTTAAAAGAGTCTGCCTTATATATTATTCATTATAGAATTGCCTTAATTTTACATTAAAGAATTATGGCTTCTGAATAAAACACTATTTTTGGCCCATAGTTTGTTACTGATTACCATGCGCAGTACCTGGTGTTTCAAGGTTTGTCCAGGAACCACATACTTATCTTTTTATCTACCCTAGAGACCTACTATAGCACAATTTCAAGGCACATAAAACACTTGAAAAGTGTGTTACCAGCTCTTGGACTAAATGTTTAAATACGGTTGCAATTCTGGTAAAAATATTGTTGCTCGCCAAGTCAATGTCGTTATTGAAATTCCCAAATACCTTTAATTCATTGTTGTCCATAACTGCAAGAAAAATATCTTAAATTTGTTTTTATTCTTAGAGGCTCCTATTTCCTATGATAGAAGGACTATCCTTATAGAAGAGCTCATGAACCATAAAATTTGAAACAGAAGCTTTAATAGAAAGGAAAAAAAAGTGAACAAAAATATGTGAAAGTGTATTTGTAACAACAAACTAAGTTTTTAAAACTTTCCTTTTGGCATAAATAACATAAACCCTGCACCACTTACCTACTTTTTCATTCATAAAAAAAAACTCAGTTACGGATTATTACATGAACAGGTAAACAATATAACATATTAATATTATATTTGCGCAAGGTTGAGGTTTTAGCTTTAGATGCGAAGCCCTTAAAATAAATAAATATTATATTTAAAAAAAAATCAATGAAAATAAAGAATGTAGTTTCAGTTGTAGGTTATTACAACTTATAACTAATCATAACCTTAATTAAATGCCTCATTTGTATTGCTATTTTTTATTTATGGACCACATATTTTTTTTTTCTTAAAAAAAATTAAACACAGGGAGTTTGGTTTGGATTTTCTTTAAAACGGTATTGCAATTAAATTATTTGGAATCATTTAATTGTAACACCATTTTAAAATAAGGGTACTTTTTAAAATAAGGGTACTTTTTAGAAAATAGGGATTAATTTATTTTCCACCCCACTTCCTCTAAAAAAAAATGGAAAATAATTTTTTCAGCCGAGCTCTCAATTTATTATCTTATATTCTCATAATTTGGACAAATATAATATAATCATTCATTTTTATAAATATATAATATAAAGTAGGCGTACCATGGAAGCTGGGTTACAACTATTTAATATGAAGCATGTGTAGCATGGTAAGCCCGGCTACAGATATTTAATATAAAGTAGGTGTAGCATTGCACACCGGGTAACAGCTAGTAAATAAATAAATTACACGATACATAATAGTTTATATTTTCAAAAATTATCAGACAAATACAGAGACACACCCTACAGGCTGTAGACTACACCCCCCTGTGTATCCTCCAACCCTGTAGGGTGGGAGGATACACGCATCGACTAAAGCAGGCTACACATGGTCAGACAGGCCTTTCAGTTTGGCCTGAACAGTCCGCCTGACGGCCGGTCGCCTGAACGTGTATATAATCCAGCCGGTCAGTATAGACTGTTCAGGCGGTCGGAATATATACACGTTCAGGCGACCGGATTTCCAGGGGACTGTTTAGGCCAAACTGACAGGCCTGCGTGGCGTGTGCAGCCTGCGGCGATTTCACTAATAGACCAATTCTATAAGATACATAATAGTTTATAGTGATTTAAAAAAAATATTCATCTTATCCAATGATCAATATGAAATAGGCAGAAGGTCAGTCAATAAAATAAAAACACTTTTGCGTAATCGACATTTTAATACAAATATTTTTGTGACATTCTTACACTTCTTCAAACATTACCTACATGACGATGATATTCTCTCCGTGTTGACTCGTCGCACGTTCTCATTAGGCATTTTTAATAATATGACTTATACGTAAAAGTGTTTTTATCTTATTGACTGGCCTTCTGCATATTTTATAAAAATATGTTTTATGTGTGAATTGTGTATTCAAATAACACTGAATATATAAACGTAAGTAAACTACATGCATCACGTTATCTTTCTTGTAAGTTATAAAGTTATGTTAATAGAATGAATTATATTGGAATATAAAAGAAATGTAGCAATAGCGGGCAGTAGGAAATGACGTTTGCGTGTGAGAAATACAACTTAATGTCTGCCGCAGCCCAACCTGATTCCGCAACCTGGAATTGAAATATCTTATCCCTGGGCTTTTATCAACATTTATTTTATATTTTTACTGAATCCAATCCGCACCCAACATCATCTTACTAGAATTTTTCCCCGGGTGAAGTTACCAAATTGTGTTCTCTTGGAGTATTCGGGTCACATTCTCCTCATCTTGTGGTTTACGTACAAACTGCAGGAAGGTAATCTGCTTTTATATTTTAGTTTATGAAAACTCTCAAAGGCGATAAAGTTCCTTCAAATTGTAGTCTTAAGTACAGCGGGAATATATAATCAATATATATATATATATATATATATATATATATATATATATATATATAAAATCGGTCCCGTAACAGGCCACGAGGGCCCTGAGGGGCAGATACTGTAGAGGTACCTGATTCTTGACCATACGGCACGCTAGGGAGATAGTGAGGTCAATACTATGCTCCGGCCGCCTGATTTTCCTCTTGCTGCTTCGACTGCTAGAGTCATTAGCACCAAGGCACCCATTAATAAATTAATTAAAGGCTGGGTAGGCCTAGGGACGGTCGGGAGGCCGCATTCAACCCACGAACTAAGGCACTAGAAGAAAAATCTTTAATGCTTGTTCGGCATTTGAACTCAGGTCCTCCAGCATATGAGGCCAGTGCTCTACCACTGAGCTAACCTCGCCCCCATATATATATATATATATATATATATATATATATATATATATATATAAAGTATCTTTAATAGTTCGGTAATTATGTACATTTCTGCAATTACAGAGTAAACAATTTGGACTCTTGGTTACCAGCAATCAAGCAGTTGCTGAGTTCAAGAAGCTAACACTTCCATCACGAATGTTTTCGGAATTCTTTTCGTCCAAGGTAAGAAATAAGTCTAAATGAGTGGTTTTTGATAACAATAATATTAATTTTATAACGTTATGAATTATGCTATGAGATGAAGACTGTTGTATTCGTATATATCCAAAATCTGGCTGTTAGTTGAGCCGTGAAGTAATATTCTGGTCTCGTTGGATGTTAAATATGTATCGTAGAGAAGGAGTGGGAGAAACCACATCCCTTCGAGGGTGGTATATTAGTCCGTAGATCGCCTTCTGTGTTGGTGCATGTCTCAAGGGAACACTATCCCAGCCCTTTACTCTCTATACATGGAGGAGAGATTCAGAAACTCCCAACCACTGCATCTGCCTTATCCCATTTCCTTAATACCATTAGACATACAAGGAAACATTTCTGAGTGTCCGGAGCCGATTTTTATGAAACTTAGTAAGTCATTATCTTTGTGTAAGTCATTATTTTTTTGTGGATACTTAGAATCGCGGGATTCAATTGAAATAGTTTCTACATATTGGAAATTATTCCTAACTAAGATTTTTAAATTTTGGTTATATTTGAAGTTAAGGAGGTATGCGAAAAAAATTAATTTCTTAATAGACGTGAAAAGTTTTCGGATCTTCATAAATTTTTCGTAAATATCTCGATAACAGTTGGGAAATCGTGGTAAGTGGAAGGTGACCATTCGAATGCTTACTAAATTCTCTACAAAAAAGTCTCTGAAGCAATATTCGATGGGGCAACGTCAATCAGAGATATAAGCGCTTAAAACTAAAAAATTGTTTGTTTTGTTGTTTTGAATGGGGTTTTCTCTTTGTTTATCTCACTTTTTAATTGGTTGGTTTTTGTTTTAAATTGCATTTATCAGTAAAATTAGTATTGTAGTAATATAAGCTAAGAAACGGTGAAAGGTAATGGTAATAAGTTTGGAGTGGCTGTGGTAATCAAGATGGCTGTGGCTAATCATGATGACGTATGCATAGTTTGTTTTGAACTCTCCTATCTATATAACCTTCCTCATAGCTTCCAACTGATGTTATCGTTATTTTTTATAGAAAGATTTAACCCACGACAGAATGGAATTTTATTCGCCTTGAGGTACATATTTACAGTAGATTATAACATTAAAACGAATTTGCTAGTAAAACAAGATACTTAAAATGACAACGACTTTTTAGTTGTTTAGAATAGAGCCTTCTCAGCAGTAGTCTAGGAGTAAGTACGTTTTCAGTACAAAATTGAATTGACTTATACAGATTAAGAATTATCCGCTTCTGTGTAAGTTGGCTAGTGTCAGTTTCCTGTGATTTGTGATGCTAATCTATTCCATTTCTTCGAGATGTACGTAACCGCGCTAAGATGACGCGAGTCGGACTTTTTTCTGGTTATTCTAAATCGAAAAATAGTCGACACGTGTCCGTGTTCTCAGCTTAGGAGCTGAGAATTAAAATAAAATAGGTTGAAAATGCTTTATTTTAAATATCGAGCTTAGAAAATGATATCGACATGATTTTTTCACCAATTCATTTGCTTTATAGAGTAGATTAAAGGAAAAATACAATCGTTAAACAATAATTTATATTTCGTTAAATAAATTCAAAAATATGCTTACGTTCGAAGTAAACTAGCCTTATACATTTTTTCACACCAAAAATAATAGCAGATTTAAAATCAGCACCCCAAGAAGCCCTAATGAGGTAAATATCATCGAAAACAAAAAATAATACTTTTTTCCTCTCTGGAAGAGTCTCTTCTGGAGGAAAAAAGTATTATTTTTTGTTTTCGATGATATTTACCTCATTAGGGCTTCTTGGGGTGCTGATTTTAAATCTGGTATTATTTTTGGTGTGAAAAAATGTATAAGGCTAGTTTACTTCGAACGTAAGCATATTTTTGAATTTATTTAACGAAATATAAATTATTGTTCAACGTTATTGTATTTATCGTTTGTTAGAATATTTGAAGTGTACTTTGGAAGGGTGCTTTCACCCCTTAAACGTGCGACTTGGCCGATATAACTAAATAAGTATCTATTATTTTCAAGTGTTTAATAAATATACAAATTTTCATAAAAATCGGCTCCGGACACTTGGGGATGTTCCCTTGTTAGTGTGAATATGAGAGCAAAAACAGCAACTCTTTATGTATATTTTCATTGCGAAAATATTCTATTATAAAGATGATCGGGGTAATTAGGATGTCAACCGTTTGTAAAGTGAAGGGTTTACCTTGAGGGTTTGTGTAAAGCAATCATTTAAACAAGGATCTGAAATTCCATTTTATATAGATTATAAATTAACGAGTAGTTTCCCACACGTAAGTCAAACGTTTGATCGGCTTTGCTACTCAAATCTGATCAAACGTTTACGAGCCGACTACTCGTCGACGATAAAACATTTGCTCACAGAATGCATGAGACCACGCAACCTGAACACACCCTATAGTCCGTCGGCCCGTGTACATTTTATGCAACGATTTTTAAGATTCTTCATTTTTTCACTATTGATTATACAAGTCTTAACTAGAACAGTGCCACTTGTCAGCTGCCTAGGTAGCGGTGGGTTTGGCTGCAGGGGCGTTGCAAACTTCGGAAAAATATGAAAACGTGAAACGATTTTAAGATTCATGAAATTTTTTGGAGTAACACCTTTCATTATACAATGATCATTGGCACTTTTGGGTCTAAACTTGGCAAAAATACGAAATTCTGAAACAATTTTAAGATTGCTGAAATTTTGGTGGTTACTAGTATTTGTAGTGAGATTAACGAAAAACATTGTCAGCTGCTCATATCTGGGCTGGGGGGGTATAAGCGCTGAGCGCATGGCGCGCGCTCCGCTTTATACCGCCAGCTGACAACTTTTCCACCCACATATAAGCAGCTGACAATTTGTTTCGTCAATCTTATTACGAATACTACCTACTAACAAAATTTCAGGAATCTTAATATAGTTTTTGACTATTTAATAGCGAAAGCATGCTTATATTGATTACAACTTCTGAATATATTGATTGTAAATGAATATTTTTATTATCAACGTTAAAATATATTATGTATTTGCATTAAGTTATGATGAAAAAATATGCCATTTATTTGTATAAAATACTGTATTGGCAATAAAAAAGTATAACACTAATAACACTTTGTAATAAAAAGAAAGTCAATCGTTTTCTGATTCTGACTCTGCACCTTCAGAATCATCAACCCCCCCCCCCCCCCCCCCCGCAGTATTTGTGCAGTCATCCTCTTCTTGGTGTCTTTCAGCTGAAAATACTAATTATTGTTATTGATAAAATGATTAAACATTAATAAAGCATAGAAAATAATTAGTTTTAATATCTTCAGTGAATTGCTGATCTCGAACAATCATATCAACTACTCGACGGAATTGTTCGCCGTCAAACCATTTACATGTTTATATATTATCTTCAATATCCCATCCGTAATCCAGAGGAGTTAAACTTGAAGGTTCTTGTTTGTTTATTTTAGATTTTAAACATCGTCGTATAGGTATTATTTTTTCAATCTACTTTACAGTAGATTTATACCTACTCGATATTCGGCGTATAGCCATCGGGGATCAAGCATACAGGCTGCTAGGATTGCTAAAACGTGACGAAGCTCTAGACCCCTTAAGGATTGTTTAACTGTAGTGTGTATAGAGTGTCTGACACAGCAGACATACAGACAAACAGACAACAATTCTATAAATCATTGTTTTGGGTACAATTGCTTTGATAAAGGCCCCCAAAAGTATTTTTACTCATATATCTTGCATATACAAACAGCGATCCGTTAGTATTTTATTATATTTGAAGATAGATTACGGCTAGTAGTGGTAAGTTGGTAAATCGGGTCCAGAATAAACCCCCCTCCTAATTAACCGATTTACTTTATTTTTACAACATATTTTTCTATTAATATTTCCACAAACGAATATCGAGTTTCGTCCGAGCGACTTTGGGTCCAGAGGAAACCGCTCCTCCAGATGAACCAATTTTTCTGGTTAAAGAACTCGTTAAATCATTTGCTAAGAGAATACTATATACAAAGTTTCGTAACAAAAAAAACCTCTAGTGTGTATCGTATTAACGATAGTTCATGAAATGTTGGACGTGAATCTTTACGTTGGCATAAATTTTTTATTTATGTACCGATTCGCATGAAACAAACACTAAATGTTAAGTGAAACATACCACAATATATTAGTGAATACTACAACTAAATCGGATAAACCGTTTCTGAGATTAGCACTTACAGATAAACAGACAAGCAGGCAAAAATTTTAAAAATCATTGTTTTGGGTACTATTGCATTGATAAAGGTCCCCAATAGTATTTTTCCCCATCTTCCAGATACAGACAGCGATCCGATAGAATTGTATTATTTGTATAGATTTGTACTAAGGTATGATGAAAAAATATATTATTTATTTGTATAAAAAACTGTAAAAATTATTATATAATTTATACATAATAATAATTTATTAATTTTTTTATATAATGGCGCATCTGCATCTAGGCCATTAGCGCCTCATAATAATAATAGTTACCTAATAAAACTTTTTAATAAAAAGAAAGTCTGACTCTTCACCTTCAGAATCATTACTTTCGATATTTGAAGTGCTTGTGAGGTCATCCTGCTGTCTCTCATGTGAAAATACTAATTATTGGTATTGAAAAAAAAATGATGAAACATTAATAAAGCAAAGAAAATGAATAATTTTAATATCTTCAGTGAATTACTGATCTCGAACAATCATTTCAACTACTGGAGGTAATTGTTCGCCATCAAACCATTTACATGTGTACATTTTATTCAAGTTATTATTAGATGTTAAAATTTGGATGAATATGGGAACGTGAACAAACCAAACTATTTTGATAATAACAACTTATTTTTAACACTAGGCGAAACAATGTGCCAAGCGTTGCCTGATTTTCACGCATTCACAGCGAAAATTTTTTATGTGCTATGTATTTTATACAAATAAATGATATATTTTTTCATCATAACTTAATGCAAATACATAATATATTTTAACGTTGATAATAAAAATATTCATTTACAATCAATATATTCAGAAGTTGTAATCAATATAAGCATGCTTTCGCTATTAAATAGTCAAAAACTATATTAAGATTCCTGAAATTTTGTTAGTAGGTAGTATTCGTAATAAGATTGACGAAACAAATTGTCAGCTTCTTATATGTGGGTGGAAAAGTTGTCAGCTGGCGGTATAAAGCGGAGCGCGCGCCATGCGCTCAGCGCTTATACCCCTCCAGCTGACAAGTTTTCCACCAAGATATGAGCAGCTGACAATGTTTTTCGTTAATCTCACTACAAATACTAGTAACCACCAAAATTTCATGAATCTTAAAATCGTTTCACATTTCCATATTTTTCCGAAGTTTACAACGCCCCCGCAGCCAAACCCACCGCTACCTAGCCAGCTGACAAGTGGCACTGTTCTAGTTAAGACTTGTACAATCAATAGTGAAAAAATGAATAATCTTAAAAATCGTTGCATGAAATGTACACAGACCGACGGACTACTACGACTTATGCGAGTTGTTAAGTGAAGACAGCCAACACATAGACTCTGTACTACATTACCTACACAACAATGGATTATACCAACTCATTTGAACGCAGCTTAATTTACATGTACACAGACCGACGGACTACTATGACTTATGCGAGTTGTTAAGTGAAGACAGCCAACACATAGACTCTATACTACATTACCTACACAACAATGGATTATACGAACTCATTTGAACGCAGCTTAATTTACATGTACACAGACCGACGGACTACTACGACTTATGCGAGTTGTTAAGAGAAGACAGCCAACACATAGACTCTATACTACATTACCTACACAACAATGGATTATACCAACTCATTTGAACGCAGCTTAATTTACATGTACACGGGCCGACGGACTACTACGACTTATGCGAGTTGTTAAGTGAAGACAGCCAACACATAGACTCTATACTACATTACCTACACAACAATGGATTATACGAACTCATTTGAACGCAGCTTAATTTACATGTACACAGACCGATGGACTACTACGACTTATGCGAGTTGTTAAGAGAAGACAGCCAACACATAGACTCTATACTACATTACCTACACAACAATGGATTATACCAACTCATTTGAACGCAGCTTAATTTACATGTACACGGGCCGACGGACTACTACGACTTATGCGAGTTGTTAAGTGAAGACAGCCAACACATAGACTCTATACTACATTACCTACACAACAATGGATTATACGAACTCATTTGAACGCAGCTTAATTTACATGTACACGGGCCGACGGACTACTACGACTTATGCGAGTTGTTAAGAGAAGACAGCCAACACATAGACTCTATACTACATTACCTACACAACAATGGATTATACCAACTCATTTGAACGCAGCTTAATTTACATGTACACGGGCCGACGGACTACTACGACTTATGCGAGTTGTTAAGTGAAGACAGCCAACACATAGACTCTATACTACATTACCTACACAACAATGGATTATACCAACTCATTTGAACGCAGCTTAATTTACATGTACACGGGCCGACGGACTACTACGACTTATGCGAGTTGTTAAGAGAAGACAGCCAACACATAGACTCTATACTACATTACCTACACAACAATGGATTATACCAACTCATTTGAACGCAGCTTAATTTACATGTACACGGGCCGACGGACTACTACGACTTATGCGAGTTGTTAAGTGAAGACAGCCAACACATAGACTCTATACTACATTACCTACACAACAATGGATTATACGAACTCATTTGAACGCAGCTTAATTTACATGTACACGGGCCGACGGACTACTACGACTTATGCGAGTTGTTAAGAGAAGACAGCCAACACATAGACTCTATACTACATTACCTACACAACAATGGATTATACCAACTCATTTGAACGCAGCTTAATTTACATGTACACGGGCCGACGGACTACTACGACTTATGCGAGTTGTTAAGTGAAGACAGCCAACACATAGACTCTATACTACATTACCTACACAACAATGGATTATACCAACTCATTTGAACGCAGCTTAATTTTTTGTTACCATAGTTTATAGTTTATACCTTTTGATTGAGAATGACTTTCCTTGGGCGCAAATGCAAAAAGAGTTGATATAAACATAATGTAAATATACTCAAATTAATTTAATTAATTAGATAATGTAATGTAATATTATATATGTGTATATAGGTATGTATGTGTGTATATACCGTCAATATATAGACAATAACGTAAGCACAAAACATACGCGTATATTAAAAAATAACAAACCAACATATACTACCTTGTATTAAGCATTATGAAATGTAAATCAATAGACAATAAGGTAATACAATGCAGTATATACATAAGGTAAATATACAGACAGTAAGGAAATACAATGCAATGTAATTATATATACATAATGTAAATATATAGAAAATAAGATAATATAATGCAATGTAATAATATATACATATTGTAAATATATGGACAATAAGGTAATATGATGCCATATAATAATATATACATAATGTAAGTATAAAGACAATAAGGTAACGTAATGTTTTGTAAAAAACGTATTTAAAATGTAAGGTGTACATCACCATAAAGCGGAAATCCAACAAATAAAAAATTGATCGGCTTTGACATCCGTTGTTGCATTGGGTTGTCAGATATGACAATATTTAGTTAAAGAACCAAGCTGTACTAATCATCATTCATGATCATCAAGCTGTGGAGAACAACCTGTACCATAGTCATGGGCGTATATAGAAAATAATTTTGGGAGGGGCTGGGAAAATTTCGGGGGGGGGGGGGGCGGAGACCATTTCTGGTGTATGGAATACTAAAAATTTAGAGCTTGGAATAGTTTTAGGCAACTAAAAGGCTATTACACGTAAAATAAAATATTTTTTATGAACTAAGTGATCTTATTTAATTTATTTTTAAGGGTTTTACGACAAGTTTTTACCATCAAATCAAAATTTCGGGGGGGGGGGGGGAGGGGGTTGCAGCCCCCCCTTATATACGCCCATGACCATAGTGTACAAACAGAAAGTCTTGTTCGTGGAGGTCTTGATCATCAAAACAGTTTGAACCATAATACATCATGATTAGTTTGAGTAAAATACGCCTTGATGTTTTGAATCTATTTAAATCACTAGCCGAGGAAAGTTAACGAAATTCTTTTTAAATTTAAATTTAAACTGTGTGATAGATTATTTTTGATAGCATTCCTAAGGGGAGCGATAGACCACCGTAAAATGGGGTCACATTATTACAGTGTGGGCAAATTGGTACAAACCGAAAATGTTTACCAATAATTTCATTTAACTGATAGCAAAGGGTCCAACTTTGCCCCAAGAGTGCAAAATATATACGTATATATTTG
This sequence comes from Gonocerus acuteangulatus, assembly GCA_946811695.1. Lineage (NCBI taxonomy): Eukaryota > Metazoa > Arthropoda > Insecta > Hemiptera > Coreidae > Gonocerus > Gonocerus acuteangulatus. The sequence goes on from OX328132.1 coordinate 107,573,277, forward strand.
TCTATTTGCTCTCAGACAAATATACAAGCAGTATAGATATGTACAGGGTGTAAAAAAAAAAAAAAAATAATGGTCATCCGTTGGTCAGATCCTCGAAAATCCCGTTGCTTTGGCCATTCTTCGCAGTCCCATAGTAGGCCTGGATCGGGGAAGGGCAATTATTCTATCCTCTATTCTGAGTGGGACTCTAGGACTGGATGGTTCATGAAAATTATGCATGACCTGTGACATCCCTAATGAGTAATTCTGGCGATTGATTGAAAGCTTATGGCAAAGAGCTCTTAATAAGCTTTGAGAATAACCACATGAATGCATTCCTGTCAATTCTAAAATGAGAGTTATTTTTCCTCAATGAATGCCGCTGGGAGGGCCTTTTTTCAATATACTTATATATTTTTTTACTAGAAGATGTTTTTTAAAAAATTCAAACGAGGCATTTTGCGTAAGGCAGTGTTAGTAGAACATGTAAAAAAAAAAAGAAAAAGAAAATGATCAAAATCGGCCACCATTTGTCGATTGGATTGGAATTTCCCACGTATACGCTGTTAATGGTAATTATAATGAGTGATTTCAGACCTATGGTGCTGTTGGCATTTTTCTTCCTCATGACTCGTAGATTCGAAATATGCAATAAAAAAATTTGACCTTGAATAACATTTTAAGGTCAATTTTGCGGGGTTCAATATGGGGGTTATTTATTTTGATCTCGCATTGGAGAATCATTTCACCACACTGTATTAATGTGACCCTATTTTACGGTATATAAACTCATAATTTTTGTTGAAACAACAAAAGGACTTTTAGTTAGAACCAGGCATGGAAATAATGTTTTACCAATTGAAGATATGAGTATTAGTAATGGAGGAAGTCAAACAATAAATTATCTTCTTTTTATAGCAGATTGATACTTGCTGGGAGTTCTGAGGAAGAACACCTGAGGAAATTCTGGATGGGATACATTTTAAGTTTGCTATTTTCTCGATCACCACAGCCCACTTGACATGATTCTCAAACCGCTTTCAAGAGCATATACGAAAATCCTAAAACTGATCATGTCTGTAACCAAAATATTTAGAGAGAGAGCGTTAAAAATTATATATACTATACTTAATCAGAACTGGGCCAGAACTTCTGAAGATTAGACTATTTCATTATATTTTGTGAAATAGAATTTCCAAAATGTTCCCGCTTAGTTTGAAGAGAATGAAAGGGATACTTACTAGAGAGGAAGAAGAAGAGAGGGTATTAAGGAACAACGCTAAAAGGGATTAGCTAGAATTGAGCTTAACTAGGCAAGTTCCGTGAGCATTAGATGTCTTAGGATTCCAGTTATGGAGAAATATAGTCTGTATTTGCTTCGAGACCTTTCTTATATCCTCTTCTTTTACTCCCAAGCGATTCAATACTTCATTCTATACTTATTTCTTAATATGACTCTTAACCCATGCGCTGCTGCTAACACAAATGTGTGCGTTGAGCCGGCACGCCTTGGTGTTACAAACACAGATCTGTGTGTTGAGCCGGCACGCCTTAGTGTTACTAACACACAGATTTGTGCGTTGAGCCGGCACGCCTTGGTGTTACTAACACAGATCTGTGCGTTAAGCCGGCACGCCTTGGTGCTACTAACACAGATCTGTGCGTTAAGCCGGCACGCCATGGTGCTACTAACACAGATCTGTGTGTTGAGCCGGCACGCCTTGGTGCTACTGACACAGATTTGTGCGTTGAGCCGGCACGCCTTGGTGCTAAAACACATAGCTGTGCGCTTGGCCGGCTTGCTTCTAGTAGTACTAACACAGACCTGTGATTCTGAACAATTGCTGCTCTCACATATTTGTGTGCCTCAGAACAAGCATTTAGCGGAATCTTGTTTGGGGTCTACCTTGTTTTCAATCTATGCCAGCTTAATCTTAATGACCGTTAGCCCTGAGACCTTTCAAGGGTGACAAAAAGGACTCAGCACTGGGTAGTTGCTGAGGCACCAGCCCCGTACACTTCATCAAGGTCAAGCCTTGCACTGCTCAGCAGCCAGCAAATGGTTAAAAAATACTAAATTCAAATCAATGTATGCCCGAAATCTAAATATACGAGATCTTCCTTCCTCATTATTTTAGAACATTCTGAATCTCTGATGTGGGGGAATTTTGGAACATGGGAGAATAACTCAATATTTAGGTTGGAATTAATAATAAACTATAATACATTAAAACATTTTGTGATTTATAATAATTATTTTCGAAAAAAAATTTCATCCGGTGAAGGGCTTGAAGTAGGTAAAATAAAATTCTGCTGAGGCATGAAACTGATTTTCTTTAATACGAATTAATATATTCTAAATTAAAGAATAACAATTGTCTGAGTTCTCAGGGCGTTAAATACCTTGCCTCATATATTTTTTTATTATATTTAGAATTTCGATTTAGCATATCTTAACTTCTACAATACAATTACATCTCACGATAGGACAGAACAGGCCAACATGTAAATTTTGTAACACTCCATTATATATAACACACATACTGACATAATATATAAAGATTTTAAACTGTGAATTACCGGACAACATGACACAATTTTTTTTTTACGGCGCATCTGCAGCTTGGATATTCCCTTCCTAAACATCCATGTGAAGCAGGGAATTCTATCAACTAGCCCTTAGATGAAAGAATTCAACCTGCTGCAGGCGGGATTCGAATCCACGTCTCGCGCATTAGATTTGCCCGACATGTTTGTGTCGCATCTCTTCAGAGGCTTTCCTATGCAAAAAATTTTTTTTTTTGTAGCTCCCAAATTCACGTTTTGTACAAAAATAAACACTTATCTTTTCCCTAAATAAATTTACTTTTAAACAAATAATATACCACAGGAGACACGTCAGTATTACGCCTGACTCAAGGTAGTATTCATGACGAGAGGAGTTCCTGATAAGGTAGGATCAAGGATGATTCGAAAACATTATGAAAAAAAGTCTATTTAATTTTTTTACCGTTTTTTTAACGCTAGATTTACCAGACCAGTCATTTTGACTGGTCATGAAATTGCAATTCAAAATTCCTACTACATATAACATTTGCTTTCCTAAATGATGTTATGACTTTTGTTGCTATAAAAGAGAATACATTTAATGAACTTAATGTTACTTTATATATATTAGTAACAAATAAATTTTTTGTTACTGACATTTATGCCAGTACCAGGTCTGGTATATCTAGTGTTATAAGCGATTGGATAGGTTCATTATTGAAGCATGCTGAGATGAAGCAGACCCTGCTAATTTAATTTGACGTGAAGTGATTAATTTCGAAAGAAGAATTTTTATTAGAGGTTGCTAATCTGCGACAAAATTCTCCGAGGAGTAAGAACTAAGTTGGCAGACCAACATAAGTTTCACTGGAGAATGGATAAGTTTATTAGCGGTGAAAGGAGCGGGAAGGATGTTAGCCTTGATACGGTGAACCCCTGTTAATTCCATGATAGATGGTAATTGAATCTGTTCCCTCAATGGAACAAGGGCTAATTATTGGAGATAATAGAGGAGTAGAAAGCCTACAATCTCTACAACGCCTTACTACAATATTGAAAGGACTGACCCCTTTCATGGAAATTTATCCTTTGAGGACTCTATACAAAATGTGTTTTGGTGATCCTCTAATTTGTGATCTAATGTACAATACTAATTGCTTTTATTCTCGATAAACAGTTTTTACAAAATAGTTTTTAATTTCTATGTAATTAAAAAAAAAAAAGAGAACGGCCCAGATATTGCACAACGTATGACTATTTTTTTTTACCCAGAGATGGGCTTTGTATGTGAAAAAAAAATCTGTAAGACATTAGCCTTTTGCTGATAGACAAGGGTTTAAGAAATAATATGAAAAAGTACTAGATGCAAATCGTAAATCAGGCGGTCTGGAATATTTATAGATTATCGATTCATATTAAGAAAATATTCTAATTTAACATTTTGTATAAATAGATTGATAGATAGATGGCCAAATTTGCGCAGTGACGAAAAATATTGACGCTTTAGACTTCATAGATCATGACAAGTCTGGTGGTATATTAGATATTAAAAAATAAAAAAAATAAAAAATAAAAATAATAATAAAAATAAGAACAAAGTTCGTTTAAAATTAACTCAGAATTTTAGGACGGGTTATTTATAGGCCATCACCCTTTTCTCGACAGAATAGAGCTGATGCCTTTACATTTTTTCAAAGAAAAGCATCCGCCCCTAATGGGAATCGAACACACGACCCTCGGCACAGAATGCATACGGCTTTGCACTCACGGCCACTGGGTCTACTTTAGATTAAACATTCCTCTGAAGCTTTTCATTATTAATTCTTATCGTATTTAAATTCAAAGCCTTAGGTATCTCAGAAAAAAATTATTATTTTATCTCATATATAAAATTTTAGAAACAGATTTTTTTTTTATTTGAAAGGTGGGAAAAAAATCTGTTTATTTAGCTGTTTGACGATTGTATAATAAATATTTACACAAAAATAGGATTTCAATTTTCTTGCTGAGTTGGCCGCTTGCACTTCAGGTCTGTTACTTTGTCGAAAAAGGCTCCGGAAAAGTCACATTCATTTTTCCTTATGATTTTTATTCAACTTCTTGGAATCATATGGTATGTAATGACAAATTTACGCAAACTGGAAAACATATTACATTGGCCAGTAGTGTACTTAGACTAAAATTGCTTAAGGAAAATGTTATTCAATTTCTTAACAATTGATATTCATATTATTTCAAACGTGTTTGTATTGTCTTATTTTGTTATCTTCAATTTCTTTGTTTAATATTAAAACAGTTTCGCAATAAATTGAATGAAAGATTGAAGGTTAATAAATAAAATATTCAGTGTTTATTTACGTTTTATACTCTTAAGAAAAAAAAAATAATATTAAAAAAATCGTTGTTACATTTTCTTTTTAGAATCATTTGAATTACGAAATATTTATACTATATTTATCTACACAACCTCAAAGATTTGACAATATGAGTGGCTATTAGAGCTCCGTCACAAATTACTGGTGAATGTCGAGATTACATTATTTGAGGCTGAATGTGGACAGACATTACTCAATATGTGTGAGTGTGTGTATATATATGTATGTGTATGTAAGTGAGTGTATATGTATATATGTGTATGTGTGTGTGTATGTGTATGTGCATATATATGTTTATATTATATGTTAACAATAAAGTAACATAATGTTTGTAATGTATGGTGTACATCGCCATAAAGCGGAACACCAATAAATAAATAATATCTGAATTCTTCATATATCACCCTAACACTAGCCTTAAGAGCACCAGCTACGGCAAGGATGTTTGAATAGATCACAACTCAGAAGATATCACCCAATCATTAAGAATGAATCTCCAGACATGGAAAGATTGTTGCAATCTCATCGCTTAATAGGACATGGCTAGTCTCTACTAGCACCAGATCTGGCCGCGGCGGGAAGATTAGATCACAACTCCAACGGTGTCAGGCCATTAATCATATCAACATACCTGATCATATGTACATATCAATATCTGTATCAACACACTTGATCATTGAGATTTCAAATAAATAAATTTAAAAAAAAAATCTTACACCATTTGATGACGATTCATAACATTGACACCCCAAAGTAATAAATAGGTAAATGAGGATTGATTGGAGTGAAGTCTGTTGAATTGTAATCGTTGAAAAGCAAAGAAGGAAGAAGAGCAGCAGCAGGGTTGCGCATTGCGGCACCCGTCTCTGTGTTAGGACACCACGGCATCCCTCCTAAATATTTACTAACTATTTTCAGGACCTTACCACCTGCCCACATAATTACTGCACCGTTCTCCGCCAACCTGAAGCTCCCTCCCATCCAAGGCCCGCCCCTGTTAGAGTTTTTGTCCCTCCCCCCTTCCTTTCTTCCATCCTCCCGTTATCTCGGCACACTACTATAAATGCTTTTTACCCTACTTTTAGGAGGCGGTTAGTGATAATATCGACTCCTTGTTAATTTTGTTTTAATAACGAGCTGTGGGCCTTCCCGTGGTCTAGTCGCTAACGCCAAGAATCCTTGCGGGACATTCGAGCTCAACCAGCAGCAGGTAGAGCTCTTTTATCCATGTTTCTGCTGAAGGATATCCCTCCTGCACCACGGATGTTTAGAAAGGATGACAAAAAAAAATATATATAAATAAATAAAGTGTCCAGTAAGTTTCTCAGCTTCATTCTTTAGCTCTATCTTCAAGGCGTTTCTACTAACAGTGATAATTCTTAAATTTTTTTGTTTGAATAAACATTGGCTCCCATTTTGTTTTGAGAGAGAGAGAGAGAGAGAGAGAGCGAGAGAGGGGGGGGGAGAGAGAGTGAGAGAGGGGGGGGGGTGAGAGAGAGAGAGAGAGGGAGAGTGAGAGAAAGAGAGGGAGCGAGAGACAGCGTTAAAGAGAGTAAAATCACCAACATTTACAAGTAGAAGGCCTATAACCTTGCCTAAAATCCACAATATCAACGTCCTCCCATTCTAGCAGCCGCTGAGTTTGTTTTTTCTGGTAATGAAACTCGCTAAATAACATAAAATAATTACGGGGAAAATACATTTTGAAACCTAGTAAAATAGGTAGACATTCAGGCTTTCGTGGAATTCTTGCTTTTATAAATAATTAACACTGAATTTTTAACGTTCGGGATGAGGCAAATTGTTTTTTAGGCTACTACCATCTGGTTAAAAATGTCAAACAAAAAGCAATTGAATTAATTTGTTATAACTGCTTCCTTTTTGAAGAATTGGCTTTGTTTGCGGAGCTCCTGCGAGTCGAATTTTTGTTTACCCTTTCTTCCAATAAAAAAAAAGAAGAAAAAGGGAAATACATTTCTCTAATGGAAGGAAAAGTGTTTGTGCCATAGAATCTCTAAGGCGGCAAATTGAAATGGGTAGACGGGGGTGGGATGGAGGCGGGGGCCGGAGGTGGACGGCATTCCCACAATTGATTGTAAGGGAGATGATCTATTGTGAAAAAGTTTTGGTTGACACTTATTAAGGAAACGCCTGTCCAAGATTCTCCTTCTCTCAGCCGCCGTTCAATATGTTTCCAAATATTGCTGGATTATTATATATCACCAATTCTATTTTTCATTTTCCCAATATTTTTCCCACTCTTTTCTTCATTAAATTCTTCTTGAGCAATGATTCATCAACGATTCAATAGCGTTTCATGCTTATTCCTAATGGAATTAATTTCAATGAAATGCAATCGTTCAACGCAACCATAAAAATAGTAAGTTATTTTGCTTTGTAATGACAACTCGTTTATTTTTACCTATATATTTTTCTTTTCTTATTCTAACTTTTACAAAAGAAGACTACTTGAAGCGATCGTTTGTTGTATAATGCGATAGATTATAATAATCATAAAACTTTAATTTGACCTGTTTAAATACTTCGACCCCCCAGGATCTATGGAGACTAACGTCCATAGTTCTTTTCCTTTAAAAATAGCACCTTCTCAAGTAAAGGTGGAGCTCCATGGGAGTAGCCCCAGAGATTTCCTGGGGTGTTATGATCCCCTACCAAAAGATATCAACCTCCCACAAGGTAATGCCTCACTTTCAGAGACAATTTCCTCTTCTTCGAGGCACCATCGACAAGTTGAATTTGCCAGGTGTGTACGGTTTTTTTGTTGTACTACATGTCCTGCACTATCCATTTTTGGATAGAAAGTCCGCCTTTGCCAGTTTGAGATTGTGTTTTACTTTTTGTGTTGTCAATCACCGGTGATTAAACACCACCCTTTTCGTTTGACATAAAGGAGTTTTCTCTCTATCATAATTGGAAACTCAATTCGCTGCTGCGTTGTTTTTTCTGGATCCCAGGCATTAATTTCCTTCCAGGTAAAGTTTTTTCATATTCCAAAAAATCACTTAGAGGTGTTCCATTCTTTGGAAGTTCTAGTACACACATAGTTTTAACGTCATTGTGTCTACCCAGGTCTTATAGAGTATTGAGGAAATCTATTGTTTAAGTAATTTCTGAAACATATATTTTTGCACTTTCAAAATTTTTTAAAGGTTTTCCAGGAGAGGAATTCTAATTGCTTGTGTACTTGGCTCACTGTGGTATCAGCTCGAAGACACGTGCTTGGCGGCCATTTCGCCTTATGTCAGCTCTTTCATCTTAAAGAGTGTCATCAATGTATCAAACTCATGAGCTTCTCTGAATGTTTAATAACATTATTTACATGATTAACATATTCTAACATTTGATCTACTATATGACCCAAATGTTCATCTAAATTATTTCCTAAATTTTTAAGTTAATCCTAATAGCTTCTTTTTAAATGTTACAAATTATTTTTCCAATTCATAACAATTCTGAAAACCTAAATAGGAACTAGCATCATTAAGTTGGCGAGATTTCATTTTACTAATGAAATTAAAAAGAAAAACTATTCAAATTTTAAATGAATAAATTAATCATTTAAAATTTGAATAGTTTTTCTTTTTAATTTCATGATGCAACCAAATCATAATAATTTCCTTCTTTTTCAGGGCTAACTTCCAAACTGATGAGGTTTTCCCTCCACATAGCCTTGATGAGCGCTTCAAACTCAAGCGAAAACATTGGTAATAAAAAGTAATTTTTAAACAAAAATATAGTTTAATTAACTGTTGTAACCCAACCAACAATATCCAAATTAAAGGACACACAATAGTTTAATATCACATCAGAGAAAAACATTTTTCGATCAGCTGCCTGGAACCTTTTAGACGATTGTTATGTTTTTTATGTCTAGTCAATCACAAAATGACCATTTATTTTTTGCATCACGAACAGGTTCCTTCACAAATATGGGAGGTAGGCACATAAAAAATATACAAATACAGAAAAAACACCAGCAGTTTTAATATGTATTAAAAAAAAGTTTTTTTTTTTTTTTTTTTTGTTTTTTTTTAACAAATCGTCGACTTTTATGATTTTGGGCATCCTTAACCTCTCCTTGTTTAATCCTTTCTTACCCCAGTCTAACCTACCTCCTCTCTTTCATTTCGTATCATTCTTGGAAATGATGTGACTAATTATGAGAAGAAAAAACCTCACCAATTTATGAAATTGGCAACCTGGCAGCTACCGAATTTTTGGCTTAACGCCGACTAACTATACAAGCGGTAGGTATTCAAAAAAAGTCCGACTCGCAGGAACTGCAGCATCTTAGCGCGGTTCCGTTCATGTCCCTAGTGCCATTTGATAAGCTTAGAAAAGAAATAAACTTATTTTTTTTATATATCTCGTGAAAATTGTCAAAATCCTCTCGAACATCTCGAATAAAAGTGATATTAAGGCGTCAGGGACACCGACAGTAGCTAACTTTTACACAGAAGCGGAAATTACAGAATCTGGCTCTCATTCTAAAGCAAAGCTCTATAAATCAATACAAAATATGCCTAATAAAGCCTTTCTAGAGGATACAGAAGCATGGGCGTATATGAGGGGGGGGGGCTGAGGGGGCTGCAGCCCCTCCCGAAATTTTGAATTGATGATAAAAACTTCTCGTAAAACCCTTAAAAATAAATTAAATAAGATCACTTAGTTCATAAAACATATTTTATTTTACGTGCAATAGCGTTTTAGTTGCCTAAAACTATTCCAAGCTCTAAATATTTAGTATTCCATACCCTGGAAATGGTCTCAGCCCCCCCCCCCCCCGAAATTGTTTTTATATACGCCCATGTACAGAAGGATCAAGAAGAAGTACACAAGATTGAGTAGAATACCCTGCCTAATATAGCCTATATAGAATAATATGCCGAATAAAACGTATCTAGTAAATACACAAGGACAAATAAAAGTCTTGACGAATAACAAGTCAAAAAAAAACTTTATTTAACAAAATAAAACAAAGTTTAGTTGCCCAACTACAATAGAATAATATACCTAATTAAGTCTACGGAGTAGACACAAATGGACCAAAAACAAGTCTTGTGGAATATTGATTTTTTTCTAATTAAATACTCTTTATCAATATTTAGTATATAACCTTTGTTGAAAATTATTGATTGCTAATTGATGAATCGGTTTACAACTAAGTAGTCTTTATGAATATTTAGTATATAACCTTATGTTTGGATCTGAGTTTTTGGGGTGCTCTCCGCCTAGGCTTTGTATTTGTGTCGGTAGATACCTGGGGTATATTTACAGCTCTTGAGGATTAACTCTTAGCAGGTAAATTTCCTGCGGCCCCATTGTGTTCTACGGGCATTGAACCGCCATATAAGCTCATAGTATCTAACCGTTGTGAAGTTTATTTTTTGGATTTAGGACTTAATATACATATGTAGACTAAATCATAGCAAGAAGTAATCCTCCGTCGTCGGTTCTTAACTATGTAGACTCGCTAATGTTATCCAATCTTAGATACATTGTATTTAAAATCCACAGCAAAAACACGACATTTCATCAGAATCCCCTGCTGAATAAAACTTATATAGAATAATATGCAAAATAAAGCCTATCTAGTGGATAAAAATAGAGGAAAAAAGCCGTTCGTGGTGGTAGAAAATCTTAAAAGTATTTCGCTCAGAAATCTCCGAAATATTGTCACTAATTTTACGTATCCTGTTTTATAGCCAAATAGATTTATATTCTATAATCAATAAGAAAAACCTACTAACAATAAAAAACTATGGGTAACAGATGAAAATAGGGAATACCAAGAATAATTCTAAAGAACGAAACCAACACCAGTACTGTAATCTAGATATTCATACGGCATCATCGAATTCTAACAAACAAAATATTGATTCTAATTATACGTATCCTGTTTTATTGACAAATACATTTGACTACTATAAGCAATTAAAAACACTAGGGAATATGCCAAAGAACTCGGAGTAGGAGCCTCGACAGTTTCAAGACATTTGAAGGAAATCGACAAATCCAAAGCTGACATTACTTCGCTTATTCAAAACTTTCTTTAGAACCTTTCTTGTAGACCATTTAGTAAGCTTTCGAATGGTAACCTTTCGCTTCCCAAGATTTTCAACCGTTTTCGAGATATTAAGAAATTATACGAAGTTCCCAAAACTTTTCATTATTTCTGACAACAGAAAATTGGTCTCATTTTACCTATCCTGTTTTACACACACATACATTTTCCTTACAAATACAACATAAGAAATTAAAGAAATAAAAAGCAATAAAAACCCAAGGGAAAGAGACAAAAATTACAAAAAGAACGACAAAAACCCGTTCATAAGAACAAAACAGACGTATTTGAAGTTTTAAGCATTTATTTCTCCGATTGACATAACCTAATCAAAAATAGTTTTAGAATAATTTTTGTAGAGAATTTAGTAAGCTTTCAAATAGTTTCAATCCACTTACCACGATTTCCCAACCGTGTTCGAGATATTAATGAAAGTATACGAAGTTTCCAAAACTTTTCATGTCTGTTCATAAAATATTTTATTCTAACCCTTCCTTAACTCCAAACGTAACATAACTTTCAACATATTAGTTTTAATGAAAGTAGAACATGCACATAATTTTTCAACTGAATCCCGTTATTCTAAGTACCCAAACCAAAAACGGTATTCAAAAACTATTTTTCCAATTTTCTCGACAACGGTTAAAGCTATTGCCTTGAAAATGGTTTCATTCGTTTTTCTAGCCCAAGAAGCCTATAAAACGAGTACTTACAAGCTTATGAACTCAAAAACGTAAGCGTTACGATTTTTTCTGCGCGAATTTCGCCCCAAACGCCATCTTCCAGTGGGCGGATTTTGCTGGTTAACGAACTTGACCTTTCAAATTGGACGACAGATTTTTGTACCAAATTTCATCAAAATCGGACCATTCGTCTTCTCTTTAGAGAGCGAACAGACAAATATATATATATATATATATATATATATATATATATATATATATATATATATATATATATATATATAAATAAATATATACATATATATATATATACAAATTTGAACCACCGTTATTTTCGGTTTCTAGGGGTTCTGAAACGCAAAAGTTTCTAGTCGGCACTTCCGGATTGTTTCATTGTATCAACCTTATAAGCGGGGTTCCTCCCTATGGGGGAGGGAGGAACCGCGCTAAAACCAAGATTGCTAAATGATTACACGTGTTGGCAGTTTTTGAGTATTTTTTCGGCTTGAGTTTTTTGGTCGCAGATTTGTGTAATTTGTGCCGACTCACTTGCTAAATTATTAGTTTTAATAATTGTTTTTTAAATTTGTTTTAAGAGCTTCGCAGCGAAGGTGATTTGCTCTTTTTAAAAAAGTGCAAATACAGATTTATACAAAAATACAAACTTATGGAAATAAATACAACAAAAGTTTTAAGGGAACAAAAAACAAAATTTCTCAACTAAAATGAATTACTGGACAACAATACCAAAATTTGGTTACAATGCCTCCATTCTCCTCGAAAAGGTTAAAATACTTAGAAAAATGAGCGAAGAAGCATATGAATGAATCATTTTCAAGCTATACGAAACAAGCCAAGTAGGAATATTTTCACATCTGTGAAATTTGTACGTTGAAAGGATTTAATATTTTCTATTCACACCTGGGTAACTGCCATTACTAAAATGCTTTAGTGACGCAGTTCTTGTGATTTAGACTCTTTTGATAAAAATTCACCGGAAAACCAGGGTACGGTAATTATTATATATTAAGAAAAAAAAAATGAAAATAGGAGACGATGGCGATTCAACGGGCGGATATAAGGGAGAATAGGAAGGGAATAAAGGAACCCCCCCTTCCAACGAATTTGCATGACAAAGAAGTAGCTGACCACGCTGGTTAATCACTCATTCTCTGGACACTCTCTTTGTCCACCTTTTTTCTTTCCTTTTTTTTTTTCATTTCTTATTGAAAAACCAAATATGAAGAGCTCTATGGACAGGAGGTGCTATATTTTTTAACATAATTGAAAAGCAAGTTTATTAGCGAGTGTGAAAACTCTTCCGAGAAACGCATAAAAAAATAATTATTGGAAATCTTTTCTTTTTCAATGGACATATGAAAAATAATTAACATATCTACCTCAAATTTCACAATGCTTTAGAATAAAGAATATTTAAAAGCGTTGTTTCTCTTTTTTTTTTAGTTGTTTTCAAGGTTGGATTTTATTATGGACTACGTTTTCCATCCTTTTCTTCTTACAGCTCATATTTCGTTTACTGACAAACACGCATGAATAATTCTCTTCTTTTTAGCGCGGTTCCTCCCTCCCCCATAGGGAGGAACCCCGCTTATAAGGTTGATACAATGAAACAATCCGGAAGTGCCGACTAGAAAATTTCGCGTTTCAGAACCCCTAGAGACCGAAAATAACGGTGGTTCAAATTTGTATATATATATATATATATATATATTTGTCTGTTCGCTCATTTCTGGCTTCCCTGATGGTCCGATTTTGATGAAATTTGGTACAAAAATCCGTCGTCCAATTTGAAAGGTCAAGTTCGTTAACCAGCAAAATCCGCCCACTGGAAGATGGCGTTTGGGGTGAAATTCGCGCAGAAAAAATCGTAACGCTTACGGTTTTGAGTTCATAAGCTTGTAAGTACTCGTTTTATAGGCTTCTTGGGCTAGGAAAACGAATGAAACCATTTTCACGGCGATAGCTTTAACCATTTTCGAGAAAATTGGAAAAATAGTTTTTGAATTCCGTTTTTGGTTTGGGTACTTAGAATCATGGGATTCAGTTGAAAAATTTTCTGCATGTTCTACTTTCATTAAAACTAATATGTTGAAATTTATGTTACGTTTGGAGTTAAGGAAGGGTCAGAATAAAATATTTTATTAACAAACATAAAAAGTTTTGGTAACTTTGTATACTTTCCTTAATATCTCGAAAAAGGTTGAGAATCTTGGTAAACGGAGGAATACCATTAGAAAGCTTACTAAATTCTCTAAAAAAAAGGTTCTAATGAAAGTTTTGATTAGACGATGTCAATCGGAGAAATAAGTGCTTAAAACTTTAAAGTAATTGATTTCGCTTATTCGAACTGTTCTTTTTGTCTGTTTTTATTCCTTGTTATTTTTTAACTGCTTGTAGTTGGATAATGTATTTGATAATAAATCGGGTTAAGAAAAATAAGAAAAACAATTTAATCTCAGAGATATGGATTTCCAAGATAGCTTTTCAAATGCCTAGCGGGGTCCTTCCTAGGGCTGGATACCCTGGATGGGTATCCAGGTAAGATCGTAAATAAGACCTTTCTTGAAAGTAAAGATGGAACTGTCAACGTTGGTCCTCCTCAGCCTCCCGGCACTTTCATTGCTGACGAAGGCTACCAATGAGTAGCCAAAACGTCCTAAATATAGATTTTTTAACAAAAATCGTATTGTGGTTTCTTTAGCCGAATCCCAGCCATTCCATCTTTACTTATCACCTCGACGGCTAACTATCTAATCTTCATGCTTTCTAGAAATGTGGACCCAAAATAATAACAGCTTCTATTTTAATCATTTTAAATGAGTCTAGAGATAAGAACGGAACCGCGCTAAGATGATGCAGTTCCTGCGAGTCGGACTTTTATTTTAAAAATTAATATAAATAAAAAAAAAACTAAAATAAGAAAAAAATATGCATGTGTAATATAACAGTACAGAATGTGTGCACTTTGAGTTGATTTAAAGTTATTAGGTCCAACTTTTAAAAACACGCTTCAAATTCCTTGAATAAATTCAGAAGTAAGTTGGTTTAGTCAGTAGGCGAATATCCATTCTGTAAGGCGACGTTCATAATAAGTAATGTAAAGCCATAGAGTAAGTGGTCATAATATTATAATAATATATAATAGAGTAAGTGGTTATATATACAAAGACCCTAACTATTCATGTTTATTTTTAATTTATTACTCATTTTAATCAAATCATTCAGGAATGCGAAAACTACCTATTTTCTGTGGAATGTGCTTAGTAATACAGCTCCTGCGTGACCTACATTTTCAAACTTCAATGCGCATATCATTTTTTTTTTTTTTTTTTTTTTAAATTCCTTCTTTTGATGATTAATAAACACACGGGTATTCGAAGTAACATTTCGATATTAGACAGAGCAGATCCTTGGATATGTTAATTAATGAAAGAAACGGTAGTAGATGAGGAGCCGAGACTTTATGGGGGGGATGGGGAGGATAAGAGAGGACTGAGAAAAACATGGGGACGGGACCCTACGAGTCGGTGAACCCTCTCAACACCAAGGCTTGAAACATTAAACCAAGAGCCGGGGTCTTCCTAATCCAGGCCTCAGGGAAAGCTAGACCGTTTTACCTCCATAAAAGCCCCTAACCCACGCTAGGAACAGCTAAATATTCACTTCATTTTAGGGGCCTCTCCTCTTTCCAAACACCTAAAAAACCTTCTCCCTCTCCATATGTTATGATAACGGACGCCTAATGAGGAACAAATAGCATGGATGACATTTGCAAACATTAAGGCATTTAGGCCTTGATCGTGTGACGCTCTTCTCTATTCTAAGGCAGTTAGCATATGATTATAGCTGAATGTCATTTATTCATCTAATACCGTACAAGATCTGTAAGTCGGGGCACCAGACGTAATGGGCCAAATATATCAACATATCACGTTTCAAAAAGGCTGCAGCCTCTAAATCTTCACCGATTTCAATGCCTTCTGTTTTTTTTAAAAAAAGAAAGCTAATTGAATTTAGAACAACTTATGTAGGGTGCATTTACGTCTGACACTTCTCGCAGGAAACATATCTCAGGTATCGCATATAATAATTATGATAATTATCTATCCGACACCTGAGATATATTTCCTGCTCGTGATAGAAATACATATCTCATTCAGAAACTGTTTGCAGTTTACACAAGTCACAATGTCTGTTAAGGACATAAACCTGCAATAACTATCAGATGTAAACGCACCCTAAGGCGTTAGCCACTAGACCACGGGGAGACCTTATTACGAAGTTAAAGAATTGAACATTAAATAATATTTTATTTTTCATCAAACTTAATTTTAATTCAAACATTCAAATCCTAATTAGACTCGGAAAAAATTAGACTGACACATCTTCATAAAACGTAAATTTATCTGAATAGATTAAAAGTTTATTTACAATGTCTTCGTTCGGCCCAAATCTGTTGTGTTTCCGAGTGTTAAATTCGCTGAAATGTTAAAAATCTTCCCCGCCTTGTTGCTGAGTTCTATATCTTGTTTTTTTTTCAGTCTTGTACAGTAAATTATTAGGGTCTTTTTTAGTTTAGGTACACCAGTTACTTTTTCATGTTATTAGTGATTCCAGTTACCAAGTCATACGATCTTTGTTGATGGTTTCAATCAGGTACAGAGAGGAGCCCATCATTACTCCTATTTATGTGAATTCGTGTGGAGGAGAAGGTATGAAAAAAATGTTTTTTTTGAGGCAATTTTAATATCAATTATTAGTGAATAATTTCCCCCGAAATGAAATTTGGTTCTATATTACAATTTCTGGTAGGTAATACTAACATATTAAATAAATGTTGTTGTTTTTCTATATAACTTCTTTATTTCATTTTTTTTCTTTTAAAATAGACATATGTTATTAAATAACAGTATAATATATAACTAATAACATGAAAAAGTAACCGGTGTACTTAAAGTAAAAAAGACCCAGAATTGTAGAGAAGCCCTAGAAGGGGTTGTACAAATAACACAAATAGTTTTCTTGAAAATTGAATATATATATATATATATATATATATATATATATATATATATATATATATATATAAATCATAAGCGAGTTTCCGTAGAGGAGGCGAAGAAACGTGCTTAAATCAGAGAAATTCTTCGTAGAACTGAGGAGAGAAGAAAAAGTAAGGGTAGCGTGTGCCTTGGAATAGGCGAGGAAAATTTTCTCAGCACGATATTCTGTGACTTGTCACCTACACGAAACGCAACATTAATCAGAAAAACCCTGTTTCATGTTCTACAAAGGAAATAAGTAGGGTTACAAGGAACAAAATGTCTGCAAATAGCACCCAAATGCCCTGTAATTTTTTTTTTTTTTTTTGCCTCCTTAGCGAGTAAGCAGACACAATATTTATATAGTAGTTGTTTTTCACTTCTATATTTGCAGTTACGTAAAGAATGCTTATGTATAGATGGATTTTGAAGATTATTATTTGTTTATATTAAATTCCTGGTCTCAAGATTAAAAATAATAATTATATATCTTGTCAAATTAAGTCACCAAGTAATTACTCCAAAAATTTAATATTCTGTATAGAGGCTATTTATCTAGTTTACTAGTTTCATCATTTGTATAATTTATTAAAAAAATAAAAAATAAATAAATAAAAGTGTGCGCGGCTTAGAAATCACGAATACGAACTTTGCTTGTTCGTATTACGCTTGAATTCGCTAAAAATCACGCTTCCAAGCGACTCAAATCGTTTCTAATTTGATAAGACTCGAGCAAAGAATATAATTCTATCAAGGAAGTTACGGAACAAGAAATTAAAAGATTAGCGGAGGCACCATCAAAATATGATGAGAATCCTACGCTGAAAACATTGGTTTCTAAACTGCCTTCGCTTTAACCTTTATTTTTTTTTAGAGGTTAAAAATTATTCATGTATAGAAAAAAAAGTTTCAATTCTCTGTAAAGTAATGAAACGATAGACAGAGACATAAAAGTTATTTTAGTGCCTTCCTCGTGCCTTCGAAGTGGAGTGACATTTTTAAGCATATCTTGATTAAAATAAAAAACTTTGACACAAACAACTTCGATGTACAGATAATGAATTTTCTCATATTCTTACGCGAGATGAATCGCGAGCTCCCATGTCCTAAACATCCTATTAAACATTATAAAAAGAGAAAAAAGAACGGGAACTGACAATTCGACAATTCCAGGAAAAGGATCAGGTGAAGTTTCCAAAGCTCAAGGGCTAATAAAACTGCAAGGGAAAAACTAAATGAGCAATATAACAACTAATACCAACGAAAGAAAGTAGTACAAACAATACTGCGATATATATATATATATATATATATATATATATATATATATATATATATATATACACACTTAAACATGAAGCGAAGGTGACATAATGGAGGAAATTGAATCTCACAAAACCTTAACCTTCTGCAACTATAGTATACGGTAGATGAAAACACAATACTTCTGATAGGAAGGCGATCATGAAAGTTGTCTGACGGAAAGCGAAGATGGTTTTCAGTGGAAACGAGGAATGGAATTCATTACATCACCCTTTGATCGTATCAATGAAGGATGGGATTCCACTCTTTTTATTGAGCGAACCTCTGGTATCAGCTTACAAAGAGCTTTCCTTGAAAGTAATATATATTTCATTGGATATCGTTCCTTCCCTTACAGACACAACTATTGACTCTTGGGGGTCACTGACAGGTGTTAATTGCATTTATGGCTCTACAAGCGAAGGTAACACCCAGTAAATTGTAGGAATCGGAGTGACAACCTATTTTTAGAAGAACTATTGAAGCATTTCAGGTTATTTTGCTGCAGGATATATTGCTGATAAACCTTGCACCTCTGGTGAATGTGAAAGCTAAATAGCGTGATGGACTACAAACATTCTAGAGGGAGAGCTATTTACGATATGGAAAGCATGGCAATGTAAGGAGCTTTTGAGGCTCGTTTGCTGCGTCATATATTTGCAGATAAACCTTACACCTCTGGAGAATGTCAAAGCTAAGCAGCGTCATGGACAACAAACATTTTAGAGGGAGGATTATTTACGATATGGAAAGCTTGGCAATGTAAGGAGCCTTTCAGATACGTTTGCTACATTATAAGTTCCCACTATACTTTGAAACTCTGGAGTAGGTAAGAGCTCAAAAGGTTCGAGGCAAGGACTGTGAACATGAGAAGCCAATTAGGTTTGTTTCCTGCAGTCTAATTTGACAATAAACCTTGAAACCCTGGAGAATGTTTACGGGAAGCAGGGTACTGCCAGAAGCCTATTATGTTCGTTTGCTGCCGTATATACTGCCGATAAACCCTGAAACTCTGGAATATGTCAGAGCTAAATAGCAGAAAGTCCTGACAGAGGAGATGACTGCCAGAGTGATCAGGGTTATTAAAGAGGACCTATTCATTGAGTACGGGGATTGGAGTGAATCAGGCGGATAGCTTAAGCCTACTACTCTTCATTAAGTTCATTAGTTTCGCGATTAATGAGCGGCCATTATGAGCAGATAAAGCATCTGCCCTATCCCCAGCTGGCTGATGGATTTCTCCAACAGACAGATTACCGTGTGTTCTCCATTTTCCAGCAGTGCTTTAAAATGCTGAAAAATAACTCTAACTCTTCTTCTCAATAAAAAAACTATTTTTTGGAACGAAGATCGTATATCTTTTCTTGCGACAAGTTCAAATTTAAACAATTAAAATGTTCTAAATCTCCCAATAAACTCATTACCGTAAAATAGGGTCACGTTAGTACAGTGTGGTGAAATTTATACAATCTTATACTGCTAGGATATTTTCATTGATCTGAGAACAAACAAAAGGTGGTCGAACATGGCCCAAAGAGTATGAACAGACAAATATATACCTATATATCACTCGGTTCGCCCTCAGACAAATATATATGCAAATATAAGCAGTATAGGTTTGTGTGGTTTCTAAAATACTATTATATGTCATACTAGTTCGATAAATGTATGACACACGTTGTTGAGTTTTGCAATTACTGGAAAATGTCATTGTATGATCTCAAAAAATATTCCCATCGTTGGAAGCAGTTGCATATAACATTTCGCCTATTATGAAAATGTATATTTTATAATCTGAATTGTTTTTGTGACACGATGATGGATTCTTATGGACTTTTGAGACCTCCAAGGAATATAATCAGTACCTATATAGGAAATAATTTTGGGGGGGGGGGGGGTGCTGGGAGTATTTGGGGGATAGGGAATACTAACAATCTAGAACTTTGAATAGCTATCCAACTAAAACGCTATTAGACCAACAAAAAAATATTATTTTTTCTGAACTAAGTGATCATATTTAATTTATCTTTGAGATTTTTATGAAACATTTTTACCGATTAAATACAAATTTAGGAGGGGGGGATATGGCACAGTTGTTGAGGCAATTAAGTAACTGCATCACCAAATTCATTGAAAATGTAAACCGCGAATTGCGTTTTAAGATGTTCGACTATGTTTCTTTCGTGAATCGTTTTGTTTAGTAAAAGGATAATTAAATTAATTGAAACATTTAGATGAAAATTTTATCACAAAAAAGAGGTTTAAAAACTACAATGGGTGTCATTCCCAAGAAATAAAATAGATACTCTAGCTAATTAAATCCAGCTATCCAAAGCACAGCGCATAAAGAGCGAACTTTCTCGGGTCTGCTATGTAGTGGTAAAGTGAAACCCAAAGGAGTGAGTGTATAATGTCGCTTGAATTGATGAAGAAACAGGTAGTCCTAGCCCGTCCTACAGACAGATGGGAGCAACTTAAACCCCCCTTGAAGTTGAAGCAAGACGAATCAGCTTTGAGCCAAGGCGAGTTACGAAAACTTCTGCTAGTACCCCCCTCTTCCCCTTAATCAAGGTTTCCCTCCGTTGTAAAAGGAACATATCTCCTTCCAGTATAGAACTAAAACCACCTCTTAGGTGTATATACTTCATTTCTATTTACAGCTAGACAGGGTGAAGTAGATGAAAATACTCCAGGCGAAACTAGAGCAAAAATGTAGTTTAATGCTGCCAACCTCAAGTTTCTATCTGTTTTCGTTCTAGACTTGTATCCCTTCTAAAGGTTATTAGGAAAAACACGTTATTTTTCAAGAAAGCCTCCAATTTTCTAGGCTTGTACACATTATGTTTCAACCTTACATTACTTTTTTGAAATAAGCGTTAAAAGTTCTACAGGGCTAATGTACATGCAATGTTCACAAGTATCATTTTCGAACCGTAAAAACTGTTTAAACAGTTAATATTATTAGGAACACTTAGTTTGCAACGACTTTTCGAAAACCACTAAGCTTGGGGTCTCCCGTGGTCTAGTGGCTAGCGCGCTAGATTCATAAGCGGGAGATGGTGGGTTCGATCCCCACGGGCGACAGGAATTTTCTCATCTCACGGCTCGCTGAGAAAATTCCTGGCAGCACCCTGGATGTCGGCGCTAATGGCCAGGATTTGTCGATGCGCCGTAAAAAAAAACAAAAAAAAACACTAAGCTTCCAAAACGGATTATGCAAGCTGCCGAATCTCATGAAAGTTGTAGAATTTATCACCTTTCCAGGGATATACTCAGAACTGAGATTATCTCTCAATTTCATAATGTAGTTAGAAATGTAGGGGTTAAACAACTTATAAACTGATTCAAATATCATGTTTATTTTTGTTAGCTTATCAAAATTAAATGAGAATTATTCTTGATGAAATTGTTATTTAATGACCACAATAAGGGAGTATACACACAGCCTCTCAAAAGGAAGTGATCACCAACGCGAATTACTAACCAGTTTACTTTGAATCACTACCTACAATGGGACACTACACAAGACGCTACTCGTAACTGACTGGTTAGTAACTGGTTGCCTGGGGACTTGCATGTCCAGTCGCTTTTGTTGATCCTCAATAGCTGCATTCCTTGGCAATTTACAAAAAAAAAAGGACTAGTTAATGTTTCTATTAAAAGAACAAATCTATTAAATGAATCGATCCATTTAAAAAGGGCTTCAGTCCATTTTTTCCTAACATGATTTAGTGATGGATTCGTTGTTTCTGAAGGTTCCTATGAAAGGTATCTACACATTTCTATGTTAAAAGTACTTCAGTCCAATACATAGTTGCCATAAAAACATAGTTCTAATTTTATTATTCCATGCAGAAAGGGATTTAGTATAGATTTCTCAAAACTACTGATTTTGGACTGAAGCCCCTTTTAAATGGATCTATTAAAAAAAAAAAAACTCCCACACATTAATTTAAATTATCAATTTCTATGAATTCGATGGAGAATGTTTCGTACACCTGAAAGATATGGGAATTCGACACCGAGACTCCCCCCAAGGGCGATTGCGTTCGGTGGAAACTCATCCGCAGAAAATATTTCCTCGTTGGAAAACTTGACACTCAAACCTTGAGTTTTTATTCCGAACCGGCGTCCGGACGAATCTCCAACTTCGGATACACCCTTACTCCCATGGATGAGCAAGTTTTATTCTCTCTAACGGAACATATTAAATGTGAAGTTGGGGCTTTTAGAGAGTTTCGTACGTTTTGCGTCTCTTGAGGCCTAAAAGTTCTTTTCACCCTAACAGTGGGAGGATGAAATATTTAAAATCCAACAGATTCGCAATTTTGTCTTGACTACGCGTTGAAAAAATTACGACTGCCCGAAATGTAATTATTAATATGATTCGTTTTTATTTATTTTAAAGAGATCGTTGACTGTAGAAAATTTCCAGTGTGGAAATATGCGGGGTACGATCGTCATAGTTAATAAAACGACATTTCAAAATCAATGACTTCGTGGCAAACATTATCAAATTAAATCATTAAGGTCAATAAATAAAAAACAAATTTACAATTAACTCACATGTATTACTCTCGTACTATCTAGTTTTGTTTGCTATGGACGCCTCCATAACTAGCCTCTGCTAGGACGTGCCCCCTACAGGGGACGATGCCTCGGAACACTACCAAATAATATTGGGCAACATTATCAAATTAAATCATTAAGGTCAATAAATAAAAACCAAATTTACAATTAACTCACATTTATTACTCTAGTACTATCTAGTTTTGTTTGCTATGGACGCCTCCATAACTAGCCTCTGCTAGGACGTGCCCCCTACAGGGGACGATGCCTCGGAACACTACCAAATATTGGGCAACATTCACTCCTTTCTTCCAACGAGCCTCTAGTACTATCTAGTTTTGTTTGCTATGGACGCCTCCATAACTAGCCTCTGCTAGGACGTGCCCCCTACAGGGGACGATGCCTCGGAACACTAGCAAATATTGGGCAACATTCACTCCTTTCTTCCAACGAGCCTCTAGTACTATCTAGTTTTGTTTGCTATGGACGCCTCCATAACTAGCCTCTGCTAGGACGTGCCCCCTACAGGGGACGATGCCTCGGAACACTAGCAAATATTGGGCAACATTCACTCCTTTCTTCCAACGAGCCTCTAGATTTTTTTTTAATCGTTGCATACAATGTTTGCCCATTGTAAGGGAAAAAAGTCCTATGTAAATTTTAGTCCTATTATTACATTATATTCATAAATACATAAACACAGACACATACACAGGTGGTACATTTTACATCGGATTTGAATATTAATACTGTAAGAAATAAAAAAATTTAACTAAAGAATGAATACATTTTTCTAGGCATTAAATTTATGTAATATTTACTAAATATGTAATAAAATTCCATTACTACGATATAACGTGTA
This sequence comes from Gonocerus acuteangulatus, assembly GCA_946811695.1. Classification (NCBI taxonomy): domain Eukaryota; kingdom Metazoa; phylum Arthropoda; class Insecta; order Hemiptera; family Coreidae; genus Gonocerus; species Gonocerus acuteangulatus. The sequence continues at coordinate 107,596,742 of OX328132.1, forward strand.
TTAAAATACTTCTATATTAGTGAAAACAGATTCCTTAATAATAAAATTTTGGGTTTTATTAGCTGTGGTAAGTTTTTCTTTGTTTTGTTTTTTAAATTTTATTTTTATTATTATCATTATATCAATTGAGAATTAATGACACCACTATTTCATTTTCCCCACTAAGTTAGAAACTTGGGATACCCAATTAAGTTTTATGTTATTTTGAGAAGTATTATAGAATAAGTCTATTGTAACAAAGACTCGGAAGTCTATCAGCACTCATAGATAAGATTTACAAAGCGAGAGGAGCGTTGATTTTATAACCTGTGTTGATCAGAGTTGGGCAAACGTTAGCGCGCGCTAAAAGCTGATACCTCTCCGCTAATTTAGCGAAACTGTAGAAAGCCAGCGCTAATAATTAGCGGTTAGCGGCGGCAGTGCGCTAACCGCTAATCTATTTATGAAATATCGTAATTGCTAATAGCTTAAGCTATAGTTACAACTTGTAACTATAGCAATTACGATATTTCATAACTAGATTAGCGGTTAGCGCACTGCCGCCGCTAACCGCTAATTATTAGCGCTGGCTTTCTACAGTTTCGCTAAATTAGCGGAGAGGTATCAGCTTTTAGCGCGCGCTAACGTTTCCCAACTCTGGTGTTGATACATAGTCACTTCCGGTGTCAAGCCGTATCATGTATAATGTAAGGGGTCCATGGATATAAGAAGCCCATTGAGATAAATAAGAACTCAACCTTCTGCAGGCGGTACTGGAACTCATATCTCCCTCATTGAAACCAAGGCGTTAGCCTGAAAACTATGGGGAGACCCGCATTTGAGGTTGAAATTTTTATTTTTCATAGTTAGTAGTAAAAATTACACTTTTAGATTTCTGTGTACATGTTGATAAACTCAAGATAGTCCAAGACGGGTTCAAAATGTAGTATATTTTTTAGAATCTCAAGAGGAATACAGTGGTTTCCGAAACGGTATTTTGCTCTTAGCAACATCCCTACATGGAGTGCAAGTTTGACGATATCTACTGACGAATTGATGGTCATTTGTTAGGCGTGTATATTCTTGAGTTGTATAGACTTAGGTTAGATATTTCCTGAGATTACTGAGGACCTAAAGGCCTCTTTATGAAAAAGACCGACTCGCAGGAACTGTATCATCTTAGCGCAGTTCCGTTCTTAATCCTAATGTCATTTGGAAAGGTTGAAACAGGAACAGTTATAATTTTAGTTAGACCTTTCATAAAATAATTTATGACCTCAAATAGGCCCGACCAGACCCTCACCTCTATCTGACAGAAAAAGGGTCAGGCAGCACCCTTCATTTACTCCTAGAGATACTAATCTTACTGTTCAATGATTTGAAATATATCAAAATGTTCACATTTTCTCGTACTCTTCTACTATAGTACTAATTCTACAAATAATTCCAATTAAAAAAAAAACAACCAATTAAAAAGTGGGCTAAACAACTACAAAAACCCGTTTAAAAAAAAGAAAACAAACACATTTAAAGTTTTAAGCACTTATTTCTCCGATTGACATCGCCTAATCGAAAATTGCTTCAGAATCTTTTTTGTAGAGCATTTAGTAAGCCTTTGAATGGTTACCTTCCGCTTACCAAGATTCCCAACCGTTTTCGAGATATTAAGGAAAATGTACGAAGTTCCCAAAACTTTTCATGTCTAAAAATAAAATATTTTATTCTAATCCTTCCTTAACTCCGAAAGTAACCAAAATTAAAACATCTTTGTTTACATGAATTTCAAACATGCAGAAAATATTTTAAATGAATCCCATGATTCGAAGTACCCAAACCAAAAACATGATTCAACAAATATTTTTACATTTTTCTCGAAAACGGTTAAAGCTATCGCCTTCAAAATGGTTTCATTCGTTTTTATATGCGAATAAAACTATAAAATGACTACTTGCAAGCATATGAAGTAAACATAACGATTTTTTTCGCGCGAATTTCGCTCCAAAAACCATGTTCCGGTGGACGGATTCTGCTGGTTAACGAACTTGACCTTTCAAATTAGACGAAAGATTTTTGTACCAAATTTCATCAAAATCGGACCATTATTGAGGCCAGGAGAGCGAACAGACAAATATATTTTATTTTTATTTATTAGCAGATACAATACAAACACAATTGTTACTATTATTCACAAATACAATTGGACAACTTAACAATTGGGTGTCTCCTTCACCCTCGTTATTTAGGCTTGAAAACAACACAAGCCTAGAGAGATTCTAGAAGAGATTCCAAAAAGCTGGTGCTAATCCCCATGGCAGTAATGTGAGATCAAACTAAATTAAATAAACTATGAAATTACCTCTCCTAGTTGGCAAGTCGAGGTTTGATTACTTAAAGGAGCTGTAAGAATAACAGAAATGACGACGAGAAGTGGAGGGAATTTGGAAGAAGGAAAGAGATAAGTAGGAGGGCCAAGCAGCTCGTCCTTTGTTTACTAGGGTAAGAGGTCTCGATCGAGTGCCCTGTAAGTGGTTCTACCCTAATCTACCCCCTAAAGGCGTCTTCTCTCATCAGCCGGCAGTTTAATCCTTTCTTATCTAATCAACAAAATCTTATAATACTTCTAGCTTCTCTCCTATTTAAAAACAATTTCTTTATTAGGTAACTCAGGGTGACCATAAAAAGGGACTGCTTAGAAAGATGTTTTAATTATAGCTTTAACTTTTAGACTAGAGCACTTTCTGCATCACGAATCGTCATCAGTGCCTGTAGTTTGAACATCTTCCTTCAGCATAACAAAATCATCAGAACCTACAACAATAAGCTTCATGTCCAGGAAGTGTAGGATTTTGCATCACAATGCTAAGATTTTTATTATCCTTCAAAATACCTGCAGAGGGTGAAAACCAGTCTGTTAAAAATTACAGATTAACAAATCAACAAATTTATTGTCCATATTTATGTATTTGTATAAGTAATTGCCAAAAAACCCTCTCATTGTCACAATAGTTAATGGAACGGGGATATGTTTTTAACAATTAAGTTTTGCATAACTCGAGACAACAAGACAACAAGCTTTGTTGTCTATTTTTCGACTAAAGAAATATTGAAATAAGATTCGCTACATGGCTAGACAATAGAAAAGAGCAGGTTCATGAAATCTATTAGACGCTAAAAAAAAACTCAGTAGAATAAAAACCTATGCTATATGTTGGTTTCTATTTAATAATAATGTGAAACGAGACTGTTGAAATTTAGTTACTTAGTATAAATTATACTTACGTCTGGGTTTTCACGGAGGGGAGGGGGGTGCAAAAATAAGATAAACGCTCAACCATCCACTGTTAAATATGAAATGATGCAAGCGCTTTGCCCGTAAAGAAGGTATTTATGACCTTATAATTTACCTAATGATTCTGGTGTCTGTCATTTTTACTATAATAAATATTATAGTCTGTAACAGTTTGGAATATTTCTAGACCGATAAGTAGAGATTTTTGGCTACAACCTAATATAGCTCATGACAGGGTATGACGATAAGTTTACATTATACAGAGTAAAGTTAGTCGTGAGCTGGAAATGTCAGACAGCTAACTCGGTAGAGTCCTAGATATAGGCATTTTTTTTTCTTTTAACAGTTCATTATACAGGGTGTCCCACATTGAGGTGTCATAATTTTAAGGGATTATTCTACACCTTATTTGTAGTTCAGGGACGCAGAAATAAGCGTCCTATCTCAACATGTAGCAGAGTTATTCAAACTTTTGTCTATTTTCAAAACTATTGGGTTTTCTTATGAAAAACAGTGTTTTCCGGATTTCTGGTCAATGTATCGTAAATGACGACCACATTTTTAGAATCTTCATTAAATTTCCAAAAAGAAACACCCATTATTGAAATGTTGTCATGTAAATTAGGAGCTACACTAAGAGTCACAAGGGTTTTCTTAACTCCTTCAAAATTTTCTTAATCAGCTATTTGTAGACTTAGCGGTTTGCCTCCACCTCAAAAGTTACCGTATTTAATAAGCTTTAAAATGGTACCCTGTTGTTTCAAAAACAAAAATTATTTAAGTCTATTTTTTTCTGATTTCTAAGTCAAAACCAATACATTTGCTGTAGCTTGAACAAGCCAATCTGAACACATTATTTAATTTCACGCGAATATGGTGATGTTCCATCATTCCAACATAAGGTATATACACTTTTTGCTCAGATTAAGGATAAGGGACACTTTGGAAAGAGTGAAAGATGATAGAAGAACATTTTTGAAGTAATCACAATTATTGTTATTATTTTAACACAATAAATACAGATCTTATATTTTTATACTTTGAGGGTCTTGTTTTATTAAATTTCTATTTTTAATTCTATTCTATTTAATAAAATTAGACACTACAATTTCTGCTTATAAGTTATTGACTATAAGTAACAGGGTTATTCATTATAAATTGTATTGAAAAAACTCTTCCCTGCAAATATAAAGCGAAAAAAATAGATTTAAATGAAAAGACTATTAAATTAATTTTAAAATTAGAAATTTCATAAAAGAAGACCCTGAAAGCATAAAAATATAACACATGTATTAATAATTGTGATTATTTCCAAAATGTTCTTCTGTCATATTTCACTCTTTCCAAGGTGTCCCCAATCCTTAATCAGAGCAAAAAGTCTGTATACCTAATGTTGAAAGGATGGGACATCACCATATTCGCGTGAAATTAAATAATGTGTTCGTAATGGCTTCTTTACAGTAAAGCAAATGTATTGGTTTTGACTTAGAAATCAGAAAAAATAGACTTAAATTATTTTTGTTTTTAAAACAACAGGGTAGATTCTAAAAATGTGGTCGTCATTTACGATGCATAGACCAGAAATCCGGAAAACACAGTTTCCGGAAGTTTGAATAGCTCTGCTACATGTTGAGATAGGACGCTCATTTCTGCGTCCCTGAACTACAAATGAGGTGCAGAATAAACCCTTAAAATTATGACATCTCAATGTGGGACACCTGTATACTTAAAAGAAAAATAGAGTTTTTCATACTAAAAAAGTAATTACAAACAATAGATTTTTGTTAATTTAAGTAGTAGAACTGTCCATGCAGCATTTCTTATTTTGAATTTCATTAGACTTTGGGAGTTAGCATGTTTACGTTTGTTCGGACTGATTTCCTTACACCAGTATTTTAATGGTCGAAAATATACGGGTATTAAAATAAAATGGGAGTAATAAATAGAAAAGGGGAAAAGAAATGTTTGGGCAGTAAATGGTTACATCTCTCGACGAATATACCACACTAAGAGACAAACATTGTCTACGAGTTGAAAACGAATGCCGCTCTTACGCCGCTAGTGTAACATTAGATACTTCACGCTCAAAAGCCCTTCGGTATCGAGAGAGGGGCAATTGATCTGCATATGATAGACTACACTCTTTATCATGCCTTGTTCTAATTTCCTAACCTAGGAGATAATGATAGAGAGGATCCTGTAAAGGGCGGAGCAGGGCCTTGGGGATTCGGCTCGTTAATAAATGCCCGAATGAAGGAGGTGCCGGCGCAGGGGTAAAGCACGAACTGAAAAGCCCCAGGGGCAAGCCCTACGGGACTGGCAGGTGCCCGTTCCAAAACCTTGTTACCCTCTCATGAATCTGTTTGCATCTACCTACAGCTTATGACAGCCCTTACATACTTGATAGACTCCCTTCCCGCCCTACAAGGCACCCCAAAAGGCATTTTTTATTTAAAAAATAAAACTAACTCAGTGATATGCTGACAGAAAACATTATTTTCATTTTGGTGCTGAATAACTTAGTAATAATAAAAGTTGAACTGAAAAGGACCTCACTCACAAAAGGATACTTCAAATCAGAGAGGCAAGAACGTCTGGGCTCTTTTCAAAATGAAAAAATATGTATCTATTAGTTTCTTTGAAGAACATAAGAATCAATTTGATTATATGGAGCGGAATGTTACAAAACATTCATATCGTTCATCCGGATTTCAACTCAGACGCTTACGTACTCCAGCGCCTAAGGTTGGATAAGCGAATGAATAGCTTAAAAGGAAGAAACTGGTGCTAATGACCTTGCCAGCACATGCCACTTAATAAACAAAAATTATATAAAAATTGTAATAAATGAGCGGATGCGGCTAAAGTGTGCACTGAAGTCTCACTTCTCCAATAGCGCTACAGACTTATTCTGACCCAAGGTTTCAACCAAAATTCACTAAACTGCCTTAGATGGACTTACAGCAAAGAATAAGGTTTCCATGATATTTTTAGCAAGATAGTGATTGCGCAATGTTTGCAATTAGGTAATGAACTTGAGGGGAAAAAGTACTCTGGTTGGTCGTTCAAATATAACAACATATTTCTTATGGTATCATTTTTATATCTGTATTTTCAATTCTATTTTTCAGTTCAGACTAACAGCTTTCATAAAAATAGTGCATTTCAAGAAGAAGAAATGACGTTGAAAGGATCAAGGTGTATTATTTATTTTATATATATAATGGCGCATCTGCATTTAGGCCATTAGCGCCGGGAATCAAGGTGTACTTTCAATTTTAAATAAGGAACGCCTTCTATCAGGAAAAAATAAAGTATTTTTTTACGTCCCCTAACCTACTTAAAATTTTCATGTTCTCATCAAGCAGGTGAAAACTATGTTTGTATTCCTGGCTTCAAAAAACTAACAGAGGCACGAAAGTAAGGAAAAATAATAACTCGCACGGCTGAATTTCCGCGCGTTACGGCCTGAAATGCTTAAAAGGTTTAAAGCTCAGTAGTAGAGGGATGAAAGAAAAAATAAAGCAAACTAAAATGAAAAGGATGGGTAACAGTCCAAGATGGGATGGAAGGTAATGAAAAGACGTATATAAAAAGGAATAGAGATAGGCTTTGAGATGCTAATGGAGACGGAAGGTTAAACCCTGGTTCAGTCGTTGCTATTAACATCAACGGTGACCTATTTAAACCGAGGCGGTAATGGCTTACACCACCTTCTCTTGTATGAAGCTAATAAACCCCAACTCATTTCGAAAAATCATTTCCATAATTTATTCCATAAAAATTAAAATTACTGGCGTCATCCAGTTTTCTTATTTATTTTAATGTAGAGCACTGCATTCCGATAACTTAGCCGTGATCCCGGCCCCTGCTTATCAGGTTAAATTCATAACACTGTTCTCGTCCCAAAGTATTAACGTTTCATAAACACTTGGTATCTACAACCGATTTATGGATAATAGCTATTTGCTAAGAATGCTTTTGTACAAATTATTCAGTAGATTACAATTACATAAATTTGAATTAAATTATTTTTGATATTAAAATTGGAATCTTGATGAGAACAATACGAAATATATATACGGATTTGACTGGCATATACAGGGTGTCCCGTAAATGTCTAGTCATATTGTGAGAGGTGATAGAGGACCTTTAGGGGAACAAAAAATGTTCTATGACGATTTGCCGAATTCTCGCCCATAAGGGAGAAAACGTCGTTTTATTGTTTTATCGAGACAAACGTGGTTTTTAGAAGAATAGCCGTTGTAGCTCCGTCCCAGGTGGTTCTACGAAAAAGGAAGTGAAACCAATCGAAAGCTGAGTAAATTTACTAGAAGACTAGTTGGGAGTAAACGTAACAATTAAGGAATGTAAGTATGTATATCTTACCAAAAGAAAGCTATTCTAAATTTCCTAACATTTTCTTGATATTTCTTTCCAGCGTTACTCCTCAATGGGCAGGATCTGAGATTTCCGGGTTTCAGAAAAATTTCCTCATTAAACCAGCTTTCCATTCATGTATCACAACCCTGTGTTATTGAAGTATGTGAACGATTTAAGAACAAAAGTTTAAAAAAAAACATGGATCTGTGAAAAGAAAATTATATTTTTTTCTTCAGTGTATTCAAAAAGCTGAAGAGAAATATTTATTTTTATAAATTTTTACATAATCATTAAGTAAATATTTACTTAAGACAATAAAAAAAATTACTTCCGCGAATAAAAAAAAAATTCCTAAAACAGTAAATAAATAAAATACACATTTATTTTGAATTTATTAATTCAGGTAACTAATACTGAGTCCAGGAGGCGGCCATTAAGGAGCCCCAACCATACATTAACCTCAAAAATTATTATTTTTACCTAGATAACGCATTTGAACACATTTTTACAGGTATTTATATTTAAAAAACAAATGCTTTACCTTGAATTGATATTGATGGTTACGCTTGTGAGCCTCACTGGGATTCTCGTGTGTTTGTTGTGGTAATTAAATATCCTATCCCTCATAAATAAGATGTACATGGTCCTGTAAAAATGTGTTCAAATGCGTTATCTAGGTAAAAATAATAATTTTTGAGGTTAATGTATGGTTGGGGTTCCTTAATGGCCGCCTCCTGGGCCCAGTATTAGTTACCTGAATTAATAAATTCGAAATAAATGTGTATTTTATTTATTTACTGTTTTAGAATTTTTTTTTATATTCGTGGAAGTAATTTTTTTTATTGTTTTATGTAAATATTTACTTAATATTTATGTAAACTTTTATAAAAATAAATGTTTCTCTTCAGCTTTTTGAACAAACTGAAGAAAAAAATATAATTTTCTTTTCACAGATCCATGTTTTTTTTTTAACTTTTGTTCTTCACATACTTCAATAACACAGGGTTGTGATACATGAATGGAAAGCTGGTTAAATGAGGAAGTTTTTCTGAAACCCGGACATCTCAGATCCTGCCCATTGAGGAGTAACGCTGGAAAGAAATATCAAGAAAATGTCAGGAAATTTAGAATAGCTTTCTTTTGGTAAGATATACATACTTACATTCATTCATTTTTACGTTTACTCCCAACTAGTCTTATAGTAAATTTACTCAGCTTTCGGTTGGTTCCACTTCCTTTCTAGTAGTTCCACCTGGGACAGAACTACAACGACTATTCTTCTAAAAACCACGTTTGTCTAGATAAAACAATAAAACGATGCTTTCTCCCTTTTGGGTGAGAATTCGGAAAATCCTCATAGAACATTTTTTGTTCCCCTAAGGGTGCTCTATCACCTCTCACAATATGACTAGACATTTACGGGACACCCTGTATAGAAATGTATTAAATTTAGATTATTAACAATGTCATAGTAATTTCCTCAATATTTCATTAACCACAATTGAAAATTAGATATTGCCTCAAATATTTTGCTCTATGTTTCTTAAAATCTATAATACTATATAAATTCTTTACAGCTATTGCGGTGTTCATACGTGTTAATGTTTTATTTTCCAGGCAATGTTTGATGAAGTCTCTTGATTACTTTTACTTTTGCAGCTATAGTTTTAATGTTGATTTGAAAAGCCTGAATTGTTCTTGCATTGTATTTGCATATTCTGCTGCTTTGCGGTGTTTACGTGATTCTTAAAAAGAAGAAGGGGGAAATATTATGAATAATGAAACAATTTTTTCTTTTCTAAAGTTTGAGGTGCTTCATTTGTTGCCAAACGGTTGGATTTCTCTTTAATTTTAGCTGGCAGTAGTAATTGTCGATGCAGCTTCCATAACATAGTGTAAATATATTGTACTTGAGTAAATAAAAATTTAAGAATTGAATACAAGTTATTTAATAATATATGTTAGTAGGGAGTGTATTGGAATGAATTTTGAAGTTTTGGTACCTGCGTAATATAGTATAAAACGTCAACCCGGTAGTTTTTGTTTACGAAAACGGCTATATTAAAAGTTATGAAAATCCGGGATGACGAATGCCTGTCTTCGTGGGTATTGCGTTTTTATACATGAGCTGAAAATTCTTATACCCTCGGCAAGGTGAATGAAAGGAAGTGTTTCGCAGCAGATGTAGTTTTAGCCCTATCAACTCGTCGAGTCTATACGACAGCCAGTATGTTTCTATAGATGAAGAGAGCGCTAGTCTACGCTGAGAAGTTCCCTGATAACCCATTCTTCGGAGCAGTGCAGATCCGGTCTGATCTCCTTCGTCGGATGTATATGACAGCAAGGGATGGTTTTGAAAGTAAAAGGATTGTGCTCATGCGTCCAATGTTGCTTATCAGAAAATCTAATTCCGGTTTTAACTCTTAAAGCGAAAAACAGGTAGTTTGTCCAGGAGGGGGAGGGATTGTACGCAGTCAACTAGAACCAAGTTATCCGCTACTTATTGGGAGATCCAGTCCTACAAAACGTCCTATGGTATACTTACTACTTGGTATACTACTTTATGTGTACTAACCGTTATGTAACGTGGACTTCTCGGATTTTTTTATCGTTTTTGTACATTAAATGAAGGGAGGAAACACGCCATAACGTTTATAATCACAGGCAACGAACAGAATATAGTTAAAGTTCAGGTTTTTTAATTAAAAAGTTGGGAGAGAACCATGAACTTTTTGAGGGAAACTTTATTTTGAGTTAAAGCTACTTTTTCTTTTTTAAGACAAACCTATTTCAAAAAGTTAATCTTTACCCCTTATTTTAATTAAGAATGTTGTAATGTTTATACGATATACCTACTTCCGATGATTCTTTATCTAACGGATAAATAAGCAAGTACGGTTCTATCACTTGGTTAGGATTCAACACTACCCTGGCCAGGTTCTACCCAGCTCGCCCATTGTTACGCTCTGTCGGAATCACAGGAACCTGGAGATGTTAAAATATTGGGAACTAATTGAGTTGTTCCCTTTGAATATATACTTACACAATCCTATACACAAACACATGTGCATAAATATTCATTTAATAATTTTATTTCTGCAGTTTTCACTCATTTATCTTGATTTAGATATAGGATCACTTCAGGTGGATAAAGTATTTTTCTTTTACGCTATCTTATTGAGATTACATAATGCAATTGGATTCTAGGTTGTAACATATCTGTAAATAAATGTAAACAAGTGTAAAAGTTAATAATACTACCGTATTATAATTTTGAGATCATGTACAGTGTGACTGCTGTTGCAAGAGGCGTGAGTGAAAATGCAAAACGAGACGGTAAGCACATTTAATGACATAACAGTTAATAGAATATCTATAAGGAATGACCGATAATTTTGACTGAGACCTCCTAGGCATATGTACATCGTTGGAAGAGAGGAAACACACTCCAAGAAAGAACTAGATTATTTTAAATTTAGTTGGGACTCTTGAGGAAAGTAATCATTTTTATTAAGACGGTGCAAATTGTCAGCTGTAGAAGTGATCCCGACATATAGAAAGTAAGGATTCGGGTAGGGAAAACATTTTTTTCCCGTTTTTTAGCCGAATGCAAACCATCCATTGCTTTGAGTGACTCTGACGGCTAAACCGGTCTTTCTCTTGGGGTTTTCTCAAGGGACCCATAAAATTTAATCGACGCTTCCCTTTAAATATCCATTTCTAGATAAGGGATCTAGAGAAACACCTTAGAGGAATGTGGTGCATTTACTCGCCTCTCCATCGGTGTCAAATGTTTAATGCACTGGACTAGGAATTTACGTGGCATTCTTCTTATCCATCTTTTGCTGTTTCCAACCAATTACAGTTTATATTATTACTTGGTTTGAATAAATCCTCATTCACTCCTTCCTAACGACAGTATCATTATTTCTATATTCCGAATGATTAGCTATCAATATGCCATTATTTTTTTTACGAAATTCGCGCAAAAAAATCAACATGTTGGATCGATTCTGCTGGATGACGAATTTGACATTTTAAATCATGCAAAGTGTTTTTGTGTAAAATTTATTTTTTTTAACATTATTGTAAATAAGTAAATGGTCTAAGTTGTAAATAAGAATTATGTTCCCCTTTTTTGATTAGTTTATTACTTTAATTAGGGTCTCCCCGTGGTCTAGTGGCTAACACCTTAGTTTCTCATGCGGGAGATGGTGGGTTCGAGTCCCACTATCAAAGTAAGCGTCAAACACCGCGGCCACACTCTGAATGCGAGTGTACCTAATCAACAAAATACCCTCAGGTAGAAACTATCTGTTTAAACATCTTAGCAACTCATAAGTGTGCAAGTTAACACAACGTCCCTACTATTTAACAAGAATTCCTGTCTCCCTCTGCTCCTAAAAAAACGCTGACCTGTAAATTTCTTTAATTTCATCTTTTTCTATTCTACAGTTTCAACTTAATGTAATTAGATTTATGTTTGAATAGACTAAATTTATTTTTAAACTCTCATTACTTTTTAATTCTTATTTTTCACAGTTGACATTTTGTTGAAACGGGGCTGTTCTCGTCAATAAGGTCTTAGGGAAAATCTACTTTGACCTCAGCCAACTTTGTAATGATGGCAGTTCGGCGTATCAGGATGGCTAGTTTCAAAAAGTCAATGTTATAAAAATATGGTACATATTTTATTAATAATTAAAAAATGTTTTCCAGGACCTCTTCTTAATTTCTAGGGGTAGGTGGTTTCCTTTTTAATGATTTCTCACTTATTTTAGGCTGAATCCATCACTTCTTGGGCCTTATCCTAGTGAGGTTCAACCCGGAAAAATGTAACAGGTAACATTCACTCTAAACCGGAGATCATGTCCTACCACCATCCAGCGAGGTTCGATATCTAGGATTATACCTTGACAGCCGACTGACATGGAACCCTCACAAGAGACTGAAAAGACAAGAACTGAACAAACTATACGGACTACTTAGACCTTCATCTAAACTATCGACACAAAACAAAATTACGATATATAAAACAATCATCCGACCAATATGGACATACGGACTCGAACTCTGGGGATCATCAAAAACATCCAACATCAACAGAATACATGCATTCCAGTCAAAAGTTCTCCGTAAAATTGTAAATGCCCCTTTCTATGTATCCAACAAAACCCTACACAATGACCTTAACATCCCATTTGTCCTTGACCTCGCTAAAACCCGTTTCCAAACGTTCCACTCCAAATTGTCTTACCATCCTAATCCTTATCCAATCCTTATCTTCCCAATCCCATCCAGACAGTCCTCCCAGGCGGCTTAAGAGACAGTGGCCCCGATTCAATTTACTTGCCTGATCTTTTCATGATCATTAAAATATTTATTGAGACACCTCTGGAAGTGCCAACAATGGTTGGCTGCTTCCACATTTTGTATTTTTATTTTATTTTTGCCAGTTTTGTCAACTTGTACATAAAATATCTGGATCAACATACTTGATCGTTGTATTGTTAACCTGCACAGAGTTCAAATAAATAAAATAAAAAATCCTAGTGAGATAGAATCAGTGAATAGTACATGACACAGGTCTTCATATAGGCACACAAAGAGGAATAATTTATTCTCATAACGAAAATCTTAATCATAGCGACCTGGCGACAGAGTCTAAACTTGTCTTAAAAATATTTGCACTTCATCCATGAAATGTCTTTTCGCCCTTGTTTCTAATTTGGAAAGTTTAGAAGAGAAACAGTTAATTTTTTGTCCTAATCTTTCATGAAAAATTTAAACACATATAAACAAATAAATTAAATCTTAAAGCGTAAGATCTTAGGCAACACAACAGGAAACTATTATCCTACGCGGAAATAACTCCATTAAAACACCGCTTCTCTGAATTATATAGGTCTTTAAAAACTCCCATAAGAACCGGTTTCGAAATATATAAGAAGATACCCGAAAATCTTCCATTTTCTTCAAGAACGATTATTTATATGGACTTGGAAATGGTTTCATTGGATTCCCCACGTCAGGTTACTAATAAAACGTGTATCTGGAAGCGAAAAACGTTTTTCTTCGCGCCTGTGGAGGGTATTAATACATAATGAAAGACTTATAAACAATAGTATAAAACATTTTATAAATTTCATGTCTCGTACTTCCTTATCAATTTCCCCAACTGGCCTCGCCTCCCAAGAAGAACTTTGATCAGCTCTCTAGAACTATTCGGAGCCCGAAGGCAATAAAGACCCTAGCCCTGGGACACATTCTTCGGGCCAACTTGTTCCTCCTATATAGACAGACCCTCATTCCATTCTAATAGCAATCTCTTTAAGCTCCGTACATCATTTTATTTAAAGGAGCGACCACACTTCCACTTTTGGTTTTAGGCCCCTGACAGGGTCTACGTTAACATGATACGTCCCTAAGCAAGGTAACAACTCTTTTCCAAGCTTAATATGTTTTACACATGATTTTTTTTTATCATGAAAAAATATAACGTTTAAAATCTTCCAGTCCCTATGACACACGTTGCTGCTTACGGGAAATTAAATGTAATTTGATGGGAAATTAAATCTTGGTCACGATGCAACAAAGGGTTAAAATCATGTCTAAACTGAGTATTACTAAATTATTTTTCTTTTCCTCCATATTCTAAACTAAATGAACTAACATTCCGAAAATTAATAAAATGAATGTTCGAAAGGATGATTAGCAGGTTGTGTATATAAGCAACCCAATTTATTTAGGCAGTATTCTTTATTTACCAAAAATAAAGCTTTTCATTCTTCAATACAAATAGTTATATAAAACGATTTCAGACGGTTGTTTTCATATTACGTGCAAAAAGACAGTGGAAATTCTCCTTTTAGTGATTAATCCTAGTCTTTGCCAAAAGTATATTCAAATTGAAAAATAATTCCTTTATTAACAATTATTCTCTTGAAGGTTAATGCTTCATTCTTACGTTAATTACTGAATCCGCCATTTCCTCCTTCATACAGAAGGCTCTATAAGTCAATACAAAAATGTATTTACTGTCTTTAACTGACACATAATTTTTCTGTTAAATGTAATTAAGAAAAACACAACAATAAAAAACGGAGGTAAATGAACGCAAAGAACAGAAAAGTCCGTCACGCAGGAGCTGCATAACTAAGCACTTTCCTCAGAATTTGGGTAGTGTAGACTGCTTTACAGAACAATTTGCTTAAAATATCCTACATAAATAAAATAAAAACGTGAATAGTTCTCTTTTAATTTTGTAATGAGTAACTGATCAATTATTAATTTGCTTCCAGAGTTATGTTTACACATGGTACCTACTACACTACGTAATAAATACAAAAAACCTCATATTATCGTATTTTGATCTAACGCAGGAACAGGATACATTCACTCTAGTGGTAGAAAGCGCTCCTTGCGGCGGCTTTGTGAACCT
Organism: Gonocerus acuteangulatus; assembly: GCA_946811695.1. NCBI lineage: Eukaryota > Metazoa > Arthropoda > Insecta > Hemiptera > Coreidae > Gonocerus > Gonocerus acuteangulatus. The sequence continues at coordinate 107,611,834 of OX328132.1, forward strand.
ACGTCTGACGGGCTTTTCTATTGAAATACATTACAAATTGAACCCCCGCTTTCCGATTGACCGATTCAGCTCATTTTTACAACACTTCTTTCTCATGAGTTACCCACGACGTATACCGCGTTTCGTTACAATACAGCAGAAATTACGACCGGTATGAGTATATTAGGAATTTGGGTCCGGAGTAAACCCCCTCTTCTAATGAACCGATTTAGTTTATTTTTACAACACATATTTACCTGTAGATTACTACTACGAATACCGAGTTTCGTCGAAATATACCAAAAATCACGGCTGGTAGTGGCGAATTGGTATTGTGGGTCCGGAGTAAACCCCCCCTTCTAATCAACCGATTTAGTTCATTTTTATATCTCACTTTTCTCTCTATATTACTACTACGAATACCAAGTTTCCTTGAAATATAACAAATATTACGGCTGACATAGCCAAATTAGTGTTTTGGGTTCGGGGTAAAACCCCCCCTTCTGATGGACCGACTTTGGTGGTTAACGAACTCGTTCAATCGTTTGCTAATTGAATGCTATATACCAAGTTTTGTGACGAAAAAACAAAAACTCTGGCCGCTATCGTGTTAACAGACATATATATATATATATATAAATTTTAACGGGGGTCATTTTCGGTGTCTACTAGGTAGGATCGATAAAGATTTGAAGAAATTTTTCAAAAATTCCGTCATGAGTCCAACCTCAATAGCTACTTTCCTTCGGAGGAAAGTGCTAAAAAGTCCGATTCGCAGGTACTGCGTCATCTTAGCGCGGTTCCGTTCTTATCTCTAGTGTTTATGAAGGCATAGAATAGAAACAGTTATTACTTTGTTTAGATCAATAGCGAAACACCTATCCAAATGAAATCTCAAACAAACCAGTCTTGAAAGGTCTTGATTTACAATCTTACCTGTATGGGTCAGCTATACCATAAGTCGGGCAGAAAGGCCTCCGCTCAGAGGCATTTGGAAAGCCTTGGGATCTCTCTCTTTGAACGCTACATTTCTAACAATAAATTGATCTTCTTATTTTACTTAATCTGTTTTATTGTCAAATACATTATCTGACTATAAGCAATTTAAAAATAACAAGGAATAAAACAGACAAAAAGAACAGTTCGAATAAGCGAAATCAATTACTTTAAAGTTTTAAGCACTTATTTCTCCGATTGACATCGCCTAATCAAAACTTTCATCAGAACCATTTGTGTAGAGCATTTAGTGAGCTTTCTAATGGTCATCTTCCGTTTCCCAAGATTCTCAACCTTTTTCGAGATATTAAGGAAAGTATACAAAGTTACCAAAACTTTTTATGTCTGTTAATAAAATATTTTATTCTAACCCTTCCTAAACTCCAAACGTAACATAACTTTCAACATATTAGTTTTAATGAAATTAGAACATGCAGATAATGTTTCAACTGAATCCCGTGATTCTAAGTACTCAAACCAAAAACGGAATTCAAAAACTAGTTTTCCAATTTGCTCAACAACGGTTAAAGCTATCGCCTTGAAAATGGTTTCATTCGTTTTTCTAGCCCAAGAAGCCTTTAAAAAGAGTACTTACAAGCTTATGAACTCAAAAATGTAAGCGTTACGATTTTTTCTGCGCGAATTTCGCCCCAAACGCCATCTTCCAGTGGGCGGATTTTGATGGTTAACGAACTTGACCTTTCAAATTGGACGACGGATTTTTGTACCAAATTTCATCAAAATCGGACCATCAGGGAAGCCAGAAATGAACGAACAGACAAATATATATATATATATATATATATATATATATATATATATATATATATACAGATTTGAACCACCGTTATTTTCGGTCTCTAGGGGTTCTGAAACGCGAAATTTTCTAGTCGGCACTTCCGGATTGTTTCATTGTATCAACCCTATAAGCGGGGTTCCTCCCTATGGGGGAGGGAGGACCCGCGCTAAAAGGACCTAAACCAATAATATGGAAGGTTTAAGGTCCGATTCTCCGAATAAATCGCCTTCAAACGAACAACCATAAGCCCAACGATTTTTTTTGCGCGAATATCGCCAATAAAACAGTGTTTCGGTAGGCGGATTCTGCTGGTTAACGAACTTGACATTTTAAATTCGACAAAGTATTTTTGTGTGCCGCGCTAAAACCCAAAAGCACCAATAACTTTGTTCACATTAGTTAATGATTTTGATTAGGGTAATTCAATATATATATATATATATAAAAACTACCTAATCCTGTTTCTTAGGGTAATTCATTTCGAAAAAATGAAATTCCTTTATTGCCAATCCTGTTGTTGATGGTTAATCCTTTCTCTTATTGGTATGAAATAGTGATGGGCGATTCTCGAAAATGAATCCATCTTTTGAATCTATTCAAATCGAGATGAAAAGATCGATCTACAAAAAAGATATGCGAGTTCAGATCGCCTCTTCTAGGCTCAGAAGATCGATCTACGATATTGATCGATCTTCGATAAGGATTGATCTTCGATATGGATCGATTTCACGATTACTTACAATAACCTACGAAATCCGTATTTCATTTCGATTCGAAACGATTCAAATTCGAGAATAGCCCATGTCTATTACGAATCGACCTTAATAAGTCAATTTGAATACTTGATAATATGAAAAACATATCTGTAACGTAAAAGTAAAACAATTTAAGACTACTTTTCATCAAAAGTAATACAGAATGAATTACTACTGTTACATCACATTAAAATATATGGGTATTATTACTACATATATATGTTTTAAAATAATAATAATAGAGAAAAATGGTTAAACATATTAAGAGCGTAGTTCGAAACCACATTTTTATTATATTCTCTTCTGCTTATATTATATTGCCTTAGTCGCTGTATTATGTTCTGTAATTTTTTTCTTCAGTTAAATAATAGAAATGAGATTGTGTAACAAGAGGTGAGATTAATTATTTGAAATAAAAAGACACTTTATTTTGTGGTATTCTAGATAGATCGATTATTTAAAAGATCGGCCCTAAAAGATCGATTCATTAAAAGATCGGCCCTTGGAGATCGATTCTTTGAAAAGATCGGCCCTTGGAGATCGATTCAAAAGATCGATATATCGTGTAAAAAGATCGATTCGGATCGCCCAACTCTAGTATAAAATTTAAAAAAACATTTTGAGTGAAAATCATTTTTTAATGGTATTTCATAAAACGTAATGCTATAAAATATTCTACTATCAGGAAAAGCAGTAAAATCACAAAATTTCTGCTAGTCAAATTTTCAAATTACGGTGGAAATAACGCTATAACGAGGTTCCGAGCAAATTTACGAAGGACATTTGTATAAATTAGACAGCTTATTTAAATAACATATTCAGAGTGAGGGTGTGGACTTGGAGGGGCTCCACCCTCAACATTAAACTGTTTTCACTTGATAATGGGCGAGGGATGGTATAAAATCAGAAGATCCACCTAAAGTCGAGATGCAAAAACAAAGACCCTGCCATATTTTTACCTCTTTCTTCCTTTTAGAATTCACCGCATAATGTCTCCCAAGTTACCTGTTTTTCTACGCCCCCCGAGAAATAAATTACATAGTGCAGCCGATCTCTCAGCCTACTCAATTTATCATTCTCTCATTTTTCGGAAGCAATTAAGAGGAGAGTTTTTGGTCTGAAATGATCACAAGGGTGGGTGGGCTTAGGGAGGCTCTAGCATCTCGACTCCAACCTCATACCGTGATCCCTCGAAGGTAAAATCTTTAGTTTTATAAATGGATAAATGCATATTTATATAAAGTATCCATTAAGGAAGTGAGAAATAATGATCAATGGAAAGTGAATCAGGGTATTTTAAAATTTCTTTTACTATATGCTTTATTTACTACGATCCTATATCAAATTGTCCCTTTTAAGTGCACTCACTTCTTTCTGGGCTTGGACCAGTCTTGAATCGGGCAACCGGAATCGGTTTTAGAGGTCCCTGGAGAGATGACATTGAGGACAGAGTTTTAAAATAAAGTAAAATAAATATAATAACTGAAGCGAGGTATAGAAAAAGAGACAACTAAATTTATTTATCATTATTTTGAATAATATTAGTGAGTCTGTAGGTGAGTAATCAATTTTCACCCAGGAATAAGTTTTCTAGAATGAGCAAATTGATATTTTTGATGAAATTTGCCACAAAAATCGTTCGTTTAATTTGAAAGGTCCGGTTCGTTAACCACCAGACTCCGTCTACCGGAACATGGTTTATGAAGCGAAATTCGTTTTTAAGTTCATATGCTTGCATATGATACACGTTTTGAATGTTCCTTAACATAGTGAAACGAATGCAACTATTTTTAAGGCGATATCGGTAAACGTTTTTCATTTGTTCGTTTTTGTTTTTTTTAGAATAGTTGGATTCAATTGAAATATTTTCTACGTGTTTAAAATTCATCTGAACTAAGATGTTCAAATTTTGGTTTTATTTGGAGTTGAGGAAGTAGTTGGAAAAAAAAATTATTAGTGGATATGAAAAGTTTTCGGATCTTCGTATATTTTCATAGATAGCTGGAAAACGGTTGGGAAATGGTGTTATGTGGACGGTAACCATTCGAATGCTTACTAAATTCTCAACAAAAACATTACGAATCAATTTTCGATGGGACAATGTCAATCGGAGAAATAAGTGCTCAAAATTTCAAAAGTGTGCTCTGTTCTTTTAAACGGGGGTTAGTCTTTAAATGGTTGTTTTTTGTATTAAATTGCATTTATTAGTGAAATTAGTATTTTAGTAAAAGAAGGCAAGAAAATGAGAAACTGATTGGCAATAGTAGTTTATTAGAGCGAACGTTAAGATGGCGGGGGAGTCTTTTCCGCTTGGGACACTTTCAGTTTCCTGTTGTGTTGATAATTGTTAACTAAAGATGAAACCCTACCAATAACTGCTTCTATTCCTTTACTAATGGCACTAGGGATACAAACGGAACCACGCTAAGGACATTTCTTTTTAATGAGCTAAATAATAATATGTCAAATTTTAAATAATAATATGTCAAATAATAATATGTCAAATAAGATGTTCAAATTTTGGTTTTATTTGGAGTTGAGGAAGTAGTTGGAAAAAAAATTATTAGTGGATATGAAAAGTTTTCGGATCTTCGTATATTTTCATAGATAGCTGGAAAACGGTTGGGAAATGGTGTTATGTGGACGGTTACCATTCGAATGCTTACTAAATTCTCAACAAAAACATTCCGAATCAATTTTCGATGGGACAATGTCAATCGGAGAAATAAGTGCTCAAAATTTCAAAAGTGTGCTCTGTTCTTTTAAACGGGGGTTAGTCTTTAAATGGTTGTTTTTTGTTCTAAATTGCATTTATTAGTGAAATTAGTATTTTAGTAAAAGAAGGCAAGAAAATGAGAAACTGATTGGCAATAGTAGTTCATTAGAGCGAACGTTAAGATGGCGGGGGAGTCTTTTCCGCTTGGGACACTTTCAGTTTCCTGTTGTGTTGATAATTGTTAACTAAAGATGAAACCCTACCAATAACTGCTTCTATTCCTTTACTAATGGCACTAGGGATACAAACGGAACCACGCTAAGGACATTTCTTTTTAATGAGCTAAATAATAATATGTACCTTGTAAAGAATGGAAGCTTTTTGTTGCTTCCAAATTCTTCAAGAATTTCATGCTTAATACGATACATTCCATTTCTCGTCACCTTTTGCCGTTAGTCATATGTAATTAACAATATTCTAAAGGGAGCCAAGTGCTTGTTATCACTTCCTCTTCTGTGAGACATGTATTATGTATGTACCGTTCATATATTATACCCATAACTGCGTCAGTTATGTAAATAAACCAGGCGGCATTCTCCCTTCACGCATCCATCACGCCAACACCACATATTACGTATATGTTTTGCATGGAAGACGTTTTAGGAATTATTCTCAGCTGGATTGCACATATTAATCCATCCACATCTTATCTGCATAAATAGTCTATTATTTTTCTTCAAGCGTGTATATAAATGTACATATATATATATATATATATATATATATATATATATATATATATATACATATATCCTGCGATTTATATATATATATATATATATATATATATATATATATATATATTACACTTAATGCTATTTTGACAAGAATGATTTGCCTTGCAGCCAGAGTTTTCCCTATTTTTATGTCATGAGATCAAGCTGCTTCAATCCTTAATTTGATTTTTCTGCGGCCGTCTTTTCAATCAAAAATGCTCTGTACTCAATCCAGGATCTTCTTATACTGCCGTGTACTGTGTATGATGCATGTATTGTGTATAAAAATATGTATATTCATGTGAATACTTAGGTGACTAAGCTAGGGTGTTATGGTGACACAGCCGTAAAGTATAGTGTGGAGTGATTATTGAGTCATTCTAACGCGAGTACAGAAGTCTTGTAATGTTTTTAGAATCATTCTAATACGATTATAAATAGGTAGAAAGTGTGGATAAATATTTCCAGAGAATTTATATGTCGTAAAGATAGTGGTGGTTTGGCCGAGTTGAGCGGGTATTTACATTGGCTTCTGGATGTTGGTTAGGTGGGGAGAGGGTTAGGCTATGAGAATGGGAGCAATCAGGGATGTTTACCCCAGAAAATGGAGTAATACAAAGGTAAACAGGGTGGTTCTCTCTTGGGTAAAAGCAGTGATCTAACTCACCGCTCAACCTATCGGCCGTCCTTCGCACAACCTATATCATATAGTCTCTCATTCTAGGGCAATCTTACATCTAAACAGATAATAATGCATATAATCCATACAAGGTACAAGAGGACGCCACTCGTGATCTTGATACGTGTCTTCTTTCTAGAGGCTCTGGTAAGATTTCTATTGATCTACAAATAAAATGGTCTTATCTTCTATACATCCTTCTAGTCTCTCTTCTACAGGTACAATTTCCTTTATCTTCTATAGATCCTACTAGTACACAGAGCTCTATATTTATGGATCCTCCCATACATCCGGTTCCTACATTTGGAGCTATTACTCTGTCTGCTAAGATTTCTGTTGATCCTGCTACAGTTCTATCTTCTACAAGTACAATGGTATTATCTTCTATACCTCTTCCTAGTATTTCTCTTCTACAGGTACAATAGCTTTACCTTCAATAGATCCTACTAGTACATAGAGCTCTATATTCATGGATCCTACCTTACAACCTTTTCCTACATTTGGAGCTATTACTCTGTCTACTACGATTTCTGTTGATCCAGCTAAAGTTCTGTATTCTACATGTAAAATTATATTATCTTCTATACCTCCTTCTAGTGTCTTTCTTCTACAGGTACAATTGCCTTTATCTTCTATAGATCCTACTAGTACATAGAGCTCTATATTCATGGATCCTCCCTTACAACCTTTTCCTAAATTTGGAGCTATTATTCTGTCTGCTAAGATTTCTCTTGATCCTGCTACAGTTCAATCTTCTACATGAACAAAGGTATTATCTTCTATAACTCCTTCTAATATCTTTCTTCTACAGGTGCAATAGCTTTATCGTCTAAAGATTCTACTACCACATAGAGCTCTATATTTATGGATCCTTCCTTCTGTTAGTTTCTGTTAAGATTTCTGTTGATCCTGCAACAATTCTATCTTCTACAGATCCAACAAGTTTATCATAAAAAAGTCCAACTCGCAGGAACTGCATCATCTTAGCGCGGTTCCGTTCTTATCTCTAGACTCATTTAAAATGATTAAAATAGAAGCTGTTATTATTTTGGGTCCACATTTCTAGAAAGCATGAAGATTAGATAGTTAGCCGTCGAGGTGATAAGTAAAGATGGAATGGTTGGGATTCGGCTAAAGAAACCTCAATACGATTTTTGTTAAAAATCTATATTTAGGACGTTTTGGCTACTCATTGGTAGCCTTCGTCAACAATGAAAGTGCCGGGAGGCAGAGGAGGACCAAAGTTGACAGTCCATCTTTACTTTCAAGAAAGGTCTTATTTACGATCTTACCTGGATGGGTCCCCCCTAGGAAGGACCCCGCTAGGCATTTTAAAAGCTATATCTTGGAAATCCATATCTCTAAGATTAAATTGTTTTCCTTATTTTTCTTAACCTGATTTATTATAAAATACATTATCCAACTATAAGCAGTTAAAAAATAACAAGGAATAAAAACAGACAAAAAGAACAGTTCGAATAAGCGAAATCAATTACTTTAAAGTTTTAAGCACTTATTTCTCCGATTGACATCGTCTAATCAAAACTTTTATCAGAACCTTTTTTGTAGAGCATTTAGTAAGCTTTCTAATGGTATTCTTCCGTTTACCAAGATCCTCAACCTTTTTCGAGATATTTAGGAAAGTATACAAAGTTACCAAAACTTTTTATGTCTGTTAATAAAATATTTTATTCTATCCCTTCCTTAACTCCTAACGTAACACAAATTTCAAGTGTGCTTACAAGCTTATGAACTCAAAAACGTAAGCGTTACGATTTTTTTTTGCGCGAATTTTGCCCCAAACGCCATCTTCCAGTGGACGGATTTTGCTGGTTAACGAACTTGACCTTTCAAATTGGACGACGGATTTTTGTACCAAATTTCATCAAAATCGGACATTTCGTCTTCTACCTAGAGAGCGACAGACAAATATATATATATATATATATATATATACACATATATAAATATATACATATATATATAAATATATATATATATATATATATATATATATATATATACAAATTTGAACCACCATCATTTTCGGTCCCTAGGGGTTCTGAAACGCAAAATTTTCTAGTCGGCACTTCTGGATTGCGTCATGAGATCAACCTTATAAGCGGGGTTCCTCCCTATGGGGGAGGGAGGAACCGCGCTAAAAATGCTGCTGTCGCTCTATATTCTATAGCCCTTGCTATGGCATAGATTCTCCCATACTTCTACAGTTCCAGCTATTCTGCCTACTATATATCCTGTTCTGGATTTATCTTCTGGAGATTCTTCTTGGCTAAAGCTTTCCTGGTTGATTGAGTATGTTTTGACAAGAAAATGTCGTATAGGTAGGGGTCTCAAAATGTCGCAAAAGTGTAGCGAACGTGACGTCATCGGTCACGCGACTGGAAATCGATTTTGGCAGGGGAATTACGGCGTGAATCGATTTTTATTCATTTAAGAGCATCACCCTTGTAAAAGAGTAATGTAAATGGAGTGGTTTATGCAATAAATGTACAATTTATTATGAATAAATTGATTTTCATTTAGAGGGAACGTATTTATTCATACTTATCTCCTTAAAAAAGATAGTATATGCGCAGGACAGTTGATGTGAAAAATAAATATAAATCCAATAATCAAAATGTGCACATGGTGCAGCTGTTATCACATTATGAAGTGGTCGAGATGAACCTTATCGATACTCTAAACCATATGTGGGCAAAAACCGGCCCGCTGTAATATTTGGTCCGGCCCACGAAACATTTTGAAAAAACCTACTAAAAAAAAAAGTCCGAGTCGCAGGAACTGCGACATCTTAGCGCGGTTCCGTTCTTATCTCTAGTGTTTATGAAGGCATAGAATAGAAACAGTTATTACTTTGTTTAGATCAATAGCGAAACACCTATCCAAATGAAATCTCAAACAAACCAGTCTTGAAACGTCTTGATTTACAATCTTACCTCTATGGGTCAGCTATCCCATAAGTCGGGCAGAAAGGCCTCCGCACAGAGGCATTTGGAAAGCCTTGGGATCTCTCTCTTTGAACGCTACATTTTTAACAATTAATTGATCTTCTTATTTTACTTAATCTGTTTTATTGTCAAATACATTATCCGACTATAAGCAATTTAAAAATAACAAGGAATAAAACAGACAAAAAGAACCATTCGAATAAGCGAAATCAATTACTTTAAAGTTTTAAGCACTTATTTCTCCGATTGACATCGTCTAATCAAAACTTTCATCACAACCTTTTTTGTAGAGCATTTAGTAAGCTTTCTAATGTTATTCTTCGTTTACCAAGATTCTCAACCTTTTTCGAAATATTAAGGAAAGTATACAAAGTTATCAAAATTTTTGATGTCTGTTAATAAAATATTTTATTCTAACCCTTCCTTAACTCCAAACGTAACCAAAATTTCAACATATTAGTTTTAATGAAAGTAGAACATGCAGAAAATGTTTCAACTGAATCCCATGATTCTAAGTACCCAAACCAAAAACGGTATTCAAAAACACTTTTTTCCTATTTTCTCGAAAACGATTAAAGCTATCGCCTTGAAAATGGTTTCATTCGTTTTCCTAGCCCAGGAAGCCTATAAAACGAGTGCTTACAAGCTTATGAACTCAAAAACGTAAGCGATACGATTTTTTTGCGCGAATTTCGCCCCAAACGCCATCTTCCTGTGGGCGGATTCTGCTGGTTAACAAACTTGACCTTTCAAATTGGAAGACGGATTTTTGTACCAAATTTCATCACAATCGGACCATTAGGGAAGCCAGAAATGAGCGAACAAAATACATATACATATATATATATATATATATATATATATATATATATATACAAATTTGAACCACCGTTATTTTCGGTCTCTAGGGGTTCTGAAACGCGAAATTTTCTAGTCGGCACTTCCGGATTGTTTCATTGTATCAACCTTATAAGCGGAGTTTCCTCCCTCCCTATGGGGGAGGGAGGAACCGCGCTAAAAAAAAAAAATCTTACACTTATGAAAACAGTGCTTATGCTTAGTATGCCGAAGAACTGAAGTAACCATAGGAGGCATTTTCGAACAGATTTAGCGATTTCAAAAATATGGAAGATTGTTTCAATTTATTTGCTACTAGAACAAAAAAAATTTAAGAAAGATCTCTCCTAGAATCTAAATTTGAAGACGTGGAGTTTTGCAAATTCCACCAAAAATACCTCCGAAGCTTAGAAAATTCGCAAGAAGATTGATTTGTGCGTTTGGGAGTACTTATAAATGCGTACCGTTTTTTTCAATAATGAAAGTTAATAAACCAAAACAACAAGGCTGACTGACGATAATTTGGAAAATTCTTTACGTCTTTGTATCAGTAGAAATAATATAAACATGGATGGATTAGTTTCCCAAATTCAAGTTCAAACGTCTCATTGATTTCGTGTCACTATTTAACTTTCGTAGTTCGTAATGATTCCAAATTTTACGATTTAATTATAATGTTATACACCTAATTTTTTTTTATTTCATTTTTTTATTTTAATAAATTGTATTCTAATAGCATTGTCGTATTATGGCTACCTAATACCTCACACTAAAAATTATTAACACTATTTCAAAAGCCAACGTTATTTTATTTTAAACCATCTATGCGGCTGTTGAACGTATTTGCACACTAATGTTTGCCCCACAAGATGTCAAAGGTTACTCATACCTGCTCTATACGGTCAGCATTGATCATGTTTGCCCCACAAGATGTCAAAGGTTACCCATACCTGCTCTAAACGGTCAGCATTGATCATGTTTGCCCCACAAGATGTCAAAGGTTACTCATACCTGCTCTAAACGGTCGGCATTGATCATGTTTGCCCCACAAGATGTCAAAGGTTACTCATACCTGCTCTAAACGGTCAGCATTGATCATGTTTGCCCCACAAGATGTCAAAGGTTACCCATACCTGCTCTAAACGGTCAGCATTGATCACGTTTGCCCCAGAAGATGTCAAAGGTTACTCATACCTGCTCTAAACGGTCAGCATTGATCATGTTTAGAATTACAAGCTTGTCGATTTTAGCCAACCCCGAGGCACAAGTATTTCTATGATAGATGTTTTTTCAATTTACTTTAACGCGCATGAAAAAAATTTCTTAAGCAAAGATTGACGTGTTTGGGAACTTTTTTATTGGAAGCTTGTTCCTTTTCGAGAACTTTATCATGGATGCTCTTTACCACTTTAAGATCCTTCTTTATCATACAACTCCCGGCAGCGGGCAACCTTTTCCTGTCATCTTCAAACTTTTTTCTATATAATAAATCCAATAAGTTCGCTTGAGCTTGTTTGCAAATATTTATTCTGCCACACACATTATATTACAGCTATTATGAAGTCTATCTCAGTGGAAGAATATGTAATGACTAGGGATCGCATGTTATTGTATTTACATATTTTTTTATGATTATTAAATCCTGATTGTTGAAGTAATTCTGCACTTTTTAAGTGATTTTAAAGCTTTTAAACAGGTTTTTATTTAACATATTTCGTCAAAAATCCATATTTTTACATGCTCTCTCATAAATACATATTTTTGCTACATATTTCGATATTATTTTTATTAATGTAATTGAAAAAATAAAGAGAACACCGAGAAAGAAAATAATGCTTTACACATTGAGTCTAGAACACTGTGTCTTTTATAATTCCAAGAAGCAAAGGTGGGAACCATGGTTCCCCGGCGCTAATGGTCTAGGAGCAGATGCGTTTTAAAAGAATATGTAACAAATTATTGTTCAATAATTGTATTATTCCTTTAATCTACACGAGATATAAACTAATGAATTTTCAACCTATTTTATTTTGTTTCTTAGCTCCTAAGGCGCATTGGACGAAACGCTGGGACACGTGTCGACTATTTATCGATGCAAAATCACCAGAAAAAAAAATGGGCCTGATCGGTGATCCCAACACTTCATACTCCCCTTATGAGATAAGAACGTCATTTCACGTTTAATAATTTAAAAATGCATGTTTTGCAATTTTCCAAAATAATGTTCATATATAGAAATTTTTAACTTCTTTTATCCCGTTTTAAAAAGAGTCTAATTTTTATTTATTTTTCAATACGTTATATAGTTTTAGATATTTTGTTCTTTCCATTTATAATAACCATTTACAAAAAGGTCGTACTGATTATTTATACTTTTCTTTTCAATTTTATAGTGTTTTAAGTATCTTTTACTACATATTTTCAATTTGTTATAACATATTTCATTATATATAGATAAATATATATGTACATATTTTGAATTTTATTTTACATGAACATCCGTTACCTAGTAATATCAGTGTTTTTTTAATGTTCTTATCAAAGTTCTTTATCAAAAAAAAAAAGAATGAATAAGAATTAATAAAACTACATTGACTGAATAAGTTACGGAGCCAAGCATTAAAAAATGTAAGGCGCCATTTCAGGTTAGTGTTTGGCTCAGTCGAAAAAACTAGTCAAACCAATTCATACTCATTCTTTCTCCCGGACAATTGCCGTTTAGAGATAATATAGCCATCGAATCACGGTATTTTAATTCCTAACAATTTAGGATCTTAAGATATACCAAAAGGTTGGTTGTTTCATTTTGAATAGAGCAAATATGAAGAGAACTGGTTGACACAGTGGGTCAACCGAAGCAGGGCCAAAGTAATTGTGATATTCTAGATGCTGAAAGCGAAGTTGAAGGTTAAAAAAAAAAAACAGTGGCCCAAAATGGTGTGTAGCCCATTGTTGTAATCATTCGTGCCTCCTGTGGTTGAATTCGAACCGCTATCTCCTCCGTGGCAGCCAAGAACGTTTACTACCCTGCCACTGGATATTACAAGAGAAGGATTGGAAAATAATGAAATTAATGGATATTTTTTCTGCATCTTTTACGACTACATTTGGCCAGCTGTAAGCAATTAAAATAAGCCGATGCGAGTTTTTCTGCAGGTTAATTAAATGATTGTTTAATGCTATAGAACTGAAGCAGGCTAGACACGATCAGGCAGGCCTGTCAGTTAGACCTGATTATTCCGCCTGAAAGAGCATATATTCCAGCCGCCTGAACAGTCTTAACTGACAGACCGGAACATATACACGTTCAGGTGACCAGCATTCAGGCGGACTGTTCAGGTCTAACTGGCAGGCCTGCCTGATCCTGTCTAGTCTGCTTTAAATATCAAATCTTGATGTTTTTGAAAAAAATAAGTCCTAAGCTGTTATTAAAACCTAGAACGCAAAATTTTCTAATCTTTATTCTTTAGAAAAAATAATTCACCAGGTTTTAAACGAAGAATCTTCCGCTCAGGTGCGTTGCCAGTTACGCTACCGGGCTTCATATCATCCATACGCATCTATCTGGATTATTCCATCTAGCGCTTTTCCTGGTTGGAAAATTCTGCCCACAAAATAATATATTTTTATGCCTTACTTGAGTTTCTCTCTGCCCTCCCTCTGTCTCTCCTCCTCATCTTTGAAAATTCAAAATAGTCCCTGTGATTTCTCTTCTATCGCCTAAGAAATATCTTTGGACGGATACCATTTGTATATGGTACCCACCCCACCCATAAATATGAGGTATAATGCAACACAGGAGATCATATTACTCGAGGCACATACCGCAAAGAATTCCCAAATTTATGATTATTTGGAGGGTAAAAATGTGTGAAGCAAGGAGACGGGGTGGTAAGGAAAGTTGTAATGTGATGAAAAACTTGACTACGCTACTCCCCGAGGGCGTATAAAACTTAGATCCCTTAGCTCGAGCGTATATACCTCTGAGCGGAATTTTCTCTGTGTTACCGTCCAATCAACGACTTCTTAGCAACATCACAATTCTTATGAAACACAGTGACTTTTGCTAATACTTTACTTTATTTTCCTTCTAGTGTGAAAATGGCTGAAATGTCATGTAAATAAGATATAAATAAGTTTTTGTTCCGAGGTGAAAATCAAAATGAGGGGTTTTTAATAATTTTTACATCTGATTTTTTTTGTGAAAAAAAAACATAAGACAATATATATATATATATATATATATATATATATATATATATATTCAATATAAGCCATGCCAATTATGTAGAGCCCATATCAATTACATTTGAGCATTATATATCTTGCTCACGTGCCATATCCTAAAGTGTTTAATACCTATATACATTCCATGGTAATCAGAGGAGCTGAGCAAGATCAACTGATGAATTCATTAAACAATTTAAAAAATCAAGACAATTTAAAGTAATTTATAGATAAACGTTTGCAGATCAGAAGAATATTATTGGGCAATATTTATTATTTACAATTGGATTATACAATTTTATACGCAATGGATGCAGCATTGTGTTACCTTTGGGAAAAATAAATAATTTTGTTGTAACATTGCATGTCTTTACGCTTTCATAAATTAGCTCCTTTTTTTTGTCTTTCTTTTTTTCTTTTTTAATTTTCCTCTTTTTAAAAACAATTTCTTCAGTTTCTTTTAACGAAAATCCTACGAGATTATAATGACTGCAAACTTCTCACGAACACCAGATAATGACGACCTTTTGTGAGAGTAAAAATAAATAAACAAAGCTTGAATTGCTAAAACGGGAGGAAGGTGAAGAGGAAGAGGCGAGAGAAAGCAAGAAAGTCTCTATTAATGAACCGATCTCAAAGGAAAGAAAGACACGGCTCTCCAAGTGAAACAACTACATAAAGTATGCGGAATTAAAAATGAATGGTTCACCGTTGGGAAAGTATAACTGACATTCTTGAGGCAGGATTTACTCAAATCACATTTTCCTCTTTTCCTTCAAGTCCTACCAAGATGGGATCGATTATTGCGTCTATTGGTGCTCTGTACATCAATGTTTAACCTATAGACAGCGATCCCCATTACAACGCGCTCCGACAAACCTCGTTTTTCAATCTATATCCTGAGCCATCAAAGAACGGGTTTCGTAAATGCCATATAGGTAAACTGAATAATTTAACTAATATTTGATTATTTTTTTTCTAAATTTATGATCGTCCGCAACTAAAGCGTTTTGCTCAAAACAATTATTACATATAAACATCCAATTTCATTTTTACGTATATACATCTAAATGTACAATTGGAATTAAACGTATATATCAGTTATAAAGTGCATTATACATCAAATTATACATGAAAACAATATTATATATTCATTCAATTATACAATTAATCATTGGGATAAATGTGGCAGCAATCGGGAAAAGGGTCAGTAACTAGAAAATACTTCCAAACAGTCAGGGAACCACTGCAACCACTGGTTGCGCTTCGCAGTTTCGAGTTACATATTTTCATAGAACTCTGGGGATCCAGAAAGCCCTCAAACTCCTACAAAATTCAATCATTGCAATCTAAAATCCTCCGTAAAATAGCCGACGCTCCATTCTTTGTATCCAATTTGACTCTTCACAACGACCTCCATATTCCATTTATCCAACCCTTATAAAAAAAAAGTCCGACTCGCAGGAACTGCATCATCTTAGCGCGGTTCCGTTCTTATCTCTAGACTCATTTAAAATGATTAAAGTAGAAGCTGTTATTATTTTGGGTCCACATTTCTAGAAAGCATGAAGATTAGATAGTTAGCCGTCGAGGTGATAAGTAAAGATCGAATGGTTGGGATTCGGCTAAAGAAACCTCAATACGATTTTTGTTAAAAAATCTATATTTAGGACGTTTCGGCTCCTCATTGGTAGCCTTCGTCAGCAATGAAAGTGCCGGGAGGCAGAGGAGGACCAAAGTTGACAGTTCCATCTTTACTTTCAAGAAGGTCTTATTTACGATCTTACCTGGATGGGTCCCCGCCCTAGGAAGGACCCCGCTAGGCAGCTATATCTTGGAAATCCATATCTCCAAGATTATATTGTTTTTCTTATTTTTCTTAACCTGATTTATTATCAAATACATTATCCAACTATAAGCAGTTAAAAAATAACAAGGAATAAAAACAGACAAAAAGAACAGTTCGAATAAGCGAAATCAATTACTTTAAAGTTTTAAGCACTTATTTCTCCGATTGACATCGTCTAATAAAAACTTTCATCACAACCTTTTTTGAAGAGCATTTAGTAAGCTTTCTAATGGTATTCTTCGTTTACCAAGATTCTCAACCTTTTTCCAGATATTAAGGAAAGTATACAAAGTTACCAAAACTTTTCATGTCTGTTAATAAAATATTTTATTCTAACCCTTCCTTAACTCCAAACGTAACACAAATTTCAACATATTAGTTTTAATGAAAGTAGAACATGCAGAAAATGTTTCAACTGAATCCCATGATTCTAAGTACCCAAACCAAAAACGGTATTCAAAAACTATTTTTCCAATTTTCTCGAAAACGGTTAAAGCTTGAAAATGGTTTGATTCGTTTTCCTAGCCCAAGAAGCCTATAAAACGAGCGATTACAAGCTTATGAACTAAAAAACGTAAGCGTCACGATTTTTTTTGCGCGAATTTCGCCCCAAACGCCATCTTCCAGTAGACGGATTTTGCTGGTTAACGAACTTGACCTTTCAAATTGGACGACGGATTTTTGTACCAAATTTCATCAAAATCGGACCATTCTTCTTCTACCTAGAGAGCGAACAGACAAATATATATATATACAAATTTGAACCACCATCATTTTCGGACTCTAGGGGTTCTGAAACGCAAAATTTTCTAGTCCGCACTTCTGGATTGCGTCATGAGATCAACCTTATAAGCGGGGTTCCTCCCTATGGGGTAGGGAGGAACCGCGCTAAAAGTATATAAAAAATTGCATTCAAAATTACACGGTCATCCAAATCCTTTAAGTAACTCCCTATCATCACATCTAATCCCAATCAACCCCATTCGCCGTCTGAAGCGTAACTGGCCTAGAGACTAGTTGCAGGAGTAGTTCATCCTGATATTAGTCCCTCTGCCTTGTGGGTACTGCAACTGTGCGGCTTGTCTCCTCGCGAGCTTCAAGACACATTCACATATATCTTTTTACTGGAAATGTATTTTTACATTGTTGTAAATTCTGACTAAATAAATAAATAAATAAATAAAAATATAAGGAAAAACTGAAAAACAGCAAATATTCAATTTAAAAGTAATATTTTACTCAATGGGTAGATGGATGTATAATTCCCTATGGATATGTAAAATAATGTTTAAGTGGTGAGTCGGGTAAAATAACAACCCATGTGATACTGTTAACTGTTCTATACGTATTCCTCTTTATAGTAATTTGCCCTTATAACGAATAAATAAACATTTTCCCGCGAGATAGGTGGATCTTAATGTTCAGTTATTTACTAGGACAAAATGTTTAAAAACTCTCTGGAGAAAATAATTTATTTTTCAATTCAAAGGGTTTATTGTGATGGATAGTTTGGTGCGTTAGCATTCCTTTGTCCCAATATATTTCAATTCTTATATATTACAGACGCAAGATTATGAGGATCATTTTCTTTATCTAGTTGGTAGGATTGACGGGGGTTTCAGAAGTTTTTAAAAATGTTTAACACGCACACACTCTGTTAATAGCAGGGGTCGGAAATAATTGTTAACTTTATTATAAAAAAAGTGTTTTTTAAAGTTTTTTTTTTTGTTTTTTTTTTAAGTTTGGGTTTAAACTTTCTTTAAAAAAGTTTATTTTTTACCGTTATTTTTCAACTTAAAAAATGAAAGTAATTGTCATTAAAATAGTCAATAGGAAAGCGTTTAAAGGAATAAATTAAAGCTAGTAATGTTTATTTTTTGTTTTGTATTAACAATATTTCAGTAAATAAACAAAAATAAATTTTCAAACGAAGAACATTTCACTTATTATGAAGAATAAATTCAATTTATAATGTAATTTACGCTGTAAGTTTGTGGAATTTAGATTATATCTATAATCATTTAATATATACTTTAGGGCCGAAAAGGCTGTTTCAACACTTACTTATGTGACTGGGCTTTGGGGTGTACAATACATAAGTGCTTGTTCTTTCCATTATTCTTAATATGGTAAACCAACGAAACCCTAAAATTCTTGATTAAAACACTCAAAACTTTTATTTGACCCCAAAAAAAAAAAAAAAAAAAAAAAATAGAATTATTACTTTAACTTTCATTTTCATGTACCTAATTTTAGAAGTCCCTAAATAACTTTTAAATAATAACTTCTTTATAAACTGTTATTTTTTAACTTATAAAATAAACGTTTTTTTTTACAGTTAAATTTTAACTTTTTCGATAAAAAAATAACTGTCTTGTGTATCTTATAAGAGGACGCATTAATGACACAGAACTGTACAAATTATGAGGAGGTGGGTGTCATTAGATTTGCTAGAACTTGGAGTAAGGAGATAATTGTGGAATACCGACTTGGGGAGCTATATTGCCAGTCTGTGTTTGATCCGGATATTAAAGAGGGGACCGCTTTGAATCCGTTTCAATTTCGGTACCAAGTTCCAGATTCAATCCGCATCACTCTCTCCAATGACCAATACCATATCCCTTAGAGAAAAACAATTAGTTTAGTATTATTTTATATATAAATACCCCCAAATAGAGCTCTTTATTTTTTATAAGGAGTTATATTTTACTTTGCAGTATCAACGTCGCGGAAGTTATGTTTAACGCTATCCACCCAACCGTTTTGTATTGAA
The DNA here is from genome assembly GCA_946811695.1 of Gonocerus acuteangulatus. Lineage (NCBI taxonomy): Eukaryota > Metazoa > Arthropoda > Insecta > Hemiptera > Coreidae > Gonocerus > Gonocerus acuteangulatus. The sequence goes on from OX328132.1 coordinate 107,631,189, forward strand.
TAGACTATACACGTTTCACATATACATGACGCCTCTTCAAGAGCATTATCACAAGGACCACGTGAAATTGGATAAAATTAATATTGGCTACTGCAGATGTAGTTTCTAATCGATTTGAATCTATTCACTTTCTCTTTTATGTATAATTTGTGTTCTTGGTCTATCTACCATTTTTTAAACGGTGTAGAGTCGATCACTGGCGGTAAGATGACTGCAGAGATTGTGTAGATGGTAACTTAAAAAAAATCAGAATTTATTTGCTTAATGCATAACTCTATGGGGGGTGTAGGCCAAAACTCAGGAACATATTTATGGGTATTGTGTTAGTTAAATTTTGATTGATTGAGGAGATAAGAAAATGATGAGCTGCTGATGAAGGTTGAGATGAGATGGTGTCTTGAAAGATTGTGCTTAAGCATAATGTATAAGGCCTGTAGTATGCTACATTGGATTGGATATTTACTCCTCCATAATTTTGAGGGCAAAAGCTTAGGAAGAAAAACTGTAATGCTCCACACTGCCTGCTTTGCCTGACTATTATCTTCTGGACTTGTTTCTTCCAGCCGATTTATACTGCCGCGGGCAAATAGTTCCCGGGCAGACGGCTAGATGGCAGCACCTCACGGGGTATACTTCTCAATGAGCGGAGTTCCGCGAACAATTGGTTTGGTTGAAAAAAATGGCAGATTTTCTTTCTATAGGGTCATTTTAAATTATACCCAACATGTATCGCGGCATGAATTCCACGTCTTCAGAGGTCACTAGAAAAAACACAATTTTGAACTTTTCATGCTTTTAATTCAATAAATTAAAAATTGTCAAATTTAAAAATCTTAAATTAATATGCATTTATTTGTAAGTAATTTTATGAAATTAAATGAGCTGTACATTCCTGCCAATGCACAGGTCTAAATCTTTAGAGATAATCTGAATTTTGAGTATACTCAAAAAATTAAAATTAAATTAAAACATTAAATTTTAAAACATTTGTGATATTCAGCAAGCCTTTTTTGAAGTGATTTCAAATAGTTGTCACCCCCTAGAGTATTGTCATTGACTTACGATGCACCCTGGCAATCTATAGTTTACTAAACATCCATTCTGCAGAAGGAATCTTTTTCAATAGGCGCTGAAATAAAAAAAAACATCTACAGGCGAGACTCGAACCCGCATCTCCCGTATGATAATCCTTAGCCACAAGATAAGGGGTTCGGCGGCCCCTGAAGAGGTGGCATTTTGAAAGAATGTTGTATAAAATAAATTTAAATCTATATGAATATAATTACTTGAATAGTAAATTTAATTATTAATATATTTGTATACTTAATTAATACTATATATATTTAATTAAATATATTGCAGGAGGTGGTATATACAAGTGGAATGAAATATTATAAACATTTGTGCCAAAGTTTGAGGTATATTAAGTATGCTGTGGTTCTAGCATGAGGTTTACTGTTTTCATCATTTTCAATTATGTGACCAGACATTTACAGTAACAGTTTATACAAGCCAGGTTATATATTTATAAGTATAAAAATACAGTAACTCGTAACAAACCACACCTAGAATTAGTCAAACACTATTAGGGTTTAGGTCAAAAAATACTATAAAGGGAAAAATCTCACAAAATCCCTGACTTATATAACTAACTCCTAAGAATCATTCCTAACAAGGAAGGTGTTCGGCTGACAACTGGGGCATGAACAAGTAACCAGTATGAAGTTGTATAATACAATTAAATTGTAGATTGTAATATATTTGATATATATATATATATATATATATATATATATATATATATATATATATATATATAGGATTTCCAAGACAGATTCAGAATTTTTCAAACCAAATTAAGAGTTTTCCAAACCAAATTGAGAATTTTCCAAACTCAATTCAGAATTTTCCAAAACGATTTCAGAACTTTCCATTTCAAATTCAGACTTTTCCATTTCAAATTCAGAATGTAATAAATTTTCTCAAAGATACTATCTTCACAATATTTTCAATCGAAAGAAGGCTTGAATGAACCAGTTGATTGTAAATAAAAATTTACTTGCTTTGTTCTTCAAAACAGTATTGTAAACAACAGTACAGCAAGGAAACGGAAGTAATATATGAGGCATTTAATATTAGATTCAGGAAGTAGGATCAAATGTTACATTCTGTTTACTTGATAAATCAGTATATTTTAATTATTACATATTATAAATATTTCAAATGAAAATACTTTACATTTTCAATTTCCTACCTACCTACAAAACAAAAAGAAGTACCTATTGTAAGAAAGTTGGTCCAAAATTGCATATAAGAAAATAATAACTAAATTCTGAATTTGAAATGGAAAATTCTGAATTTGTTTTGGAAGATTCTGAATGTAGTTTGGAAAATTCCGAATGTAGTTTGGAAAATTCTGAATATAGTTTGGAAAATTCTGAACATAGTTTGGAAAATTCTGAATCTGTCTTGGAAATCCTATATATATTACTAGCTACCACCTAGGAATGATATTCATATTGTTTATTTCTTATCCTAATAATGTAATAATAATAATAATTAATTGTAGATTAGTAAGAAATTATAAAATAATCATTAATAGAGGAGATAGTTAAAAAATAAATAGCCAAACAATTAATGAATAAGGACTATCTTCAAATAAAGAATGCGGTTTGGAAACATATAAGTGCGTCGTATTTCTTGTCCACAGAATGTTCTATTGGCCTGATATAGAAGTTTTGCACAAATATCACACGGAATGGAGCCAAGAAAACAGCAGGAAAAATGTAATGCCAAATCGTGCGAGGGTACACAATACAATCTATGCTATCGAAATTTCCTTTGTCCGCCTTTAACACAATTAATTGAAAAGGTAATTAATTAGGTTGGAATTATAGCTGAGGATCTAAATAAGAGATTAGAGGGCAGCGGCTACCCTTCAAAGACCTCTAGGCATTCCTCATTCAAACAGCTCTTAATCAAATCACTCCCGATATTTAATAGGATTAATGAGGATCCAGCTTTAATATCCCAATTCAATATCTTGTGTCTCTTTCCTTAAAGCCTTTATCCGAAAAATTAATTAGTCAATATTGTCTAATGACAATATAATACCTTTATAAATCAAATAAATATTTTGGTTGCATATTGCATAGAATCAACCCGTTTCATGGCATATTGCATAGAATCAACCCGTTTCATGGCATATTTATTTCTTGAATGAAAGCCTTCCTCATATCAAAGAATGCACGTCTTTAAAATTATTTCCAATTTGTTGTTCTGCCTTTTTTCACCCTTGATTCTGAAATGTCTCCCTATCCTTAATCAGAGACAAAAGTGTGTTTACCTAGAGTGGGAAGAATGGTACATACTATTATCCTGTGAAATAAAGAATCTGTCAAGAATGGCTCCTTCACGCTAAAGGACATTTATTGACTAAGAAATCAGAAAGAGAATAGATTAAAATATTTTTTTTTTCTAAGACAACGATGTACCATTTTAAAAATTAATAAATAAAGCTAGCCTCTAAGTCTAGATATGGCTGATTAAGAAAATATTGACTAATTTAAGAGTTAAAACTAATATTAATAGTTCTATTATTATCTATTAGTATAGCTCTTAATTTACAAGGCATTATTTCAATAAAGGGTGTGTCTTATCGGAAATATAATGTAGATTCTAAAAATATGATCGTTATTTACGATACATTATTCAGAAATTCCGAAAACAGTTAAAGAAAACAACATAAAAACAATAGTTTTGTTATAGAACAATAGACAAAAGTTTGAGTATCTCTGCTACGTGCTGTTAAGGTTTGCATGAAGCAGAGCTACTAAAACTTTTGTCTATTTTCAAAACTATTGTTTTTTTTTTAAATAATAGTTTTGAAAATAGACAAAAGTTTGAGTAACTCTGCTACATGCAAACCATAACAATCCTTCCTCATATGAAAGAATGCACCTCCATTGTGGAGTTTGTGAAACTTGCAACAGTGAAGCATATTTTAATTAATTGTGGGGCTTTTGAACAAATAAAAGAGCAACATGAGCTGTTAGACTCTATCCAGGAAATATTAGCCGATGCCTTAATCAAATAGCAAGACTTTTTGAGAACTATACCTCACAGATGCGGGATCATTTTTACATCCCGCATCTGTGAGGTATAGTTCTCAATCTTCCCATCGCCCTGATGAAGGCTTGAAGTTCAAGCCGAAACGTCGGCCACAATAAAACCATTTTCACGGCAAAATGTAGTTTTATTAAGAAGCAGTGACCGACCCCGACCGCAGAACTTTAATTATTCCGACATTATCTAAAATCATAACATATTTATATGAGGCATCAAATGTCAAATATGAAATCAAAATATTTGTAACGAGGTTACACTTTTTGGAAGCGTTCGTTTTATCGAATACTATTCTTTAATTAGTAATACAAGAATAGTTTTTAAGTTTACGAAGGAGCAACCTTTTTCCCAATAAATAAATACGTACTTGTTACATATTTTGTTCTAATTTAGTTTGAAGTGCTTTTCTTAAATGACAATTTAAAAAAAAAATATAATGTATAATTATATAACACTAATGATGCCTTATTACCCTATTATGTTTTGTGTTGGTCAATGTTAATACTACTTGATTTTATAACTTTCTTTTTTACATACTATAGTTTGGCTACATAAATAATATTAAACGCTATTACAATTACTAGTATGCAAGTTAAAAATAGACGATTATTAGAATGCAACAAGGTATTTTGCGAAGATTGATGAAAGCTTAAAAATGAAGTAAAAACCGTGGCAAAAATAGAAACTTAACTTTTTGCACTAATTTTGTTTTATTCCTCTATAATGATTGAGACCCAATTATCTCCATTATAATAATACCCACAATTGGCCATCTCTTCCGAATAATATGCAGTAGGTTAAATGAAGAAATAAACATCCCAAGAAAAGCTGATTATTTTCGTTTATATAAATTTTTCTTTTACTTTTTATTGCCGGTCTAATAAGTTAAAAAAAATTCCCAAATTTGATAAATAGATAAGGGACTTGGCAAAATAGTTTTTTTTTGGTTATGCTTAGCTACGAGTAATAGTAATATCATGTTATGATAAATAAGTCGTAGTAATTCATACAATGGTCACCACTGATATGTTTTAAGCAATAAAAATGTAATGTTATTTAATTTGTTTTATAATTGGGTGGGAATGATATAATTTCTTATAACAAGAAGAATCCTGATAACATCATATATTTTCTGAGGAATCATTTTTTTATTCTACTAAATCTATTGAGGGAAAAATCTGTTTTTTAACAACATATGTATATTTCAATTAGCTTCCTCAAAAAACGTTTCTCTCCATTTGCTTTACATATAATGCACATATGATGTTCCATTTACTCTTAAGTAGTATGGACACTGACTTCATTGACGTATAGAATATACTTATCATTTACAAGTTCAGTTTCTACCCTCCATTTTATCGAGTCTTATGACTAGTAAAGGCTAAGTGTATAACCGATGCCAATGTCTATACTACTAATAGTATAGACTGATCTTTGTTAAACAAGTAATTTTATAATGGCTAAAGTCGAAACGTTTGTAAATTGAGCGGACAAAATGAAACTTTTGAGATATGTGATCAAAATAAATGTTGTTTTAATTGTAAATTATTTTTAAATTGAAATTAATTTATTGCCAGATGATGATTTTTTGTCCAATAACTTTAGAGAGTTAATAGGCCAGCCCATCGAAATTGTTTCAGTGCTGCTTGTGACAGGTAATTAAGAAATAATCAATTTAGCTGTGGGTAAAACGATTTACTTCAAATAACTTAGAGCTGAAATCTACAACTATTTATGAATCAATCTTATTTCGGTGTAATGAATATTGCCCTGGTAACTGTTCGTAGTTATCTGGTTATTTTGCCGTTACTCTGACGCCCCCTTTGATTAAATATTTAGCTATACAATAATTATAATAACACAGGTCTACAACCAAAAATTTGATTTGATGATTTTGGCTAATCTCTGTGTTTCTCGGTGTGCTGAGGCCGAGAATGAAGTCCGTTTTTCTCTATCACGTACAGATTTTTTTCAAATCCATAGAACATAATATACCTGCTATACACATAAATTTGGTAAGAAGTAGGTTTTTTTTTTTCCAAACGATTTCTCTTTTTATAAACAGACATCTTTCACTACGTGGTGTAGGCAATGACTCCCTCAGTAGATGTTGTAGGCCTCTGAGGGTGTCTAGGCACGACCTGTTCAGACAGGAACGTACTTGTTTGGTCTCAGATGTCACCGTCTGAAGCTAAACGAGATTGAACCTGTTGTATCAGGAACTTGGAGCTAAATTTCTGTTCATTCTCTCAGTTCAGTAGTATCAACTGAAGTGAACACATTCACTGAGGTCTCTTAGTTGTGTCAAAGTGATTAAGAACGTATTTTAAGGTTTGAAAGTGCATTCAGACAAAATGTCTCATCGTCGTTGTGTTACCAGTCCAGACTACTTCTGTTTTATCTGTGGTGAGTACACAGTTAAGAAATACCAACGAAATATAACAGGTTTTGTCAAAAATGTATATTATGCATATTTTGGCTTGAGAATAGGAGATCAAGATAACGTGTGGGCTCCTCACAAAGTATGCCATAGCTGCGTAGAAAAACTTCGCTTATGGTACAAAGGAGAGTTAAAATCTTTCGGATTTGCTATCCCAATGTTGTGGAGGGAGCAAAAAAAAACACGTTAATGACTGTTACTTTTGTAATTGTCATGTTCAAGGCTATAATTCCAAAAATCATAAGCTCATTAACTACCCTAATGTGGAATCTGCTAGTCGTCCGGTACCACACGGTCCTGGATTGACAGTTCCTCAGCCCCCTCGTGACTGGGGCAGTAAAGATAGGGAAGCTAATAGAGAAGACTGTATGTCGGAGAGCGATGAAGTACACAGTGAGTTCAAAGCAAGCAGTTCAGAAGATGAACCTCAGCTTATTTCTCAACAGGAGTTGAACGACTTAGTGAGAGATCTTGGACTTCCAAAAGATGCAGCTCAGTTACTTGGCTCCCGTCTTAAAAACAAAAATTTATTACAGCCAGGCACTTCTTTTTCATGGTATCGACACCGTGAAGCAGTTTTTGTTCCTTACTTTGCTCTGGATGAGAATCTTATTTATTGCAAAGACATTCTTGGTCTGATGGGTCAATTTGGTATACAATATGACCCGATTCATTGGCATCTATTCATAGACTCATCAAAGCGAAGTCTAAAGGCTGTTTTGTTGCACAATGGCAATACTTATGCTTCAGTTCCAGTTGGCCATTCGGTACATTTAAAAGAAACATACGAAAATTTGTCATTAGTTCTCGAACGAATTCATTATAATGAGCATAACTGGTTGATATGTGGAGACTTGAAAGTACTTACTATGCTCTTAGGTCAGCAATCAGGGTACACCAAGTTCCCTTTTTTTTATGTTTATGGGATAGCCGAGACAGAAATTCCCATTGGAACAACAAGACTGGTCATCACGAGGAGCTCTGTCGCCAGGCCAAAAAAATGTAATTAGGAGAAGTTTGGTTCCTTCTGACAAAATCCTGCTACCTCCTCTACACATAAAGCTAGGGCTGATAAAACAATTCGTAAAGTCTCTCAATAAAGAAGGTGAATGTTTTAAGTACTTATGCTCCAAGTTCCCACGATTAAGTGATGCAAAGCTAAAAGAGGGGATCTTTGTAGGCCCAGATATTCGGAAACTTTTCACAGATCCACATTTCACTCAGACCATGAATGAGAAGGAGAAGGAAGCTTGGAATTCTTTTAAAGATGTTGTTGAGAAGTTCCTTGGTAACGTGAAGGATCCCAACTACAGAAGTATCGTGGAACGCATGTTGAAGGCATTTCAATTACAAGGTTGCAACATGAGTTTGAAGGTTCACTTCTTACATTCGCATGTGGACTATTTTCCGGAAAACTTAGGGGAAGTAAGTGAAGAACAAGGGGAAAGGTTCCATCAGGACATCCAGGAAATGGAACGTAGGTATCAGGGCAAATGGAACGTAAACATGATGGCTGACTATTGTTGGATGCTGCAGCGTGAATCATCCGAAGAGTCCTACAGCCGGAAACGAACACGGAGAAATTTTCAAGAGAAAAAAATACGTTTTCATAAAAATAATAACTAAATATGCCACTGTTAATTCTGAAGCTGTTATTTCTACACATTTATGTATTTTGTACAGTAAACAACATTGAAATAACTAAAAGATCATGGAAATAAATGAAAACTCTTATTCGCCAATTCTGTTTCCTTTTAATGGTAGTACCTCTGCCCTTACTTGAGATTGAACAATTTCCTTACTTGATAGAGAGGGACTGACCTCATGTTCGGCTTCAGCACGCCAAGGAGCATAGAGATTGACCAAAATCATCAAATCAAATTTCAGAAAGATTATTTTTGTAGACCTGTGTAATCAAAATAATTAATTTAAGAGAGGGTAGCTGGTACGCTAGATTCTCACTGGAAAACATCTATGCTTCACCATCTATTTTCCAGGATAGTTGAGGTGTTCTGATTGAAAGATTAATTTTACCCTGTACTGAGGTATGGTCCCTGGGACCTTTTGTTTACTGAAATTTGAAAGAAATTATATATTCATTGAATGTGTGCAATCAAAAGGCAACTACTAGGGGGGGTTTCTAGAAATGGCTACCATAAGGTCCCAGGGACCATACGTCAGTACTTAATGGTTAATTGTTGAATATGTTCATAGTAATTGCAGGAGACAAATGGTTTATGAGCAGTAAACCGCTGGATGCTGAGCGGTCTTTCAAAATTGGCAAACCATCAAATTATTGAATTAAAATAGATCAATTTTCTTAATCAATGAAGCGTCAGAGTATGTAATTTTGAGTGAGGGTACACCATGCGTGCTATAAATGAAATGAGAATCAGAGAAAGAAAGAATTAATTATTGGTTTTAAGAGCTCGCATTTAGCGACTTGCTCTTTTTTAATTTTGGCGGAAGAAACCACTTTCGTCATCGTGAGGAAGAAAGAAATTCAGAACGTTAAACGTTTTGTGGAAATTCAGATGACTCTTTTGTTTAACTTTGACACTCTTGTGTTAAATGTTTCCGCATTAACTACTCTCCTCCTTAAAGTTTAAGGACTTCACGTTAAGTCATACATGTTTTAATACATTCTACTGTTAAAGAGAAAGAGAGAAACGCCGTTTGAAAATTGATGTCGAGTGCAAGGCATAGACATTGTTGGGATCAAGTAGTGAAAGTAAAATTACTAGAAACAGCATAAAAGATAGCAGGACCGTATTCAGGTAAAAAAATATGATAATTAAATTAGACTTATATAATTATATTATAATAGTTTTATTTTATTGATCACCAAAGATTATCACTCAACGTCCGACGTGGCAACCTTTAGCTAGCCCGGCACTAATAGCCTAGTCGTTATCACGCATTTAAAAAAAAATTGAGTTCAGGTAGCCGCACATTTAAAGGAGAAGCGGTTTTATCATGCAGCAGATTACAGACAGGACACAGTTTACTAGCTCATATATTTAATGACAAAAAAAAAACCCTCACTAGCTGACAATTTAACGATACACTAATGATCAGCACTGTAAATATTATACAGTTCTTAATTCTGTACACAAATCTGTTAAATTTATCATGTTTTATCTTCAAAATTTGTATTACGTTTTCCAATTTAGCTAAAATCGTGGGAATTTAAATTTGTTTTTGGTTGTAGTTTAAATAATAGCAAATCAGAGTAGTTGCGGAGCTCTTATAATGAATCTAAAAATGAAAACAATATTCCATTATTCAAACCACTGACCTGCCGTAAAGCCAAAAAGTATCTGGATCCTTAATTTGCCAGTAACTGGTTTATTCAGCCGCTTATTCTAATTTCCTTTGTGGTGACAGTCCTCTACGCCAAGGATTCGGAGTTCCATACTCGATGAGTGCATATTTAGTTTTCATGCAAGCACTACTTCGCTGATATTATATTTTATATTTAAGCGATTTTTGTCCCGCCCTATACCGAGAAATCCACGCATATGATGTCTAATCGATAATGCAATCAGAAATTGATAAAAAGAAACGTCGAGGTTAGCTCAGTGGTAGAGCACTCGACTAATGAACTGGAGGACCAGGTTCAAAACCCGAGCGCGCACTAAAGATTTTTTCCTCTAGTGCTGCCGTTCGAGGGTTGGATTTGGGGTGCCAGATCGTTCCTAGGCTCACCTAGCCTTTAATTAATTTAATTAATAATGGGTACCTTGGGTGCTAATGACTCTAGCAGTCGAAGCAGCCAAGGGGAAAATCAGGCGGCCGGAGCATAGTATTGGCTACACTATCCCCCTAGTGTGCCGTATAGTCAAGAATCAGATACCTCTACAGTATCTGCCCCTCTGGGCCCTTGTGGCCTGTTACGGGACTGATTTATATATATATATATATATATATATATTTCTGCTCGCGCTTTACCGTCTACACTATTAGTTTAATTTTAATGAAATTTGGGGGAAAAAAGTAAGTGTCTAGAACGCTGCTTCCGTACGCGTAATTCGTGGGAGAAACGAAGCAGCACTTATACGCTGTTTTGTGTAAATAGGCTTCATGTGCACTTTTTATAAGCATGTTGCCACGAGGAATCGAGTAGATCACTCTCAAGCCCTTATCTTGAACTGTTCATGATATGAACTATCTACAAAAACCTATCTCCGCAAGGAAGGTATTGTACACCGCATTCTGAAGATTTTGCATAAGATACCTATATAAATGCAGAATATATTTGCTCTTTTATATCTGTTATTATTTTTAAACAACTCGTGTTCCTTAATAAGTTGGACAGAAGTTGGATGATCTCTACTGAGTTTCGCTTTAAGAAAATAAAATTAACGGCTGACAAGTGAAAATTAGTAACATAGTTCTGAAGGAAACCCCAGTTCCTAATGGATCGATTTAGATTAAATTTAATATTTCGTTCATTAGGTGTTCATTAGTGATTCGTGCACGGAGGAAACCCAGATGAATCAATATTTCTGGTTAAAGAATTCTGTCATAGGTTTCTTATGGGAATACTATATACCAATTTTAATGTCGAGAACACAATAATTGTGGCCATTCAAGTACATTGTGGCCATGCGTGTACATTCACATGCTACATATCGTGGGCGGTACCAACAAGGGTATGTTATAGGGAGGTGGGGTCACCGATAAGGCTCCTTTCTGGTGATTCTGAATATTAAAATAGTCGACATGTGTCCGAACGTTTCTCGTCCAATGGGCTTTAGAAGCTGAGAAATAGAACGTACAAGGTTGAAATTGCTCACCAGAATACAGGTATGTCAGTTAAAGTTTCTCATCCATCCCAAAGCAGTAGTAGTCACTCTACCTCTAGCTCTCTCTAGTAAAATTGTCTCTCATCCTAGAGATGTTTCATGTGTTTTTCGATTTTTGTGTGTGTTACAGAATTCTTGTAAGTGTAAATTACAGGCTTTAAATAATACTCCGCCTATCGTAAAATCCTACGGGACTCATTTTTGGTAACTAGTACTTAAAGAAATGTTTCAAACTTTCTTTGTGCTACCTAAGTATATACATTCCTTCGAAAAATGCTAAATTACTTGAACATAAAGTGATGATAAAAATGCCGGAATGAAGGTTTTGTTAACTGGAGCGTGGAGGTAGAGAATTGGGCTAGAGATGTGTTGCTGGACTACTAAAAGTAACTGTAGATAAGGAGTGGAACCCTTCTCCAGCTTTGTCCAGCAAGATCTAGTGTTGTGCCACCCCTATACTGGAAGATATTTATACCAGCTATACAGGGTTACAGGCATCAGCTCACCTTCCTTGGGGACCGTCCAAAGAACCATTTCCTTCTAACGCCAAGTGACCAATTGTTCCCTTTACACCAATGCTAATCCCGTAGCTCGAACCCTTTCAATGTTCTTAGACGATCCTGCTATATGCTTTTGTTTCGAGAGTGTTCTCTGGAAAGCAATTAAATTAGTATTATAAGACGTAAAACCTATTTATCACTTTGTAATTTATAGTGGCAGAACTACATTCAGAAATGCTTGCACATCCCTGGGGCATAGCTGTCCGCTTCTCATTCCTCTGATGAAGGTTTGAATTTCGAGCTGTAACGTCGGGAAAAAAGAGAATTTTCTTATAAAAAACGTAGTTTTATTAAGATACCTAGACCGAACCCTGACAATATCCACCCTTGATTTACTACATACTCTTCTTCTCTAGTAATTTATTTAGTATCCTCTACATGTTTTACGACATATGACACCTCCTCAAGAGCTTTTAAACTAGAAAAAAAAATCTTAACCCAAGAGCCCATTTCGCATGACGGCTACGTCTATAGTAGGAAGAATAATTATGGCTAATGCAGTTCTGTAGTTTATAATAGAATGTATTAAAGTATATGTCTATTTTCCAATAGAAGTCTTTGTCATTTGAATAAATAATTAATTTTAATTCAAGTATTGTGTATTAAATAAAGAAATATTTCGTCCAGATTGTTTGTTTATTAACTGTACTTTTCCTGTTCTAAAAGAAAACAACAAATCAGTCCTGTAACAGGCCACGAGGACCCAGAGAGGCAGATATTCGAAGGGTATCATCTGTTTCCTACTCCATTTTCTTCAGGAAAATGGAGTTCCACAAGGAGGTGTTCTTAGCACAACATTGTTCAATATTGCTGTAAATTCCATCATGAAATGTATCCCCGGGGAAGTATCTTATTGTATGTATGCTGATGACCTTCTCATTTATAAAATACACAAAAACATAAACACAGCACAAGAACATATTCAAAGTACATCAAATGAGCTACAAAAATGGTGTCTGGTTACAGGTTTTAAATTTTCTCCTGAAAAATCAACTTATGTGATTTTTTAAAAAAAGAGAGGAAATCAAACTGCAAACATCACTTTAAATAACCCAGCCATCCAAACCTCAGATTCCCTCACTTTTCTAGGCCTGAAATTTGACAAGAAGTTAACATGGGTACCCCACCTAAAGGAACTCCTTAAAAAATGCAAAAAAAGTTTGAATTTTTTGAGAATTCTAAGTAACACTAAGTGGGGAGCTGACAGACATTTAATGCTTACTTTTTATCGTTCCTACACCAGGTCTTTGCCGGATTATGGTAGTATTGCTTATTCGTCCGCCAGTCCCAGTACACTCAAGCTTCTTAACTCCATTCATCACAATGCTTTTAGGACAAGCCCTTCGGATAGTCTCTGTGTAGAAGCTGGAGAAACCTCCATTGGAATATAGACGAAGGTATTTAGGATTAAAGTTTCTTTTAAAATCGAAAGCTCTTGATACACCTTGTGTACACACATACTTAAGCGAAGAACTATCCAATAAATACACACAGACACATAGGAAACACAAACCTTTACTTATCCGTTACTTACAGAACACAGATGACACCTTGTTTCTGAATACTCCTCTGTACACAAATAAACCCTTACACTTTCCTCCCTGGAGTGTAAAGAACTTAACCTAACAATGACACATTTCAATAAAAATGATCCACTTGCCTCACAATTTTACAAGTCTATGTACAATTTAATCACCAAAGACAATCCCTCAGCACTCTTCACATTTACAGACGGATCTAAAACTAACAACGGGACCGGCGCTGGAGCGATCACAGAAAATCAAATCAATACCATTACACGACTACACTTCAATTTACACTGCAGAATTACAAGGTATACACTTATCACTGTCCAAAACAAATAACATAGAGCAAAGTGATATTATAATTACACGACTACACTTCAGTTTACACTGCAGAATTACAAGGTATACACTTATCACTGACCAAAACAAATAGCATAGAGCAAAGTGATATTATAATTTGTACAGATTCATTGAGTTCTTTACAACTTATGGAAAGCATTTACAACAACCATCCCATAATCACACAAATATACACGCAAATACACAGATTAAAACAACACAACATTACAATGCTTTGGATACCGGGACATAAAGACATAGGCCTAAACACAGACGTGGACAACCACGCTAAAGAGGCTACCTTTAAAGAAAACATTGACATCAGACAATTAACTACACAGGACTTATGTAACATAGCACATACACACATATTACAAGATAGGCTAAATCACTGGTTACGGACAGACAACAAATTAAGAGAAATTAAAAACTCAATCAAAGTCTGGCATGATAATGATTTGTCTTTAAATAGAAGAGACCAAGTTGTCCTGACCAGGCTAAGAATTGGACACTCACTTATAACACATTCATGCTTAATGGAAAGACAAGACAGACCCGTGTGCTCCCTGTGTAATGTTACCCTGACGATAAAACACATACTGACAGACTGCAGAAGACGAGACAATTTACTCATGCCACACGACTTACACACATTACTCGCAGAAGGTAGCCCACACATCAACAGTATACTACAATATTTAAAGAACACTAATTTATACAAAAAAATCTAGCCAATCTCCCTTCTTCTCCTTGTGCTTTCGATTTTAATAGTTTACTTTAATGACCTATAGATCTGATTTAATTAAGCTAATGTACCTTATTTTAGTTATTTTGTGTTTTATATTTTTATTGTAATGCATTGTAACTGCAAATGAATTGTGGTTTATATTTGTATTTATTATCTTTATTCATATGAATCTTGTGAAATATGCATGTATGTGTGTATATGCTATATGTTATATTTATATATATATGTGAGTGTGTATAATGTTTGTATATATATATATGTATATATCTTATTTAAGTATAAATGTAAATTGTACCAACGTCAAGAAAGTGTAAAAAAATTGTATATATTTTATAATCTGTATTAGGGCTCATAGCCATAGTTGCGGAGCCCTTATAATGAACTAAATAAAAAAAAAAAAAAAAAAAAAAAAAAAAAATGTTTCTTGATCAGTTGAACGACGGCACAAGAAGATAAAATCTTTAGTGAGTATAATTCAAGTCCATCACTTTTCCTATTCTTAATTATATGTATATTTTTTTATGAGGTTCGTCTTCTTTTTATTCTACAATTTTTTGTATATTGTATTTATTTTCCATTAATTTTAATTTATTATTTACATTTGACTAACATTGTTTCAAAATTTTGTTGTCATTCTTCCACGCGAACTTATACCATAACATTTATGTGTGATTTTATGCGAAAATAAGGGATTCTAATTGAATGTTATTACTTAAATCTTAAGAGATAAGGGATTATGGCTTATGCACGTCGGTGATGGCTTTGACAATGATAGCACCTTACAACTACAAAGGGAAATGATAGCAAAAAGCGCTGGATCTACATTCCTAAGAAATGTAATAGTGTGTAAATTCAAAATTCCGACTCGCAGGAACTGCGTCATCTTAGCACTGTTCCGTTCATATACCTTGTGTCATTAGGAAATGAGTAGAAGCAGTTATTGGTAGGTTTTGATCATTCGTGAAAGATATAAAATGGCATCACAAAGAGATGGAAGATTTAAGGCGCTACAACAGGAAACTGATAGTATTCTAAGCGGAAATAACTTCTCCCACCTTCTCAACGTTGCCATGGGAAGCACTATTACCCATGCGTTTCTCATTTTTATACCTTATTTGATTAAAATACTAATTTTACTATTAAACAAAATTAAAAAATAAAACATAACAAAAAAAACGTTGAAAAGAACAAAACTAACAATGTTGCCGGCGCTAATGACCTAGATGTAGATGCGCCGTAAAAAAAAAACAAAAAAACTAACAATGTTGAAGTTTTAAGCATTTATATCTCGGATTGACATCGCCCCATCAAAAATTACATCTAAACTTTTTCTGTAGGGAATTTAGTAAGCTTTCGAATGGTCACCTTCCACCTACCACAATTCCCCAACCGTTTGAGATATTTTATAAAATATACTGAAATTTTTTCATGACTTTTCATGCTTGTTAATGAAATATTTTATTTCTAGTTCTTCCTTAACTCCAAATAAAACCAAAATTGTGTGGAACAAGTTTCAACTGAATTAATCGTTCCCGAATTCCCAAACTGAGAATTAGTTTGGGAAAGTAGGTGTTTCAATGTTTCTGAAAAACGGTTACAGATATCGTTTTAAAAATGGTTTCATTCATTTTTCTACGTTATGAAACCTATAAAACGAGTACCAGCATGCATATGAACTCGAAAACGCCAGCTCCAAAGTGGTCAACCTTAAAAGCGGGAGGGAGGAACCGCGCAAAAAAATACGCAATTATTTCAGCTTCGAATCTTATATTTTTCGGCCTACATATTTCATATTTTTCTGATCCCTCCTGAGGAGCTTAGAATTATATCTGGTTACATTATTAAACAATTATTATAAATATTTCAAAGGACTAAAGTTTCTACCGTCCCCAACTAAGTCGATTCTCACTCATAATAATCTTATAATGATATGAATATTGATAGCTGTAAATCAGGAGGCGCCGGAATGGATTTAAACATATAGAGAAAGAAATAAAAGAATTAATTGTGAATTTTTTGACCTTCCGCCAAATTTAAGTGAATTTAGTAATTTGTTGTGTTATTGGCATTCCAAATATTTCACCAATTTTTATATGAGAACAAATGATCGTTTAGTTATTAATAAAAAAAATGCTCTATCAGCTTTATGAAATAAAGTGTATATAGAGGTTCGTGCCTAGGCAACTAGGATAGGTTAGCTGCTAGGCTACTAGGGCTAGGCTTTGGGATTACCTCTCCGTTTATTGGGGCTCCTATTATCAATGCAAATTTTGCTTTGCCTATAATGGCTATCAGCTGCGATTTCGGATCGGTATCAACCCAATCTATGTAGATTAACCTTCCTTCGCTCCCAGGATAGTGCAGTCTTCAAAACTCCTATCTTGAGGCAACTCTGATCTGGAAGCTTTCATGATGTGGTTATGTAGAGTATGAAAAGCCTTATTTTAAGGTTCACGTAAATGCGCAAAAAGTGAGCTCTCGCCCCAAAAGTTTGGCTTGTATTGGCGTGTTTCCTCGTTACCTCCATAGGGAGGAAACCCATTTATAGTGTCCTCACGAGACACAATCTGGAAGTGCCGACTAGGATATTTCACGTAACAGAACCCATAGATAAAGAAATTAGCGGTGGTTAAAATTTGTATGTATGTTAGCGCTGATCCAAAAATGGTCCGATTTTGATCGCATTTGATACGAAAATGATTTGTTTAATTTGAAACGCTCGTTTAATTTCATGCCCAATAGCTGGGGTCAATTGGACCATTCGGCATGGTTACACATATTCGGGTTCTAATTCTATAATTAAACTAGAAACACTATTAGAGCTATGAATAGTTTGTTGATATATTTTAACGTCCATTTATTACTAACCACGAATTTAAAGACGGGTTATCTACAGGTTACCATCCATTTCTAGCCAGGATGGGGCTGATGCCTTTTCTTTTTTCTAAAGAAAAGCCACCACCCCTAGTGGGAATCGAACCCACGACCCATTGGCACGGAGTATTAAGTGCTCACGCCTTAACGCTCACGTCCACCGGGCCGCCTACTTAAATATTTGTTTGTTGAAATAAAAAAAAAAAAAGATTATTACTCATGAAGTGCATGGACACAGTTGCCAATAATGGAAAACAGCATACCTGAAACAGAATGAAAAGAAAATGTAATTATTTAAAAGTAACAATATTAAATCCGCTTATTTACTAATAAGGCGGAAAGTAAATAATAATAATAATAATAATAATAATATACGCGTATTAATAAAAATGAATTGTAAATCTAGCTCCACAGGTTTTTCACCTTCAGTAGCTCAATAGGAGCTGAAGTTGAAAAGATTTACAGCTATAGTAAGAAAATGAAGTTCTCACTGTCTGGGCGACGTCATTTATGTGGCTGTCAATATTTTCAAATTTAGCTCCTGATGAAGCACTAATGTTTGTCTTTTCTTGAGGATAGATCCAGTCTCTTCAGAGTTATTAACCCAACATTTTATCCGTGTTTTGACGGAACGGCACCTTGACGTCCTAAATAAATCCGTTCCCCCGAACATGGCTTTTGGAGCTAAATTCTACTAACTAACAATAAGATAAATTAATTTTGCTTCCGTTTTGAGTTAAGGAAGTACTAGAAATAAAATATTTCATTAAAAGGCATGAAAAGTATTGAGATTCTCGTATATATTCTAAAATATCTCGAAAACGGCAAGTGGAAGGTGGTCATTCGAAAGCTTACTAAATTCCCGACAGAAAAGGTTCAGATGTATTTTTCGATGGGACGATGTCAATCCGAGAAATAAGTGCTTAAAAATTGTTAGTTTCGTTCTTTTCAACGGGGTTTTGTCAATGTTTTAATTGGTTAATTGTCTTTTAATTGCATTTAATAGTACAATTAGTATTTTAATAAAAAAAGATTTGAAAATGAGAAACGTATTGGTAATATACCAACGTTGAGAAGGTAGAGGGAGTAATTTCCGCTTAGAATACTATCAGTTTCCTTTTGTGGGCCTTAAATCTTCTCTTTGAGATGTCATTTTATATTTTTCCGGAAGATCAAAACCTACCAATAACTGTACTTTGAGGTTGCTGGCAGAGAAGGAAAATCTTTAGGTAAATGGAAAACGTCCAGTTCCTTCACAAAAGTATATTTTCCAAGCTGAGCGCTTTCCGTAGCTCCTGCTATCATCCTCAGAGCTAGGATGAGTTCAGCTTCACAGCTGAGGGCTGAGTTTTGAGTCAGTCCTCAGCAGTGAAGCTGAACTCATTCTAGCTCTGAGGACGGTAGCAGGAGCTACCGAAAACGATCAGCTTGGAAAATAAACTTTTGTGAAGGAACTGGACGTTTTTCATTTACCCACCAATATCTGCTTCAACTCCTTTCCTAATGACACTAGGAATATGACTATATTCCATATACACTAGGTGTATGAACGGAACAGCGCTAAGCAGTTCCTGCGAGTCGGAATTTTGAATTTACACACTATTACATTTCTTAGGAATGTTCTTAGTATTGCAGATCCAGCGCTTTTTGCTATCATTTCCCTTTGTAGTTGCAAGGTGCTATCATTGTCAAAGCCATCACCGACGTGCATAAGCCATAATCCCTTATACTCAAAAAACGAAAAGCGTGAAGAAAATACACTATAAGCTAAAGAAAAGGCACGGACTAATACCTGCAAGAAATAGTGCCTCTAGAGCCTGTCTGTAGTCCCAACGCTCCCGCATGAAATACGCTCTCATTAAAATTTCAGGAGGCCACGACCCTGTTAAGGATCTCCTGTCAGTGGCTTGAATGTGGTAAACTCACAACTTTTATAAATAATTTAATGCGACCAAGAAAGGGAGTACGTGTGCTGGATAATCTGTTTCAACCTGATATTCTAAGAATTACACCATCTTCACATTCCTCACTACTGCTCTGCATTTTTCAAACTTCTTGAATAAAAAATTAGATTTATATAATTGTATTTACATAAAACAAACGTAGCTTCTCTGATTCTTACAAATGTAACATTACTTTTCCCTAATAATTAACTAAAAAATTCTGGTTTTATTAACTTTTCTCAAGAAAGGTTGTAGATATCACCTTTAAAATGGTTTCATTCGATTCAAAACAGTGTACCTGGAAGCCTGTTTATAAAAAAACAACAACCGTAGGCGCTAATATTTAATTCTTGCAAATTTTCCCAAAAATACAATGTTTAGGTGGGTAGATTCTGCAGGTTAACGAATTTATTGTATTAAATTAAACAAAGTATTTTTGTGCCAAGTGAAAGACAAAAATTCATATGAATATATTCTTTATTATGTGGGAGTGTCTCAGCTTACTGGAGGATATTTCCG
Organism: Gonocerus acuteangulatus; assembly: GCA_946811695.1. NCBI lineage: Eukaryota > Metazoa > Arthropoda > Insecta > Hemiptera > Coreidae > Gonocerus > Gonocerus acuteangulatus. Next base: position 107,651,071 of record OX328132.1, read on the forward strand.
ACTACTAAACATTTTTTATATACATAACACATATTTATTTAATAATTGCAGACATTTTAAAACGTTATTAAAATTCGAGGAGTGTCGAGTCTGACAATCTCAGATATTAAGAAGTACTGACTTTTGTGTTTAAAATCAATCCACTTATCGAGATGATAACTGCAATAACTAAATAACTAACAATAATGAATGGCCAAGTCGTGATATTTTTCGCAGCTTCTAGGCATGTGCTTTAGGGATATTTTCATAATTTGTCTCCAATATATCAATTATATCAGCAGTTTTATTGTGCTTGTCGACGATGAGAATATATTGTTTATTATGGTTTACAGTTCGACCCGTAGTCCCAGTAGATTTTAATTCTATCATATTCTGGAAGTCTTTGTGGGACGTAGTAATAAGTGTTTCTTTTCTGCAAGTGTTTGTTGAAAGATATATCTTGGCAACATTGTTGTGCCTCTGAAGGTAATCAGATCCCATAAGAATTTCGCAGCCAGTTGCCACATGTTTGTTACATAATCTGCACTGATATATTTTAAAACGTTCCACAGTTACAAAAAATACCGATCAGAAGACAGCCATGCTATCGACAAGGACGTCTGCACCTCCGGATCAAATAAACGATTGCAATATCACCCTTGTCCTTCCCAGAAAGACGATCAGAACCTGTACTAAGATCTGGTTCGTTAATTATCTTCAATTTCAAGGCTGTAGAAGTCTCGTCCAATTTAACAATTACCTTAAAAAAGGTCGATCTCATATAAATGCCTCAGATTGCTATCCTGAGGTCTACATAAATTAATTATTACTATTATTATGTACATGTCGCTTGTAGTACCACGTGAATTACAATTAAAAGTGACAAGTTTGATTTCTTTTGAGCCTTGTCTTTCTTCATTCTTCCTGAATGAGCTCTTTTTAGCGTTATAAAAATTATGTATTCTGAGAAATCCAGTTCATACTCCTGGAAATTCGCAATCCGGAACCTGCTAATCAGTAGTATTGCTGAGTATAATTTGTGTGCATATCAGGAAGTATTGATCCGTCAGTGGAACAATGTTCAGTTTGACAGGGTAGATGCACCAGCAGCATGCCCCCATCCTGCAATCAGTGGCTGGCATTGACGGCATCCTTTGGAAATTTCGTCGTGTCATCGGTCCGTTCAATCAAAATTCAAGCTCATTCCAGCTGTTTTCACTGCTTCCTTATACAGGTTCGCAATATCTTTAAATTTTTCAAAGATATAGATCGCTCTACATTACGCGTAATGTAAATATCTAGACAATAAGCTGATATAATGTAATTTAGTAATATGTATATATATATATATATATATATATATATATATATATATATATGTATATGTGTGTGTGCATGTGTGCATGTATGTATATTTGTATATATATATATATATATATATATATATATATATATAAATGTATGTATGTGTTTGTGTGTGTTTATATACGTGTGTATACATGTATGTGTAATGTTTGTAATCTATTACATAAAAATGAACCGCTAAATGTGTTGGTAAGCGCAAATCTTGGGAACAACCGATTTCGCAAATTCTTTTTTTATAATATTCCTTGAACTACGAGGATGGTTCTTACGGAGAGAAAAATTAAAAAAATTGCCTGAAAAAGTCGAAAAACAACACTTTTCGGGTCTTTTTCACTTCCTTAACGCAAATTTATTTTTAAATGAAAACATATGTTCTAATTATAATATTTTTAACAGTTAACGTATTTGGTTATTTGTGTATAAGGAAAAAAAAATCACTAGGTGACAATAGAATCACATGTTAATAATGCATTTAAATTAATTTATATTTGCGTTAACGAAGTAAAAAAGATCCCACTTTTCTATATTCCCATACAAAAGATTCGTAATAATACTTAAAGGTCAATTAGAACTTTAATACCATACCATAAAGTTTAAGTGTTAGTGGAGGGGTTCTGGGAAGGCAAAACAAATGAGTGACGTTAGTATCGTATAAATATTAATGTCAATATTTGTCAAATTTTATACGATGGTAACATTACTCAAAAACAAATTTTCTTTGGTAAAACGTAAATTATCTGTGGTAAAATGTCACTTGAAGTTTAAACATCTCTTTGCTGTGCATAATATCTATAATATTACTAAATCTAAAAGCCACAAATTTCTATAAAATGCCTCCTATAATCGGCGGACAAATTTAGGTAGAACAATCCGAATTCAAAGAATAAAAAAAAAAAAAGAAGAAATTAATTATCAATCTAAGTATACTGCCGAGGAACGTGAAAATCGCAATGAACGTGAAAGAATTCGGTTAAGACAGACCCGTGAAGCCCGACATTCGACTAATAATGGTGCAAGTTTGAATCGAGCTGCTGTCAATTGATTACAGTGCCTGCAGCTGTGTTGCTATTGGACCTATGAACTCAGTTCGACTATAAACAAATCCCAGGGGCAGTCATTAATTGTGGTATTAATCTAGAAAACCCATGTTTCTCGCATTGTCAATTGTATGTTACCTGCTTCCGTGTTGGAAAACCATCTGCTCTGTTTGTTTACGCGTCAGGCAATGAAACAAAATATATCGTGTTAAGTACTACAATAAAAATTAAACTTAATTTAGAATAAGTAAAAAGAAAATGAAATATAATAAGTAGGTATCATAACAAGAAATATGATATTGTAATTTTCATTGTGATTTTTAGTGACTATTAAAAGAATTTTAAGTGTTTTATAATTTTTATTTTTTGACAAAATGTAATTGTTGACTTATTAAGTTTCTTTTTTCTTTTTTTTTATCTTACTAGCTGACCCGGTGTCCAAATAGCAGAATAAGTATTAGAAGAAAAAAAAATTAAAGAATCGACTGTTAGGCGGTACGAAGTTCGCCGGGTCAGCTAGTAACTATATAAAATGTAAGGTGTACATCGCCATAAAGCGGAACACCAACAAATAAATAATAATGATCCGAAATGTAATACTAAGCAAAATAACGTAATAATATTAAATGTATAACTAGCTGATGTTCCCGTCGGTGATCGGTATACAAAAATAATGCAAGGAAATATGTTTTGAAATTTAATATTTGTACACTGTGTTATTAGTACTTGAAGAACCAAAAATAACACATCTGCTATAATTCTCTCATTCCTCTAACATCCATCAATTCTATACTCCTCGCAGGGAGGCCAAGTCATTTTAATCAGTGGATTAACCCAATTGAACACTTAAGGTGGCCATGCACGTTCAGTTCAAATTTCTAGGCCTCGCCTGCACAGTCCCTGCCTCATTGGACTGTACAGGGTATCCCAAAAATAATGGTCATCCGTTGGCCAGATGATTCTCCAATGTGAGATCGGATAAAATAACCCCAATATTAACCCCCGCAGAATTGACCTTCAAATTTTATTCAAGTCCAAATTTTTTATTGCATATTTAGAATCTACGCTTCATGAGGAAGAAAAAAGTCAACGGCACCAAAGGTCAGAAATGACACCTTATGGTCAAAATGACCAACAACAGCGTATACGTGGGCCACTCTATTCCAATCGACAAATGGTAGCCGATTTTAATATATATATATATATATATATATATATATATATATATATATATATATATATATATATATTTTTTACATTTTCTACTAACACTGCCTTACGCAGAAATACTTTTACAAAGTCCAGGGAAAGGAGAAGAAACCTCTTTCACATTGAAAACAAATCGAGAAGATTGGAAAAATTGGCTGGTTCATGAAAATCACACATGACCTGTGAAACCCCTAATGAGTAATTTCAGCGACTGATTGAAAACTTATAGCAAAGAGCTCTTGATAAGCTTCGAGAATAACCGCATGAATTCCGCTGGGAGGGCTGTTTTTTAATATACTTATATTTTTTTTAAAAAAATATACTGGAAGGTGCTTTTTTAAAAAAATTCAAAGGAGGTATTTTATGTAAGGCAGTGATAGTAGAACATGTAAAAATAATTATTATTAAAATCGGCCACCATTTGTCGATTGGAATGGCATGGCCCACGTATACGCTGTTACTGGTCATTTTGACCATAAGGAATCATTTCTGACCTATGGTGCCGTTGACTTTTTTCTTCCTTTTATTAAAGGTCAAACAAAAATTTGACCTTGAATAAAATTTCAAGGTCATTCTGCGGGGGTTAATATGGGGGTTATTTTATCCGATCTCGCATTGGAGAATCATCTGGCCAACGGATGACCATTATTTTTGGGACACCCTGTACAGTTAATTTACTGATTTATTCATTCTACTTCGATGGACGGCACAGTTCAACTCTGGCCTCGAGGCTGTCTCATACACGGCGAGGAATATCTTAAGATTTGGAATGCGCAGTCGATATCTTGAGATATTCCTCAGCGTGTATGGGCATCCTCAAGGTTGGCTGTATCTATCTCAATCATAATCACTAAGGCCACGGCTTACAACAGATCACTAGCAACCAATGTTTAGAATATTATTCGTTTTAAATTCATTATTTTGTTTTACTTTAAAGCGTATGTTTTAAGCCAAGGATACTTAGAAATGCCGACAAAATGATAGTCAATAGCATATATTTTGTCGGGTATCGAGACAGAATTTTTTAGAAGGGTGGATTTGTTGCTTTTGATCTATTGAACGGAAATATATCATGAAACGGGTTGATTCAATTCAATGTACAGACAAAGCCGTTATTTCATTTATATTAAAAACGGCAGTTCGTGGGTTCGTCTTTTTTCGGATAATTGTTTAGAATTCTGATCACACTGGCCAAATATGAATATTTTTGATATTTTCTATTATTAAAATAATTAATAATAAATACTAAAAACCTTTATAATCAACTGTCAATGAGCACAAACTATCAATCACACACCAAGACTTGACCATGCAATCAAACAAAATATTTTAAATTATTGGAAAGACAGCTAGGTAAAATCAAAACTACAACTCAGGAGTAGGCATAATACAGTAGGGTTCCGATTAACCGAGTTCCGGGCAACCGAGATCCCGATTAACCGAGGTGTCAAGTCTGGGGGGGGGGGGGAGTAATGGCCACGACGGGAACTTCATCCCGATTCTCAGACCAAGGAGTGATTTCGGCCTTCAAACGATTCTACAAAAATAAGCTTTTGTCTGAAATGCTATTAGCAGAAGAGGAAGGGTTAATTAAAAAAATAAAGAAAATATCTATTAAGGATGTGATTTACATGGCTGCTGATTCTTGACATTCTGTAACAAAAAGCACAGTAAATAAAGCCTGGGGCCTCGAATTATCCATGATAGCCAGTTGTGGGATTTGTTAAAATACCTCAACTCCCCTGATATAATGGATTCCGATGTTATAGTTTGGTTAAACGACGACACAATAAACAGAGCGACAGTCCTTACGGAAGATGAAATTATTAATGAGGTAATGAAGATCAATCCAGAAGATGTTGAAGAAGACGTGGAAACCATTCCCCCAAAAATAAGCCATGAAGAGGGTTTCAATCTGCTAGATAGATCCCTTCTCTATTTAGAAAGCAGAAGCGATGTACCGCCAAATGAACTCATGATTCTAAGAAAATGGAGGGACACAGCTGCTGCCGACAGGAAAAGTTCATTTAGGCAAGCCACAATTAAAGATTTCTTTTTCAAAAAACAATGTCACGGTTTCTGTTATAATTGTTTTTACTACATATTATTATTATAATGCATTATTATTATTATTAAATATAAGTTCTTTTGGCATATAAGTAGTTTTAATTAAAAAACAACCTACATTTCCAATTGCTAATGGTATGGTTCCGATTAACCGATTATTTCGATTAACCGAGGTAACCTTGGCCCCTATCGACTCGGTTAATCGGAACCCAAATATAACTAAAATATATATTTTAATAATCATTAAAATATATGCGTTAATAGATTTTAATATTACTTATTTGGGTTATGATTTATTTTTGCTATGGCCTGCCGGATGACGGCTTATATATAATAACATTAAAAGTAAATAATTTCTAATTTGAATATGGTAGGCATCTCGAGAAATCGATGAATTCTAGATGGAAGCTTAAATTCGGATTTTCTTACACAACATCGCTTAAAAGTGTGTTTGGTTTCAATTTATATGTTTTTTAGACCGAATTCATTTGTAGTTAAAAGTTAAAAATAGGCTGAGTACCAGCCCATGTGGTTATGCTGATGCTCTTCCTATATAAAAAATCGTTTCGTATATCTATTCCTTAACCTTTCGATCGCTACATTCAATACACGGCATGAGGAGATCTGCTGATTTTTCAGGAAAATACGTTTGAATTTTTGTCCATAAGGGCAATCGTAACTAGAGTACATTCAAAACATGTTTTCGTTGTGGGATGTCACATTGTTCAAACTATATAATAATTGACCAGGAATTAGGGGGGGGGGGAACTTCACTTACAACGAAAAGCGCATTTTATTTATATCATCATGCAGTGGACCGGGAGTGGAACATTGAGTTCGCCCTTCGTATCCACCTTCCTATAGCAGTTAAGGCTGGCCTTCCAGCCAGCTTTTTTTCATTCTATGTTTATTTTGTGAGGTCTAATCAGACATTAGGTATGCAAAGGTGGGCTTGATTAGGTAAACTAGTGGGACTCATAAATAGAGAATATATATTTTCAATTTATTTCAAATTAAAATGATTTTATGATGTTATATACGAATGTGAAAAATATATTTTTCTGAGCGTTTGTGATAGCGTGATCATGAAGTATGACGGTGGGTGCACCTGGTTATAGTCGACAAGATTCTTATAGTATATCGCTGTACCTTTAGGTGATAGTTTGTCAAAACCTATTAGACAGATTTTATAAGAGCAGGTGTTTGTATTTTTATAACTTTATAATGAGTTTAGCAATAGCAAATTGCAGCATTAATAGCAATATTATTTCCTACGAAAGGAACCTAATTGGAAATTCTATTGCAAGCTGTTGGTAATACATCGAGAATAAAGATGCTATGCGAATGCCCTAAGATAAAGCAGTCTCTTTTATGGGTGCCTGGTTAGAAGTACTGCGTCAGCTACACCCATTTGTAATTTTCACGAGTGATAATGTGTAAATTGTGCAATTTGGGATATTCAAAATTTCAAAGAGACTCAAAATCTAGCTTAGGTGCAATATCCATGTTCAAATAAATGTAAGTCGGTAAAGAAATGCCTCCGGTGTTGCGATTTGGGAAAAGTTTGGCCAGAGCCCGGGTGTAAGCTTTAGTGTCCCTCCTTCTGAAATTATTTACATAGGGTTCAGCCAGCCTCTCTTCCAAATACAAACTCCGTAATACCCTCCTTTCTCTAGAGCTACCCCCTCAGGCATATTTTTTGCCTCCCTAAATGGAACAGCTCAATAACAAATATTTTTTGTATCCATGTCATATTTCCCTTCTTATAATTCTTGGTTATTTTTTTTTCCTTGGTGTTTAAAGGCCATTCAACCACTATTGGGTCATTTATACCGCTTGGTCGGTCCGTTGGTAGCATCGAAAGCAGAGGCAGAGCCCGACGGCCAGCGGGAGGCGGACCCAGCCAAGGTCGAGTAGAGTCCCCCGTGCCAGTTCTACCTTAGTGGCCCGCATCTGGTGACTGGCTGCAAGGTAATTACAACCCAATGAATAATACAAAATGGTTAATTACAACGCAATGAATAATAAAAAATCCAGATATTCATGAGTACAGGAACCGAAAAAATAGCTCGCCGAGTGGATAGCGACCACATCGAGTTTTTCAGTGGACCTTAAGCAGATATTCAGGGTACTTTCAGTGAAACGTAGATCGACCTAAAACGTTTAGTGTGCCCATGCTAAATTATTGGGCAATTATAATAGTCCAAAAATCAAAGAGTGCCGCAATATTCCACATGGAGGCTTAAAACAAAAAAAAAATGTTAACCTTTAATTCTCTTTTATTGACCTTCCGCCTGAATAATATTGGATTGAAGAAGATTGTAAGGTCACTACAAAATTTAAATAGCCTAAAAGTCGGATTTTTTACTTTTTAAAGTAAACGAATAGCCAAATGAAACCCAAATTTGACGATAAACGCTGTTTTTCGTTCTTCCTGTTCTTCTAAGAATAGGAGGTTGATAGAGAAAAACGAGTGGCACATCAATAACATGGGCACCGACATCTACAAGAAATGCTGTTTGGATCTCTTGGGACAATTTCATTGTAGACCAGCGTAATTGATTCAGATTCTCAATATTTTTAGAAATGCGGGTTAAGAATGAACTTTAGTAAGGAAAAATCAACTTAGGCCAAAGTATTTTTTTTATCGCATTTCATGAAAAACGGACCATTTGTCAGGTTTGAAAAAGGAAATTGTCTAACCGGATAGCGTCATCAGGTAGACGCCATAAGCGTGTTTCCTCCCTATGGAGAGGATTGCTATTCTGTGTCCACACTTTTTTACAATCTTTGTATGCCTGTTTGCACAACTGCTTTACAACAGTATTTTGAGACCATTTCAGGGTAATGTTTCGGAACCATTTTGAATCTGCGATGGAGCTCAAGGCCGTAGGTCTGGAGGTATAGAAGAATGAAACAACAATTCAGGTAATAAGTAAATTAATTGGGGATTTAGTGTCGTCAGGAAGAAAACCCGCGCTTTAATTATTAAATTGAGGAAAGAGAGAAATAAAATCGTATACGGAGTGGCTATTAATGCAATCCTGGGGATCTGACATCTCGGAACGGGGAAAATTAATGAAAATGTAATGAACTAATTGGTTGACGATTCTTACGGTAATACCCTTCTAGGAACATGGAAGAATGAAAAGAATTACTTAATAAAATGAAATTCCTGGATTTTCGTTAATAAATAAACAAGGGCAGAGAAGACCGGCTCAGCGCTTTCAATAATGTCCTTTAAAATTACATATTTATTATTTTATGTGCGTCTAGATGCGGTAATGTAACAAACTGAATTACTCTTACTTTAATTTCTATAGTTTTTTTAAATATTAAGCTACGATACCTTAAGCACTTTAAGCAATGCTTTTTTTTTTTGGCGTTACGCTTCCCATAACAGCGGTGTTCCTTCATGTATGCGTAATATTTCGCAGGATAATTATCCTCCAGCTTCTTCTGACAGTCCCTGTCTGATGCCAGTAAAGAAAATTTTTGACCTACTAGCAGAAAGCATGGGCAGTCAGAAGAATCTGGAGAGGGATCCAGCGAAATATAACGCAAACATAAAAAAATTCCGAATCGCAGGAACTGCGTCATTTTAGCGCGGTTCCATTCTTATCCGTAGTGTCATTTGGAAAGCTTGAAATATAAACAGTCATTATTTTGGTTAGACCTTTCGTGGACCGAGAAACATGAAAGATGGTAAGGGTACCCTTACCTGGAAAATTAGGAATGTTAGTTTTTTTTTTCATTTATTCTTAAGCAAATAATGACTTTCTTCTTCTGATACTTTCTTTTTTTATTGTCTGAATAAAAAAAGAAAGTAGGCCTTCTGTAATCAGCAATTTGTTTTATTGGAGTTTCATGCTTATCTCTAGCGCAGATATATTTATTTCATTTTTGTCGATCAAGAGATATTCTGGTAATTTAAACATGGCTGCCAAATGTCCACAATACCTCGGCGATCGTCTCACATCTTCTTCTTGCTAGACCTTTCTTGTTATAATATTTCATAAGTCTTACGCAGAAGAGCCCCGTTATCATTTACTTGTTTGTCGACTTGAGGAGTTATTACCTTGGTGGAAAAGTCCCCCTAAGGCCCTGCAAATCGATAAGGGAGATGATTGGGATACGATGGAGAGTGGTTGTACATCTCGCTAAATACCAATCATAGGCTGGATAATAAGGTACCCGCTGCAGATTATCCGAAGTGGCTGATTAGCTCGGGGCTTCCTACTTGTTGAAGCATCATCAAGTATCTTACAGGTTTCTTACAGGTATTATTTTTGTTTTTTTTTCTTTTCGTACAATAATCCATTTTTCTATTCAGAAGATAATATGTCTCCATAAGGTAGGTGGGTTGTTTTTTTTTTGTTTCAGTGTTGGGATCATCAGGTCCAATTTCATCATGGATATTCTGAAAGGATGAAAAAATGCAGATAATGGCTATAGGATCGAAATACCTTACACAAAAACGAAGAAATAAAAAAAAAAATCAACTAGTAAAAATAATAAACGAAATCCTCGCTAGTAGTTTCGCATTCTTCAAATTCTTCTTCGTGTGCTTGAAATATTCAGGCTTTCTAAATGTCCATTATCTGACCTATTAGAATTTACGGACTTGACTTATGGAGAAAACCCAAAACGTCAAAACATACAGAGAATACAGGCGTTCAAATCTATAGTCCTTCGCAAAATAGTAAGGCCCTCTATTAAACCATCCATAAAGTCCTCAACACCCCTTTCGTACAAAATCTAACAAAAAACAATGTTTCCAAATCTTTCTTTCCAAATTCCGAATGCCAAAGCTCAAATCAAAATCCTAACAAACACACTCGACACTAAAACCCTTGTAGTCCAGTCACCTAAGACAAAAAAAGGGGCAAAGTTCGCAAAATAAACGCGTAATGCTGATTTTTGGGGGTGTTGCTCGGGACCACCCCAGTAGTGTGTACCCAATTTGTCAACTTCGAAAGACCTGTGCTAACTGCGCATCAGTCGAAAAACATAACAATTTTTGGACATTCTTTTGTTTTTTGCTTATAGGTCCTAAACCGTGCATCGCAATTTGTATTCCTTGCTTTTTAAAATTAGATAAAATTTAATACCTAAAGACTTGTAAATTTAATAAAATTTAAGACTTGTGGTGCTAAAACAAACTTTTTAGGTAGCTTCAATTGAAGCGCAATTGAAAGTCTATAGGCCCAATGGGTGTCTAGTTATCTTTAAAAAGCAAACAACGTCCTTGTTTGGCCTGGCTGAGCCTGGCGAATAGCACGAACCATTACAGCCCGTTTCAAACATTTTTTTTTATGTTTTAAATCTTTTTGAGTGGACTGGGAGGTTGAGGTGGGGGTTACATGGGGGGGGGGATTTGGTAGTCGTGAAATGGGGGGGGGGGCAAAAAACCCACCATAACTAGTGGCGTCGGGTCCCCTGTGACCCATATTTTACATTGATTGTTTTGGGTAATGTAATTTTAAAAATAATTATAAACACTAATAGTTATTGAAATTCTTTCGGTTATTAAAATAATACTATACGTATCAACATTTACATAAAAATTTCTTTAAAAAGAATCGTATTGAATTATTGTCTTTAGTGGAAGGACAAAAACTATACCTCTTCGTTTTCTTTCTGCTTCTTTTATCCATAATCTATTGTTTGAGAGGCCTAGGTAGAAAAAGAATTTGCGACCAACAGATGACATAATTCTTGACTAAATGATGACCTAAGTCTTTCAAAAAGCTCTTCTTCCCATTTCATTTCCAGAATCTAGGATTAGGATGTTTGTTTATGGGCAATAAACAGCGATATTATTATGCCCACTATTTTCCAGAATCCAGTGATGTTTTTGTAAACAACACATGCGTTTCAAGCCCTGAGATTGATCAAATGAAAAAATATAGGTAGCCTAAACCCATCTCTTGGTGCGACGCCTTACATTATATTTTGCACACATTTGGTTATTTGTGGCTATTTAACCTTTTATAGAATTATCATTATCTTGGACAAACTCCATCGTCGTCAAAATGGAAGTGGCAGACAATTAGAAATAATTAAAGGGCAAAGATCGAATAAACAAATACATTCGGGTCAATATGACCTAAGGCAAGTAATTAAGGGTTAAAGATATATAGAGTTGACAAAATAAATTTAAAATATTACATAAATTACATTGACAGTAGAACCGCAATCTTATTGAGTGTCCGGTTGCAACTTATGCTACCACTGTTCGATATTTTTGGCCACCCCCCCCCCCGCATTTTGCTATCACCACATACTATTCGCCAAGCTCAGCCAGCCCAAACTAGGACCTAGGACGTGGTTTGGTTTTAAATATAACTAGTCACCCAATGGGCCTATGGAGTGCATTAATTGCAATTAATGTAAGCCTTAAGTTTTTTTTTATTTTTCTTTATTAAATAAAAACTACACAAATTTGAATTTTGTAAACGTTCTCATCACGTTGTTTGCTTTTTCACATCTTCAACTTCAATTCAGTACCTACTATTCTTTTTAAAGAAGTTTTTGTGTAATTTTACATTTTTGTATTATTTTAATAAACTACAAGTATTTCAATAACTATTAGTGTTTATAATTATTTTTTAAAATTACATTACCCCAAAACAATGAATGTAAAATATGGGTCACAGGGGACCCGACGCCACTAGTTATGGTGGGTTTTCTGCCCCCCCCCCCATTTCACGACTACCACATCCCCCCCATGTAACTCCCACCTCAACCCCCCAGTCCACTCAAAAAGTTATAAAACATAGAAAAAATGTTTGAAACGGGCTGCAATGGTTCGTGCTATTCGCCAGGCTCAGCCAGGCCAAACATGGACGTTGTTTGCCTTTTAAAGATAACTAGACACCCATTGGGCCTATAGACTTTCAATTGCGCTTCAATTGAAGCTAATAAAATTGACTATAACGTTCATTCTCAGAAGTATTTTGTAAGATGATTATTCCGGCCTAGATATCCCTCCAAACACGTCTGATAGTTAAATTTAGCACTTTTTGGGAGAAGTAGCCAACATTTGAACAGCTGAATCTCGGGAGTTATTCTACCTAAAAAGTTTGTTTTAGCACCACAAGTCTTAAATTTTATTAAATTTACAAGTCTTTAGGTATTAAATTTTATCTAATTTTAAAAAACAAGGAATACAAATTGTTGTACGATGCACGGTTTAGGACCTAAAAACAAAAAACAAAAGTATGTCCAAAAATGTTAAGGTTTTTCGACTGTTGCGCAGTTAGCACAGGTCTTTCAAAGCTGACAAATTGGGTACACACTACTGGGGTGATCCCGAACAACACCCTCAAAAATCAGCGTTACGCGTTTTTTGCGAACTTTGCCCCTTTCTTCGTCTTTGGTGCCTGGACTACAAGGGTTTTAGTGTCGAGTGTGTTTGGTAGGATTTTGAGGCGTTTTTTTTGTTGCGATCTCGATGTCTTAGGTGACTGGACTATTGGAGATCTTGGGCCCATGATCAGTTGTTTATATATATATATATATATATGTGTGTGTGTGTATATAGATACATATATTACTTTTTTCCTCTTATTTTATATTCATATAAAAAAATAATTAATTTCTCTTTATTTTTTTGTTGTGGGCAAACTGAACTAATGAAAGGAGGAAGCGTTGATCGTCGGGGTTTCGGTCAGTGTTCTTATTCAATAAAACACATTTTCCTTCCTGAACGCTACCTACTTCCGAACGGTCGACCATATCTTCTCAACTATGAACTAATGAAAGGATGTTAAATAAGTTTCACTTAATATCGGTCGAAGTAATTATTCGATCATATCCATATCCACAAAATCAATACTAGCCTCAAACGTAGAAAGATAGAGAGTTTGTGACAAGCAGGTGGGAAGAGGAGAGAACGTGAGGAGAGCCCAGCCCTATTACGCTGGAACAGCAACATTGCAACCCCAACTTCTAACATACTCAGTAATTTGTTGCTAATTTGTTGCTAATTTGTTACACTATTTTCAAATTTGTCGCTCCAGCCGTTTCCGAGAAAACGTGGCTGTGCTACCGTAATATTACGCCAGCACAGCCACCCCTGTAACTTTTGATCTAATTGTCTGACGAAATTCAGATTAGTACGAGAATTTGTTGCTAATTTGTTGCTCTAGAATGACACCAATCACGAATTTGTCGCTCCAGCCGTTTCCGAGAAAACGTGGCTGTGCTACCGTAATATTACGCCAGCACAGCCACCCCTGTAACTTTTGATCTAATTGTCTGACGAAATTCAGATTGGTACGAGAATTTGTTGCTAATTTGTTGCTCTAGAATGACACCAATCACGAATTTGTCGCTCCAGCCGTTTCCGAGAAAACGTGGCTGTGCTAGCGTAATATTACGCCAGCACAGCCACCCCCGTAACTTTTGATCTAATTGTCTGACGAAATTCAGATTGGTACGAGAATTTGTTGCTAATTTGTTGCTCTAGAATGATACCAATCACGAATTTGTCGCTCCAGCCGTTTCCGAGAAAACGTGGCTGTGCTAGCGTAATATTACGCCAGCACAGCCACCCCCGTAACTTTTGATCTAATTGTCTGACGAAATTCAGATTGGTACGAGAATTTGTTGCTAATTTGTTGCTCTAGAATGATACCAATCACGAATTTGTCGCTCCAGCCGTTTCCGAAAAAACGTGGCTGTGCTAGCGTAATATTACGCCAGCACAGCCACCCCCGTAACTTTTGATCTAATTGTCTGACGAAATTCAGATTGGTACGAGAATTTGTTGCTAATTTGTTGCTCTAGAATGACACCAATCACGAATTTGTCGCTCCAGCCGTTTCCGAGAAAACGTGGCTGTGCTACCGTAATATTACGCCAGCACAGCCACCCCTGTAACTTTTGATCTAATTGTCTGACGAAATTCAGATTGGTACGAGAATTTGTTGCTAATTTGTTGCTCTAGAATGACACCAATCACGAATTTGTCGCTCCAGCCGTTTCCGAGAAAACGTGGCTGTGCTACCGTAATATTACGCCAGCACAGCCACCCCTGTAACTTTTGATCTAATTGTCTGACGAAATTCAGATTGGTACGAGAATTTGTTGCTAATTTGTTGCTCTAGAATGACACCAATCACGAATTTGTCGCTCCAGCCGTTACCGAGAAAACGTGGCTGTGCTAGCGTAATATTACGCCAGCACAAATTCGTGATTGGTGGTTAATGAACATAAACTTTTAAATAAGAAGAAAGATTTTTGTACCAAATGTTATCAAAATCGAACCATTTTCTTCTTAATAATTCAAACCCCCCTAATAGTACTTAAACGTTTGAATATAAAAATAAAAAACCTTTCTTAGCGAGTGTTTATACTTTAAACGGATGGCCCGTGCAAAATTAAATTTTTGTGTCAAGGGCGGAAACTCTTTGGGGGAAAAATTCACATTTTATTTCTCAGTTTTAGTAATTCAAGGTCTGCCATGATAGTTGAAATTAACCTCAATTAAAAATAATACTATGAATTAGATACAGTATAGTAACAGCTGTTCTGTTATCGTCCTAGCAACGCATTCTACCTAGGTTTGCCTGCTCTAACCAATACAAACTTTAAACCCCTCTAAAAATATTTAAAAATTCGAATATCAAAAAATTCTTTCTTAGCGAGCACCTACGTTCTATAGAGAGTGTCCTGCAAAATTTCAAAATTTTCTGTCGTGTGGTTTGGGCTAGGGGATGATAGGTCAGTAAGTGAGTGAGTGAGTGAGTGGTATTTGACAAGTATATAGTAGATTTTTCAAAAATACCTATCTCTTTCCTCATCGTCCGAATCAATACACTCATCTTCTCCATCATTTTCACACATTTACTTAAAACGCCTCTTCATTATTTCTTGATTCTCTTCATATAAAATGTCAAACGGCGGTCGAAAGAAGACATTATATTTTAAATTTTTGTTACCTAAGTAGAGTGTTGTGAACACCCTAAGCCAGTAAAAGGCCCAGAAAATAAACAAATAATGTTTTTTTTTATGCGACTGCAACCTCAATGTGAACAGAACTACTATTTATGAAGGTACCAAAGCGATTAAATGGATTGTACATTTTTAAATTCAAAATATAGTGCTAATTAAGTCATGGGGTGCTGAAAACTCCCCACATCTCTACTTAAAGGTTAATATTATGTTTTGGTATTTTGAGAAAAATTAAAACACCGACGCAATGGCATACCGGAGAACGGGAGATTATAATTTTATTTATTTATTTATGAGCGACCGTAACTAAGGCGACTCGCTCAGAACAAAAATTACATATACAATATACATACGAAAATTACATCTAATTAAATACAATCTTATTTTACACATTTTTGCCCAAATATACAAATTGAAATTTTTATTCACATCTATTTATAAGAGAATACAATATTACAATATACTTGAATATATGAAAAATCAATATTATAATAATGCATAAAGTTTATACAAATAATCAATTAAGTTGGTTGAAGGAGGCTTCACACTCCTGTCAGTTTTATATTGTCAAATGTAAGATTTTAGTATAGTACGGCTGTATAGTTTTAACATTTTAAGACAAATAAAATACATACACATATATGTGTGTATGTCCTGTTATAATTTGTTCATGTTTAATTATAATTATAATTTGTTTAGTAGATTGGTCTTGTTGAGGTAGTTCAGTTTGTTATCTATATATTTGCTTCCATCGCCGAGTAATTCAGTCATATTGTAAGGTAAGTCATAGTTTTGTCGCTGTAAACATTCAGTCAGTATGTGCTTTATAGTCAGCGGTGTGTTACACTGTGAACATGTCGGTCTGTCCTGTCTTGTCATGAGATAAGAGTGTGTCAGTCGGGAATGGCCAATTCTTAAGCGGGAGATTATAAGAATCAGCCTTCACAGGAATCTGACAGTACCTAGTAGCTACAGGAAATTCACCGCTTCCTCCCTCATTCTTAACTCTCTTAACTTGTCCACGTGATGTTATGTTTACATACCTGGTAACAACAACTCTAGCAGGCTCCCTTTATAAAATACTCTTTTTAGCGCGGTTACTCCCTATCTCCATAGGGAGAACCCGCTTATGAGGTTGACCTCATGACGCAATCCGGAAGTGCCGACTAGAAACTTTCACGTTTCAGACCCTATAGATCACGAAAATATAGGTGGCTAAAATTTGTATGTGTATATATATATATATATATATATTTATATATATGCTTGTCTGTTCGCGCTCCTGACGGCTCAAAAATGGTCCGATTTTGATGAAATTTGGCACAAAAATCTGTCTTCTAATTTGAAAGGTCAAGTTCGTTAACCAGCAGAATCCGCCCACTTGAAGATAGTGTTTGGGGCGAAATTCGCGAAAACAAAATCGTAAAGCTTACGTTTTTGAGTTTATATGCTTGCAGGTACTTGTTTTATAGGTTTGTTAACATAAGAAAACGAATGAACCCATTTTTAAGGCGATATATGTAACCGTTTCTGAGAAAAGTGGAATCAATGTTTTTGTAGGTCATTATTTTTTTGTGAGTACTTAGAATCGCGGGATTCAATTGAAATATTTTCTACATTTTGGAAATTAATCCCAACTAAGATGATTAAATTTTGGTTATATTTGAAGTTAAGGAAGTATGCGAAAAAAAATATTTTATTAATAGACGTGAAAAATTTTCGGATCTCCATACATTTTTCGTAAATATCTCGATACCGGTTGGGAAATCGTGGTAAGTGGAAAGTGACCATTCGAATGCTTACTAAATTCTCTACAAAAAATGTTGTGAAGCAATATTCGATGGGACAACGTCAATGAGAGATATAAGCGCTTAAAACTTAAAAAGTGATTGTTTTGAAATGGTTTTTCTCTTTCTTTATCTCACTTTTTAATTGGTTGTTTCTAGTTTTAAATTGCATTTATCAGTAAAATTAGTATTGTAGTAAAATAAGCTAACAAACGGTGAAAGGTATTGGTAATAAGTTTGGAGTGGCTGTGGTAATCATGATGGCAGTGGCTGTCAGTTTCCTGTGATTTGTGATGCTAATCTATTCCATTTCTTCAAGATGTACGTAACCGCGCTAAGATGACGCAGTTCCTGCGAGTCGGACTTTTTCATATTCTTAAAGGCCCATATACAAAAATACAACGAAAGCTTGGACAAATGAACAGTTGTCCCGCCGGGACGAAGTCATCCTATCCAGGCTTCGTATTGGACACACCTTACTTACCCACTCCTACCTACTAGACAGAAAGGACAGACCAACTTGTAGATATTGTAACGAGACTCTGACCGGTGAACATATACTTACCAACTGCAGACAACGCAATAACCTGACCATACCTTACTTACCCATTCCTTCTGACTGGACAGAAAGGACAGACCAACTTGTAGATATTGTAACGAGACTCTGACGGTTAAACATATACTTACCATTTGCAGACAACGCAATAACCTGACCATACCTTACTTACCCATTCCTTCTGACTGGACAGAAATGACAGACCAACTTGTAGATATTGTAACGAGACTCTGACCGTTAAACATATACTTACCAACTGCAGACAACGCAATAACCTGACCATACCTTACTAACCCATTCCTTCTGACTGGACAGAAAGGACAGACCAACTTGTAGATATTGTAACGAGACTCTGACGGTTAAACATATACTTACCATTTGCAGACAACGCAATAACCTGACCATACCTTACTTACCCATTCCTTCTGACTGGACAGAAAGGACAGACCAACTTGTAGATATTGTAACGAGACTCTGACCGTTAAACATATACTTACCAACTGCAGACAGTGCAATAACCTGACCATACCTTACTTACCCATTCCTTCTGACTGGACAGAAAGGACAGACCAACTTGTAGATATTGTAACGAGACTCTGACGGTTAAACATATACTTACCATTTGCAGACAACGCAATAACCTGACCATACCTTACGACTTACACGAAATACTGACAGAAGGTAGCCCACACATCAATGCATTACTCAAACATTTAAAAAACTCTTTATTATACACAAAAATTTAATTTACTAAATTTTGTCTGTTTTGATTATTTTATTTTATTTTGTTTGTTTGTTTTTTTCTTCATTCTTTTCCAATTTTATTTCTTCATTTGTTCTTATATACATATATATCACATTTGAAGTTGACGACTGACATTTAAAGAGTTTTTCGCCTCTGTTGCAGAACTCTATAAATTAAATAAATAAAAAAAAGAAATAAAGGCCCATAAATGTTCTTCAAGGCTAATGTACATTAAATGTCCACAATTATCTCATTCAAACCGTAGTATCAATTCAAACAATAATAATACAAACTTCTGGTTAGTGACAACTTTTCGAAAATCACTACTCTTCGAAAATAAATCCTCCAGACTGCCGAATCAAACAAAAGTTGTTTTATTTAATCAAATTTCCAAAGGAATACTCAAAACGGAGATTATCTCTCAATTTCATAATGTAATTGAAATTCTAGAATAAAAAAAACAGCAAATAAATAAGAGTAATTTGTGTTTTTTTTGTGATATCATCAAAATTAAATGAAAATTATTCTTGATATTAATTCTTGCATAAAAGTTAATTACAGAACAAATACATCGAAAATTATGAACGTTTTTACAAAAGGCTTCCTTGCAAAACACACTGACGACACCTAGTCACACAGGTGATGTGATGATGTGCCGACTAGGCTGCTGACGACACCTAGTCACACAGGTGATGTGATGATGTGCCGACTAGAAACACACTGACGACACCTAGTCACACAGGTGATGTGATGATGTGCCGACTAGAAACACACTGACGACACCTAGTCACACAGGTGATGTGATGATGTGCCGACTAGAAACACACTGACGACACCTAGTCACACAGGTGATGTGATGATGTGCCGACTAGAAACACACTGACGACACCTAGTCACACAGGTGATGTGATGATGTGCCGACTAGAAAATTTTGCGTTTCAGATCCCCTAGAGATCGAAAATAATGGTGGTTCAAATTTATATATATATATATATATATATATATATATATATATATATATATATATATATATATATAAAGGGGGGTGTCAATCGAGTTTTGAACACCCTGTATATATATATATATATATATATATATATATATATATATATATATATATATATATATACAGGGTGTTCAAAACTCGATTGACACCCCCCTTTTTTCCACAATTTTTGATATTTAAAAGGGAAACTTGGTGGGTCTTAACGTGGTGGAATGTACATTCATTGGACCCAATGCACGACCCCTCAACTTTTATTATTTAGGAAATTCCTCGCTGCACCCTGGATGTCGGCACTAATGGCCTAGATGTCAAGACGCCGTAAAAAATAAATAAATCGTTCAACACAAAAATAATTGCTACGAAATTCTAATCATTAGGTGAGTTCTATTGCTTAAAATTTATTATTTTAATGCCTTTATAAATTAATTGAATTTGATTTTTAGGTGGAGCAAAAAGTTTAGAAAACGTTTATTAAGTTTTACGGAAGCGTAGCCCACGTTGATCATAAAATTTTCTGAAAACTTCAAAAACAAAAGTGTGTTTTGCCACATTCCTATTTACGTTTTAGGCATTTAAAGGTACTTTTTGGAAAGAAAATTTAATCCTCTACAACGTTTATACTAATTACTTTTTCCATTACGGACATACTTTCTGCGTTATTGGCAGAAAAGTGACAAAAAACAAGGGTTTTAACGGTTTTTGGCAATTTGTTACTCATTGGTGCGCTTTAGCGAAAAAATGACTGATATAAAATCGACCTAAAATTCAATTCTCTACAATAATCCGTCATAAAAATAACCCCTTTCCATTGGAGATTCCAGAGTTAGGGTCTCTGGAGAAGAACTGGAGAAAGTTGAGGGGTCGTGCATTAGGTCCAATGAATGTACATTCGACCACGTTAATACCCACCAAGTTTCGCTTTTAAATATCAAAAATTGTGGAAAAAAGGGGGGTGTCAATCGAATAAAAAAATAATGAAATATATCAATTACGATGGAATTCTTATTTTTAATTCCCAATAATAAAAATTACTTAACTTTTAATTTTTATTATTTTATTTATTAAATATATTTTATTAAATTTTAATTTTATTATTTTATTATTAAATATCTCTTAACCTCCGAATAAATAAATACATGATTTAGAACCTTTTGATTATTAGAAGTTATTTCTTTATGTGAGTGAATCAAAGTTCCTCTAAATCCAATTGATTTCTATAAGTATATATTGTATATTCTAGAATTTGTTTTTGTGTATTGCTTTCTATTTATTATAGCACTAATTTTTTTTTATTATTTAAAATAATGTTTAAAGTTAAAGTAAAAAAAAATTGTTATAAAAAAATGTCGAAATAACATTATTCAAATAATTTTTATTTTTAAGGTTTTGAAATAAAAATTATTAAACATTTTTTTTTTAAATAGTAAAATATAATGTATTTTATATTTTATATCTAATTGATATTATCAATTACGATGGAATTTCTATTTTTATTTCCTAATAATAAAAATTAAAGGTTAAGTGAAACTCATTTGAAATAAAAATAGTTATTTTCGGTCTCTAGTTATTACCATGAAATCAAAATTCCGGGAGGGGCTGCAGCCCCTCAGCCCCCCCCCCCCTTATATACGCCCATGTAAACAATATGAAAAATTAGGGTTTAATTACATACACAGACGTTTCATCATCTACGAAAATCATGGGAATTACAACTCACCTTAAAATATTCCTTACTCACTTCAAAGTGTTCTCAGGGCGATTTCGGCTTAAATATATAGGGAAAATGGAATATCGGTCGTATTTGTCGAACCAAATTTGCACAAGGTCACGTGATTTCCTGCGCTATGCGTCCGAACTCGTGGCGTAATATTATGCTTGCACAGCCACGTTTTCTCGGAAACGGCTGGAGCGACAAATTCGTGATTGGTGTCATTCTAGAGCAACAAATTAGCAACAAATTCTCGTACCAATCTGAATTTCGTCAGACAATTAGATCAAAAGTTACAGGGGTGGCTGTGCTGGCGTAATATTACGCTAGCACAGCCACGTTTTCTCGGAAACGGCTGGAGCGACAAATTCGTGATTGGTATCATTCTAGAGCAACAAATTAGCAACAAATTCTCGTACCAATCTGAATTTCGTCAGACAATTAGATCAAAAGTTACGGGGGTGGCTGTGCTGGCGTAATATTACGCTAGCACAGCCACGTTTTCTCGGAAACGGCTGGAGCGACAAATTCGTGATTGGTGTCATTCTAGAGCAACAAATTAGCAACAAATTCTCGTACCAATCTGAATTTCGTCAGACAATTAGATCAAAAGTTACGGGGGTGGCTGTGCTAGGGTAATATTACGCTAGCACAGCCACGTTTTCTCGGAAACGGCTGGAGCGACAAATTCGTGATTGGTGTCATTCTAGAGCAACAAATTAGCAACAAATTCTCGTACCAATCTGAATTTCGTCAGACAATTAGATCAAAAGTTACGGGGGTGGCTGTGCTGGCGTAATATTACGCTAGCACAGCCACGTTTTCTCGGAAACGGCTGGAGCGACAAATTCGTGATTGGTGTCATTCTAGAGCAACAAATTAGCAACAAATTCTCGTACCAATCTGAATTTCGTCAGACAATTAGATCAAAAGTTACGGGGGTGGCTGTGCTAGCGTAATATTACGCTAGCACAGCCACGTTTTCTCGGAAACGGCTGGAGCGACAAATTCGTGATTGGTGTCATTCTAGAGCAACAAATTAGCAACAAATTCTCGTACCAATCTGAATTTCGTCAGACAATTAGATCAAAAGTTACGGGGGTGGCTGTGCTAGCGTAATATTACGCTAGCACAGCCACGTTTTCTCGGAAACGGCTGGAGCGACAAATTCGTGATTGGTGTCATTCTAGAGCAACAAATTAGCAACAAATTCTCGTACCAATCTGAATTTCGTCAGACAATTAGATCAAAAGTTACGGGGGTGGCTGTGCTAGCGTAATATTACGCTAGCACAGCCACGTTTTCTCGGAAACGGCTGGAGCGACAAATTCGTGATTGGTATCATTCTAGAGCAACAAATTAGCAACAAATTCTCGTACCAATCTGAATTTCGTCAGACAATTAGATCAAAAGTTACGGGGGTGGCTGTGCTGGCGTAATATTACGCTAGCACAGCCACGTTTTCTCGGAAACGGCTGGAGCGACAAATTCGTGATTGGTGTCATTCTAGAGCAACAAATTAGCAACAAATTCTCGTACCAATCTGAATTTCGTCAGACAATTAGATCAAAAGTTACGGGGGTGGCTGTGCTAGGGTAATATTACGCTAGCACAGCCACGTTTTCTCGGAAACGGCTGGAGCGACAAATTCGTGATTGGTGTCATTCTAGAGCAACAAATTAGCAACAAATTCTCGTACCAATCTGAATTTCGTCAGACAATTAGATCAAAAGTTACGGGGGTGGCTGTGCTGGCGTAATATTACGCTAGCACAGCCACGTTTTCTCGGAAACGGCTGGAGCGACAAATTCGTGATTGGTGTCATTCTAGAGCAACAAATTAGCAACAAATTCTCGTACCAATCTGAATTTCGTCAGACAATTAGATCAAAAGTTACGGGGGTGGCTGTGCTAGCGTAATATTACGCTAGCACAGCCACGTTTTCTCGGAAACGGCTGGAGCGACAAATTCGTGATTGGTGTCATTCTAGAGCAACAAATTAGCAACAAATTCTCGTACCAATCTGAATTTCGTCAGACAATTAGATCAAAAGTTACGGGGGTGGCTGTGCTAGCGTAATATTACGCTAGCACAGCCACGTTTTCTCGGAAACGGCTGGAGCGACAAATTCGTGATTGGTGTCATTCTAGAGCAACAAATTAGCAACAAATTCTCGTACCAATCTGAATTTCGTCAGACAATTAGATCAAAAGTTACGGGGGTGGCTGTGCTAGCGTAATATTACGCTAGCACAGCCACGTTTTCTCGGAAACGGCTGGAGCGACAAATTCGTGATTGGTATCATTCTAGAGCAACAAATTAGCAACAAATTCTCGTACCAATCTGAATTTCGTCAGACAATTAGATCAAAAGTTACGGGGGTGGCTGTGCTAGCGTAATATTACGCTAGCACAGCCACGTTTTCTCGGAAACGGCTGGAGCGACAAATTCGTGATTGGTGTCATTCTAGAGCAACAAATTAGCAACAAATTCTCGTACCAATCTGAATTTCGTCAGACAATTAGATCAAAAGTTACGGGGGTGGCTGTGCTAGCGTAATATTACGCTAGCACAGCCACGTTTTCTCGGAAACGGCTGGAGCGACAAATTCGTGATTGGTGTCATTCTAGAGCAACAAATTAGCAACAAATTCTCGTACCAATCTGAATTTCGTCAGACAATTAGATCAAAAGTTACGGGGGTGGCTGTGCTAGCGTAATATTACGCTAGCACAGCCACGTTTTCTCGGAAACGGCTGGAGCGACAAATTCGTGATTGGTGTCATTCTAGAGCAACAAATTAGCAACAAATTCTCGTACCAATCTGAATTTCGTCAGACAATTAGATCAAAAGTTACAGGGGTGGCTGTGCTGGCGTAATATTACGCTAGCACAGCCACGTTTTCTCGGAAACGGCTGGAGCGACAAATTTGAAAATAGTGTAACAAATTAGCAACAAATTAGCAACAAATTACTGAGTATGTTAGAAGTTGGGGTTGCAATGTTGCTGTTCCAGCGTAATAGAGCCGGAGAGCCCGTTTCAATGGAACAATCTTCGTGAACAATTAATGATAGGCAACTCCCAGCCACCAACTTCCCCGAGCTCATATTGATTTTAATTGAACCTATAGGCATCAAGTCACTCTTAAAGACAAAGATGGGCATAATTTTACTTATAAATAAAAATACGAATTTATTCGTACTTCATATATTTGTAAATACGAATATAAATAAATTCGTAAGTATTTATAAGTGTGAATACGAATTTATTTTTATTCACCTATGTAAAATATAAAAATATAAATGAAATTGTATTCGCAAATTTTCCAATTCCAGGCGCTGATGACCTAGATGTTAAGCGCCTTAAAAAATAAAAATAAATAGCTCTTACATGTTCAGGAGCCTAAAAACTAGATACAGCCAAATGGAACGAAGATGGGCCATCCGCTAGAATAATCTATAAAGGAATATATAGAAATGAAACCACACAATTAGGTATACAAAGGCAAGACTTTTTAGAGTACAGCCGAAATATGGCACATTTTTCTTGAAATCCGTGCTTTGTTTTCAAATCCAAGACCGCTGTTTCGTGAATAGGCAAATTTATATAATTAAACCCATGAATCGGGGAGGGGGGGGGGGGGGTGGCCTTTAAGCAGATATGGGCATAATTTTATTTATAACTAAAAATACAAATTTATTCGTACTTCATGTATTTGTAATATAATATATAAATAAATTCGTATTCATAAGTGTCAATACGAATTTATTTTTGTTCACGTATATTAAATATAAAAATACAAATACAATTTTATTCGCAAATTTTCCTGCGAATACAGATAAATTCATAGAAAAAATTGTAAATAATCACAAAAAATGTGGTCACAAATAATCAAGTGATTACAAAAAAAATTCACATTAAAATATATGAATACAAATTTATTCACACTATAATTTGTGAATACAAATTTATTCACAAAAACAATCGCAAATAAATTATGAATTTATTCGAATTAACGATAAGATATTACAATTTTTTATTTATCTATTTTTTTTTTCAAGGCGCATAACGTCTTGGTTAATTTTTTTTTAACCCGAGCCCGCCGCGGCACCACCAGCCACTCTGCAGGGACATAATTTGCCATCTGTACCTCTGGCGGTCCATAAAAAAACAAAACAAAAAAACTGAATCTAGGCGCTGATAACCTAGACGACGTTAAGCGCCTTAATAAAAAAAAAAAAAACACCTTCAATAACTTTCGTAATATCATCTTCAAACGAATAAATTCATAATTTATTTGCGAATTTTATTGTGAATAAATTTGTATTCACAAATTATAACGTGAATAAATTTTTATTCATATATTTTAAAGTGAATTTTTTTGTAATCACTAATATTCACATTTTTTGTGATTATTTACAATTTTTTCTATGAATTTATTTGTATTCGCAGGAAAATTTGCGAATAAAATTGTATTTGTATTTTTATATTTAATATACGTGAATAAAAATAAATTCGTATTGACACTTATGAATACGAATTTATTTATATATTATATTACAAATACATGAAGTACGAATAAATTTGTATTTTTAGTTATAAATAAAATTATGCCCATCTCTGCTTAAAGGCCACCCCCCCCCCCTCCCCGATTCATGGGTTTAATTATATAAATTTGCCTATTCACGAAACAGCGGTCTTGGATTTGATAACAAAGCACGGATTACAAGAAAAATGCGCCATATTTCGGCTGTACTCTAAAAAGTCTTGCCTTTGTATACCTAATTGTGTGGTTTCATTTCTATATATTCCTTTATAGATTATTCTAGCGGATGGCCCATCTTCGTTCCATTTGGCTGTATCTAGTTTTTAGGCTCCTGAACATGTAAGAGCTATTTATTTTTATTTTTTAAGGCGCTTAACGTCTAGGTTATCAGCGCCTGGATTAGAGCTATTTTAACTTTGATTATTAGGTTAATTTAGAATTTCATTCCATGACCTTCTGCCTACATACAAAAAATTGTTGAGATCTAGTCACTATCTATTTTATTATGATTTTTTTTTTAATTTTTTTATTTTTTAATTAAATGTATTAAATAAAAGAAAAAAAATACAGTAACACGGGTGTACCTCTATATCACACAAACACACTATTTAGGTTTAACACTGCAGTGATTAAAATTAAGGTCAACAATTATTATTATGAAGTACTCCTGGGCCAATGAAAGAAGTTACGAGAGAAACTACTTACAGATTCTCGAAATGAATTTGGACGACCACAGGAAAATGCATTAAATTGTCAAGGATCATAAGCGAGGAGATCAACGCATTCAGTTTTTGAAGGATGTATAACCTGCATCATATTAATCCAAAATGTATTAATAATAAGAATCGTAAGTTGTAGCTGATATTTGACCACAAATTCTGTAAGAACAAAATATTTTTAAATGTTATCAATGACATAAAATATAAATTGCTTGATTTGGAGTTATGTAGGGACTATAAGTTACTAGCTGTTACCCGGTGTGCCATGCTACACCTACTTTCTGTCTATAACTCTCCCCGTATCAAGATCTACTTGATACCTAGTTGTCTATACCCAGTTACGAAAATAGGTCAAACGATGTGAATTTGTTTTAGTTCATAATGATACCGATAGAGGCCACCACAACAGCACTTCATCTAACAACCGACAGAGGCCAGCAGTAGTCGATTCAAAATGACCGTCTCAATCTGAATGGTTCAGTTTAGCCAATTTTTCTTGAACAAAACTTTTGACGTTTTGACCAAATTTTGAAATTTGACTATTTTGACCTAGCCTAGGAGATTTCTCGTATCAAGACCTACCTATGTGCCAAGTTTGGTCAAAATCGGTCAAACGGTGTAGATTTGTATAAGGAACAAACAAACAGAAAAACAGACAGACACGTGATTTTTATATATATAGATTAAGTAAAATTAAAGAACATGAAAGAGATTGTAATCACTAGAACCCGGAAGTTAGGGGGGAAAATGCCTTTTTTATCTGAATAGATATATTGAAGAATCAGATTGAAATAAATATGTTTTCGTGCATTTAGGAAGTGTGGAGACAATTTTATATATATAAAGCCTTTTTTGCTCGTTATGCAATTTTTTCCTGCGATTTAAACATTTTAAAAAGCACATAATGAATTTCGAATTTCAGTTCGTCGAAGACAAAAAAGGTTGCACAAATTACCTTCACAAATATCTATTCGAAAGCTTATTTTCCCAACCAATGGATTTAACCTCTGTAAATAACAGAACCTTCCTTAGGTTCTGTTATTTACAGAAGTTTAGTAAGGAATGCACAAGCATAATGAATAGGAGGAAAGAGAGAGGATGAGAGAAGTACGTCTCCTTCCTCACACCCCTTTTGCTTTGACAATGGTGAATTACATTGGTATTCCGGATTTAGAAATGATAAGATAATGCTGAGGAAGTTTTTCCATGATGAAAAACATTTTTTCTGAGAAGGTCTATGACAGTTGATACTTTGAAAAAGCATCTTCTTGTTGCTTGTAACAAGGGAAAGTAAGAGTAAGTACACTAATTCTGTTATAAATTGGTAATAAAGAAATGAATGAGTATTTAAAACACATATTTTCATTAATAATGAGTGAGATTCCTCTTTGCCTTTACACCTAATAAATGCCTATTTTAATTACAGTGCTGCCTATTTTCAGTATTTCAAGTGCCTTTTTGCCTGCATATTTTAACCAAAAATAAATGCCTATCTTCCGGGCTCTAGTAATCACTTTCTGCTAGGCCAAATTATATAACCACAAATTTTAAATGCATTAGAAACGTTTATAGAACTTTTTTTGAAAAAGGTCCTGGCCTTTCAATTAATTCTTTAAATTCTGATATTTTTTTTTCGAAAAAACTGAAAAATCGCTTAGGAGGTTTTCATTGCCTTCTACCTACATTAGACGAATTTTTCTAAATGTTTATTCCAACCCTTATTATATTTGGTCTCAACATAGGTAATAATGTCGTTCAATATTTTCAGGGGTGATAATCCCCCTCTTTAAATCTATTTTATATATCGTTTTTGAACAATATATTGTCCTGATTCTATATATTTTTGGTGGATGTCAAGTCTTGGGAAGCACTATCAATATCCGGCAATCAACTTTAGGACAGACGTTATGTCGTTTTATTAAATAGATACTGCAATATTTAAATTTCAGCTGAGGGATGGCTCACGCGGAGAGGGGCCAAACCGAAAATTAAGACAAAAGGGAAGGAAGTAAGGGCAGGATTTGCGCCGATCCGTAGCTTTGTTCACGGCTCATTGTGTATTCAAGGGCTACATGTGCCAGGACTGGCCGTTGCTCCCTATTCAATGATTCAATATCAGTGGGACTCCGTTAGCAGCTCTTTGTTGTTTTGTCATAGCGGCCCCTCTCTCTGGGGCAAACTTTATAATTCTACTTAAATACAAAATCACTCCCGGTAGTCGGCTTAACTCTTCCCATTTGGTAGCGAGGGACTTTCCGCCTCACCGTTCTGTTCATTTATCAACTGGCTCCTCGGTAAATAACTGATAAACGTGCTTTGAAGTTTAAACTCTAATCAGATTTTAGATTTCCAAGTCTCCACAAATTTCGTCTCTTGGATTATAAATATTTTCGAATATTTCCTAGATTTAATAACAAACGCTCTAGGTTCAACCGTACTTTTAGCGCGGTTCCTCCCTCCCCCATAGGGAGGAACCCCGCTTATAAGGTTGATCTCATGACGCAATCCAGAAGTGCCGACTAGAAAATTTTGCGTTTCAGAACCCCTAGAGACCGAAAATGATGGTGGTTCAAATTTATATGTGTGTATATATATATATATATATATATATATATATATATATATATATATATATATATATATATATATATATATGTCTGTTCGCTCTCTAGGTAGAAGACGAAAGGTCCGATTTTGATGAAATTTGGTACAAAAATCCGTCGTCCAATTTGAAAGGTCAAGTTCGTTAACCAGCAAAATCCGTCCACTGGAAGATGGCGTTTGGGGCGAAATTCGCGCAAAAAAATCGTAACGCTTACGTTTTTGAGTTCATAAGCTTGTAAGCACTCGTTTTATAGGCTTCTTGGGCTAGGAAAACGAATGAAACCATTTTCAAGGCGATAGTTTTAGCCGTTTTCGAGAAAATTGGAAAAATAGTTATTGAATACCGTTTTTGGTTTGGGTACTTAGAATCATGGGATTCAGTTGAAACATTTTCTGCATTTTCTACTTTCATCAAAACTAATATGTTGAAATTTTGGTTACGTTTGGAGTTAAGGAAGAGGGGTTAGAATAAAATATTTTATTAACAGACATAAAAAGTTTTAGTAACTTTGTTTACTTTCATTAATATCTCGAAAAAGGTTGAGAATCTTGGTAAATGGAAGAATACCATTAGAAAGCTTATTAAATGCTCTAAAAAAAAGGTTCTAATGAAAGTTTTGATTAGGCGATGTCAATCGGAGAAATAAGAGCTTAAAACTTTAAAATAATTGATTTCGCTTATTCGAACTGTTCTTTTTGTCTGTTTTTTATTCCTTGTTATTTTTTAATTGCTTATTGTTGGATAATGTATTTGAAAATAAAACAGGTTAAGAAAAATAAGAAAAACAATTTAATGTTAGAGATATGGATTTCCAAGATATAGCTTTTCAACTGCCTAGCGTCCTTCCTAGGGAGGGTTGTTTGTCTTTGATTTTGGTACTTAGAATTATGGCATACAGTTTCTGTATGTTCGAATTTCATCAACACTAATATGTTGAAATTATTGTTACGTTTGGAGTAAAGGGAGGGTTAGAATAAAATATTTTATTAACAGACAAAAAAAGTTTTGGTAACTTTGTATAATTTCGTTAGTATCTCGAAAACCGTTGACAATCTTGTGAAGCGGAAGATTACCATTCGGAAGCTTTCCAAGATTCCAAGACCTTGTCACTAGCGGGTCTGTTTCTAGTGTAGCGGACCCTTCCAGGTAAGATTGTAAATCATGACCTTTCAAGACTTTACTACTCACAGGAATGGCGTTAGTGACCTTAAGGGTTGACACGCCATCATAATAATTAATTTAAAAAAAAAGACTGGTGGAACCAAAATAATAACTGCTTCTATTTTAATCTTTCCAAATTAGACTAGGGATATGAACGGAACCGCGCTAAGATGATGCAGTCCTGCGAGACGGACTTTTTTTAGATTATAATTGTTTTTCAATGCTATATTTTTTCTCTCTCAAATTTTGAATTAAGAAATATTTTAAATGCTAGACATATGTAGTTATTTACTAGAATAGCTAAGAAACTATCCTCGTATTTTTTTCTTTTTTTAAATCTAACAAGAAATTGTGTGTGTGTGTGTTTTTTTCGTGTTTTTGTTTTTCATTTTTATTATCTGTACGTCCATTCAAGAATTCTAAAAATGCGAGATGGTTCGATTAAGTTCTAGAATTTTAAAATATTATGTTCATTGAATAATGATAGATTTATTATGATGTTGGCAGCCGGAAATATGTATATATATATCTGTGTTTGAGTAGGATTAATCAGTAGACCAACTAGAAATAAATAATAACGAATGATGAATAACAAATAATGAATAAAGAATAATTCTGTGAATAATTCATGATGTTCCTTGTGAATAAGATAATTCAGTGAATTATTCATCATTCACTAAAAATTTATTTAATAATCATTCGAATAATACTTTATTCGAATAATGCCCAACACTGGTGGCAGGCGATACACTCGGGTATTATTTTTTTTACAGAAGTTTTAATAATTCCACAAGAGGGGTTTCCCGTGGTCTAGTGGCTAGCACGCTAGAGATGGGGAGATGGTGGGTTCGATCCCCACCGGCGCCAGAAATTTTCTCATCTCAGGGCTCGCTGAAAAAAAAAAAAAAAAAATCCACAAGAAAACGACTGAATACCTTGCAGGGATCCCCAGGGTCGGGACTTGAGAGGGGCATCGCTACATAGTTAAACACTAGGGTGGTCGGAAAGCCCTTAAAAAGGAAAAAATGCCCGAATTTTATAAACGCCACCCCCTCAAAATGGCCTCCCTTTCCAGATATTTAGATAACAGAAGTTTGAGCCCGATAGGAGGATGTTAACAGGTTCCGCAAAGCGCCTAAAGTTTTCAAAAGGTAGATTTGTTTCGCAGTTTTCCGATTTTCAAGAACAAAATCTCAGAAACGGCACATCCTATCGAAATTATATCTTATGTCTATTAATTAATAGATCTTCATAACACTAATACAAATAGCGCCCGAAGAATGTCGTTCTTCTTTCCTCATTTCAAACTGATCATGGAACAGGAATATTTTCAGAGAGTAAATAGCCTTCGCTGTGATGAATGGTGTCCTGAATCCAACTTGGTTTCCATCCAAGGCTCCCACAACCACCAGAACCAATTGAAGTAATTCTTTGTAGTCATGTCGTGATTGGAATTCTGTCAGTTTGTTTTTGAAATTAAATCTAAGGTTAGACTAGTTTTCACTGTTTTGTCGCAAATACCGCTTCCGTGTTTTGTCTTGCCAAACATGGGCCATCCATTTTGTAATCTCTTGAAAATGTCAGGTTGAGGCCCAGTTAAAGAACTCATTTTACAGTCGAAAACACCTCTTAACAGTTCCTCAAGGATATGGAGCCGGCTGGCGAAATACGGCATATCTTAAATGTTTCAACATGAAAACTGGCTCAAACCTCTAAAATATGGAAAAGGTGGAGTATCAAAAAAATCTAAAATACCCACCATACCTCCTAAGAATCATTAACAGGCATAAGACATCATTTCGATACGTAATTGTTTCATTTGAACAAACAAAAGGTCATTTCTTTAACAAACTGGGAAGTTCGTTTTTAGAGGTAATAGGCCCCGTTTTTGATGACGAAGGCTGTTCTAGATCCGTCAGACTTGAAGATACGGCAATTGGTCTTAGGGATATGAATTATGTAGAACACTATCACCTTTATTTAACACATATTTCGAGTTTATAGGATGATCCATTCCTGAGATTTTTTTTCTAGGAAGTCAAACAGCGAAAAAATCTACATTTTGAAAACTTTAGGCGCTTTACAGCACGTGTTAACGACCTCCTATTGGGCTCAAACTTCGGCTTTCTAAATATATGGAATTCCGACATCGATTTTTAGCGTTCATTCAGCCCTATTGAACACTCAACAACATTGCTAGGCAGGAGAAGTCGGAGTATATTTTGATTAAATCTCTGTGACACGTAAACAAAGTAATGAAATGAAATGAAATGAAATAGCCTTTATTATACAAACAAAAATAAACATATTTGATACTTTCCTATAAAAACAAACTCATAACTAATTTTTTTATAACTAATTTTTTACATTTTTCTAAAAAACTTAAATAACTGATTAATAATTTTTTGCTTGTAAAAGCCTTCCTCCTTTGAGGAGTAATGGTCTACACTTCCCAGGGAGACCAGCCTTAACGGGAAGCGGGGTCTGTGAGTTCCTTCCATGTTTCCCACCAGAGCTTCTTGTCCCGTGCTTTTCTCCACCATGTCGGGCCTGCTGTCTTCTTGAAAGAATCACTCCATCTCTTGATTTGTCTGCCTCTACCTCGAGTACAATCATATGGAGTCCATTCTGTCACATAATATGACCATCTGTCATCCCTGCATCTCAAGAGGTGTCCTGCCCATTTCCATTTTGATTTTTTAATTAACTTGGTTAAGTCCTTCAACCCAGTTCTCTTCCTAATGTCAACACACTTGACTCTATCTTTCCTTCTGACATTAGTGATGCTTCTTTCTAATGAGTTTTGCCAAACCCTGATTTTGTTCTCCTGGTACTTTGTGAGGGACCATGTTTGGCATCCATAGGAAATTACAGGAAAGATGCAAGATTCAATGACTTGTTTTTTCAATTCCATTGCTATATTCCCCTTCAAAATGTGTCTTAAAGACCAGTATTTTCTCCAGCTCTGTGATATTCTTCTTTGAATTTCTTTGTGGGTTCTGTCCTTAAATTAAATTAGTTGTCCCAGGTAGTTATGCTCACTTGTGTATTCTATGGAATTATTGTTAATTTCTAATTTTATTTCTTCTCTATTGGTCATTAATTTTGTTTTATTGTAGTTGGGAATAAGGCCTATTTCTTGACTGTGTGTAATAAGTTCTTTTAGCATAGCAGTCATTTCCTCGATATTCTTTGCAACTATTACTATATCGTCGGCAAAACGAAGGTTATTAAGCCATCTTCCATTCACACTGATTCCTTTCCCTTCCCATTCCAGCTTCCAAAACATAAGCTCTAGAACCAAAATAAACAGAACCGGAGAGATTGGATCTCCTTGCCTGACTCCTTTTTTCACAGGGAACTCTTTTCCTTTCCTTTCAGTTGCTATAAATGCTGTCATTCCCTTGTATAATTCCTTTATAATCCTGACATATTTGCTTTGGATTCCTATTTTTCTAAGAGCCCTAAATATGCTTGAATGAGAGATTGAGTCAAATGCTTTCCGGAAATCAAGAAAACACAGGTATATTGGAAATTTGTATTCTTTTGCCTTTTCTATTAGTTGGTTTATAGTTTGAAGATGGTCCATTACTGAAAATCCTTTTCTAAACCCTGCTTGTTCTATACTCACATTCTCCATTATCAGTTTTGTTAGCCGCTCCTTCATAATTGATGCAAATAGTTTAGCCATTACTGAACACAATGAGATTGGGCGATAATTATCTATCGATTTCCTGTTCCCTTTTTTAAATAAGATTATCATTTTTGCCAATTTCCACTGTTGAGGTATTTCTTCCCTGTCTATTATGAGGTTGAATAATGCTGTTATTTCCCTGGCTAGTGGTTCTCCACCTGCTAGCAGAAATTCATTTCTTATACCATCAGGACCAGGACTCTTTTCATATTTTAAATTATTGATGGCTACGAAAACTTCACTTTCTAATATTGGTGGTATATCTTCCTCTCCATTCTCTTCAACAATAACTTCCTCCTCATCCGGATCAGTTCTATACAAAGTTTTGAAAAACTCCGTTGCTTCATCAGATATCTCCTGTCTGCCTGATATTAACTTCTGATTTTTATTTTCCAGCTTCGCAATCCAAAACTGTCCGCCAGAAAGATCTCTATTAATTTTCCTAATTGATTTGCTTGTTGAAAGTACGCTGTTGACTATGTTTTCCCTATATTTTACCATGTCCAATTTAATACTTTCTCTTAATTGTTTATTGAGAATAGTGAGGCAGTTTTGGTCCTTCTTCCCTGATAATATTTCATTTTTTAAGGAACGTCTTAATTTGAACATTTCCTGTGTCCTCGGTGAGAGCTTGCTGGATCTCTTTCTATTTGCAGGAGTTATAGCTGGGTTTGAAACACACTCGTTGATTAGAGCTATCAGCTTGTCATACTTATCTTGAATCTCCACTGTTCGGCAATATTCACCCTCCTTTACTTTCTCAATCTTCTTAAAAATATCTTCCCTGAATACACGGATTTCCTCTTCATCTCTCAGGTTCTTCTCTTTTCTTACAACTTTAAAAGGGCGACGTTCTTTAAGCTTGTCCAAATAGATTTCTCCCCTAATCATTCTATGATCTGAGCTAAAATTTATATTCCTTATAACTTCGATGTTCTTAACTAATATAATTTGATTAGTCAGAAAATAGTCAATTTCAAACGTTTGCCCTTTAGGAGAGATCCAAGTCCATTTATTCCGAGGCTTCTTCATAAAATAAGTATTGCCAATGCACAATCGCTGGCTAAATGCTAGATTTATTATCCGGCTCCCTCCTTCATTTCTTTTCCCGAACGAGTTCTTCCCCATTATGCCTTCTTCTCCATCAAGTTTTGCTCCTACTCTTCCATTAAAATCGCCCATAACAACTATGCAATGGTTCTTCCTTCTCATATTCTTTAGTGCCCTATCAAGTTCCAAGTAGAATTTATTCTTTTCTGCTTCTGAGGCAGACATTGTAGGAGCATGCAACTGAATAATTGAGAGAGTTTTGCTTCTGCTAACCTTTAGTACAAGAATAGCAATTCTACTATTTATTTCTTTAAATTCTAAAATGTGTTTTTTATATTTACTTGCGACAAGAAAGCCAACTCCGAACTGGCCTTTATCTGAATCAGTGTGCATTAGAATATCTCCACATTCTTGCTCCAGTATTAAATAATTTTTCCTCCTCATTTCTGCCATTCCAATTATATCCCATTTTATAAAACTTACTGCATGCTTGAATTCCTCCAGCCTATCATCACCTAACATTGTGCGTACATTCATTGTGCATATCCGAATCGTTTCTTTATTTTTTCGAGAGTAAGTGTTGTTTAATTGCTAGATATTTGGTGCCCTTTCAAGTTTATGAGTATCCTTCTGCTGCTCATTTGGTAAATCCTTACTCATTTCTTCTTTACTTTTACTGCTAACCGGATAATATCTCTCCAGACTATTATTTCTCTGTGGTTTTCCTGTTTTAATCTGCTTTCTTCCCGGCGTTTTTACTTGTTGAGTCTTTTCTTCTGTTGCAGTTCCAGTTGTTTCTGGAGAATTTTCTTCACTTCTTACCCTTTTATTTGTACTTATTTGTTGTGTTTGCAATTCTTCCAAAGAGTACATTCTTCCATCAACCAGAAGCTTATCTGCTCTCATAGATACTCTTTTACCTTGCTTCTTAATGTCAATTAGGTATGGGAATAGCTTTGCTCTGCTTCTTCTAACTTCAAAAGGTAAATCCTCTTTAAACCTAATTTGTTTATATTTTTCACTGGTAGCCAGTTTTCTCTTGTTTCTTAGAATGTCATTTCTCA
The DNA here is from genome assembly GCA_946811695.1 of Gonocerus acuteangulatus. Classification (NCBI taxonomy): domain Eukaryota; kingdom Metazoa; phylum Arthropoda; class Insecta; order Hemiptera; family Coreidae; genus Gonocerus; species Gonocerus acuteangulatus. The sequence goes on from OX328132.1 coordinate 107,687,329, forward strand.
TTAACACAGAAACAAGTTTTATTCTTAATGGTCCTTCTTCTGTTGCTCTATTGATGAAATTTACTTTTTTAATGTCATATCTTCTAATATCTACCTCAAGGAATTTGCAAATTTCAAGAACTTTCTCAATAATAATCCTAGATTCTGCTCTTTCTAAACCAAAAATGATTAAATTTTCTTGTCTTCCAATGTATTCCTGTTTCTTTATTTGCTGGTTATAATCCTTTTTGAATTCAGATACTTCTATTTTCAGTTTCTCTAAATCATCCACTAGTCTTTTTTCAATTCCTGCAATCTTTTCTCCTAAAACATCTATTTTGTTCACCTGTTTTAAAATTTCTTTAAGAGAATTTTCGATTTCTGCCATGTTATCGTAATAGGAAGCCAACCTTAAATCGTCCACTGACTGATAGCTCCAATAGCTTCAACAAGTAATAAATTTGTCAAATATATTAAGTAATAAGTAAAAATAAATTTATAGGAGGCCTTATTATTTGTTAAATAAATATCTGTAATAAGTATCCCCTAATAGGCTTATTAAAGTATGAGGATTATGCTGAGTATAAGGTATTAAGATAATCTAAACTCCAAGACAGTCCTCTTCCTATACTCGGCGGGATAACTATGCTCCGTTTTACCTCCAGTATGTTTTGTTTATGTGAAGGTTATTGACAGGTGTCATCGACCTAATGACAGCTTCAAAACTTCTAGTGACGTGACCTGTGACGAAGCATGACGTAGGACCAGCTATGGATATGGTTGACTAAAATTTAAAATGGCTGCTAATAACTGAGTCCACGTGATAGACGTTTGAAATAATTGTGGATAATTAGGCTCACCTGAGTGATCCAAAGTTGAGTGAAGTGTTAAATTCCTTATTAAAGTGATTTATCCAAGTGATGAACCAACCACCTGTGCTCCAAAGGTCTGTTTTCCAGTGTATAGAAGCCACACGCTGGTGAGTTAGTTGATCCTTTCTTTTAGCCTAATATAACTAAATTCCGTTGATATTTCTTTTGACACTGACATTTAACCTAGTGTAGAGTATAAAAGTAACCATCACTTCATTAATCTTAATTTCAATTCCACTTCTTATATGAATAAACACTAATTTTCCAGAAACCCGAAATTAGCTACGTGTGAGGAGCTAGTGGGAGGTTTGAGTGCGGTTAAACAAAGTAAATGGACCCTAAATGTGCCCAACATTGCTAGGCAGGAGAAGTCGGAGTATATTTTGATTAAATCTCTGTGACACGTAAACAAAGTAAATGGACCCTAAATGTGCCCAACATTGCTCAGGCAGGAGAAGTCGGAGTATATTTTGATTAAACGTCTGTGACACGTAAACAAAGTAAATGGACCCTAAATGTGCCCAACATTGCTAGGCAGGAGAAGTCGGAGTATATTTTGATTAAATCTCTGTGACACGTAAACAAAGTAAATGGACCCTAAATGTGCCCAACATTAAAGGTAATCCAAAATAAAGCTAGGCTCAACAATTCTAATTGAGCTTTAACATAGAAGAAAACAAACACACCCAATTTTCATCTGATACTACATTGGTGTAGTTCATGTAGCCTTCGCCAATCAGGCAACCTCCCATTCCGGTTCACTATTATTCTCGAGCATATATAATTTTCATAAACAATGATATATATAAAAAAAAGAAAAAAAATCTAAATGGTGGACAATGATAACTAACGATTTCCTTAAATAAATCATACCGTACATTAATATCAGAGATTGTTTGTTTGATAGGTACTCTTCCTTGTAACACAGCATTCAAATGCAATTCGTCTGTTTTTAATTTCGTTGTTGCACTTTGATGTGAATGAACGGGTCATTCATAAATCAACCAGATATTCTTTAAGCAATTTCAAAACATGTTTTAGGTACTATTTTATTTCGTGGTATGTGAAATCAATAGATCGACTTCCAATTTCATTTCTTTTGTTCTTAAGTATGTGATATAAAATTTCATTGCGATTGGACAAAAATAATTTCACTTAAAATTAATTTAAAAGCAAGGTTTTTGTTAGAACCACATTTGATCTTTAAAAAACTAGCAAAACATAACTGCAGAATGCTCCAACATAATTACTTGAATTCCAGCTTACTCCGACATGATAAACCTAAATCATATATATTTTTAAAATTAATTTTCAAATAAATACACTGCTGTACTAGATATAATAATATTTCTTCTTATTAATATTTTTATTATTAATAATATTAATATATATATTATTAATAATTAATATGTTCCATAAGGAATAATATTCCATAAGGAAAGATGCGAAAAAGATGAAGCTCATGCGTATTTCAATTAATAATTAAAATTTGGCGATAATAGCCCAGTTTTCAGTGAGCCTTAAAAAAAAAAAAATAATAATTAAAATTATAGATTTTTTCCTATCTGGAATGAAGAAGTTAAAGCTCGGGTAACGACAAATGTTGGGGCCAGGAAATGGGTTTTGCTAAGCCGGCTACAGGGAGATTTTCTATTTAAGCAGAATTATAAAGTTTTCCCCTTGAGAGAAGTTTCGCTATGACAAAACAACAATGAACAGCAAAGCATTTACTCACTGTGAGTCTCCAACTCTGGGTAAATGGTCGGAAGTTCTGTCTCAGAGCTTCTCGTTAATCAATAAATACTGACTTTTTTTAACGTAAAACATCTTAAGCAAACGCATTAACAACAGAAGTTCCTGCGATTAGACCGTGCACGACATAGAACGAAAGTTAGAATTCCACAAATTGGTTACACACTAGAACCGATTGATGAAAAAAAAAAATGACAGCACAAATACACTAACGGCAGTAAGAGAAATGACTGTTTTGCATACATAATACAAAATAAAACGACACAAGTATTTACAAGGTCTCTTTGTGGCAGGATGGTTAGCGTGTCAGAAGGAGATGCCCGCCTCCAATTCCTTCCCGTGGGTTAAGTTTTTTCATCTATGGACCCGCTGAAAAAATTCCCTGCTCCAGCATGAATGTGTTACGAAGGGTGACAACCTATAGATACCCCCCCTATATATATATATATATATATATATATATATATATATATATATATATATATATATATATATATATATATAAACATACGTAAATTTACCTCTTCTATAGCTTTTTGTAACGGTATCTATACTTTTCTTTTTATAAAGGCCTTATAGGTCCCACAAAGTTTACATTATTTTTTATAACATGCTTTATTTTCTAAACGTGTTTGTAGCTCTTAGGCCCCTCTTCAAAATATTTTTTTGGTGCTTCGACTGGCAGGGTCATTAACACCAATATCACTAGTAGGGTACCTATATGTCTTATTTTTATTTAAACGAATCATGTCCTTTCTTAAAAAAAAAAAAATCCATAAACTAACAAAAACATATAATTTTAAATAACATTCACCAGCCAATCTTCTACGAAAGCAACTATGGCCGCTGAATGTTTTTTAAAAATATAATGTGTTTTTGTTAGTTTATGGATGTTTTATTTAAGAAAGGGCAAGCTTTGTTGAAATAAAAATAATAAATATTCTTTTAAAAAGAGGCCCGAGCTAAAAACGCCACAAGAAAATAAAAAATGTTATAAAGCAAAAATGTAACATTTGTTGGCCTATAAGGCCGTTATAAAACTGATTGGTTTTCCTGAAAGTGAAGGATTTTGAAACCAGTAGTAATATAGTCCGGAAAAAAAAAATTGTTTGATGAATAACCTGAATTTGGTTTATGGAACCGCCCTGAGGCCCCTTTAAAATGAACATCGTAACATTACAAACCTTCGTTCTTCAAAGGAAATGTCAGCTACCTAGTTTACGATGGCTTTATTGGATTTTATTAACTATAAACGGTTTATTAGTAATCACAACTTATTCATAAAGAACCATGATCAAAATAAAACAAATACGTAATTTGAATTTTCTGTTTCTGTTCGGAACCATGCTTTATATGAACTATATTGTTGCACTTCAACACTACTAACACATCCTGACAGGTTGATACTTGCATCCGTTACACCCTGTATGTATGTATGTATGTGTATATGTATTTATACATATATATATATATATATATATATATATATATATATATATATATATTACTTTTGAGGTTTCTTCGCTGGGGAGAATTTTTGATGTTAGTACGGCATTCTCCAGCGGTCGGTTTCTCTGGGTGATATTTCGCAGGAATCCCATCCTACGACCCGCCAAAAAGAACAAAACAAACATATTTGTAGTTTTAAGCATTTATTTCTCCGATTGACATCGCCTAATCAAACGTTTCTTCAGAATTCTAGAGGCTATTGTAGCTTTCGAATGGTTACCTTCCACTTACCACGATTTCCCAACGAGATATTAAGGAAAATAACCACAGTTGAATTACCCTTATCAGCTGGCAAAGCTAATATGTACAGGGACAACGGTCTGATGAAGCAGGGATTCCTGCGAAATATCACCCAGAGAAACCGACCACTGGAGAATGCCGTACTAACAAAATATATATATATATATATATATATATATATATATATATATATATATATATGTATATATGTATTTATACATATACATTCAGCGAATTGAAGTTTCATTAACTCTAAAACGGTTCTATTTGTTCCAGTCATCTGTAAGGAGTCACCACCGGGTTTAAAAGCCCTGAAACTAACTAAACCTCCCAAGCACATCTTCTGCAACAAATCAATCGCCCGACAATTTAATGTAGTTAAATTACATTTTAGTTTGAGTGGTTATAAAGCGGAAGCAGCCAGCACGCAGCTACGCTACTTGACAGCCATCAGAGCATCGGAAGGGAAGTGAATTAAGATCCCTCTTTTTTAGAGTGCGTGACTAGGAGCGTATGTGGTCGGAATACCCTAGTCCTAACCTTAATATATTGATGTAGTGCCCCCCTTCCCCCCTCGTTTTTCTACGTCCTACCCTTTTCTTTACTATACAAAATTTCAAGCATTTTACTACAACATTATAAATGTTTAATACAGATTTAGAGAGATTTCTATTGGCACTTGGGTCAGAGTAGGGCATATTGTAATTGAATCAAGAATTACGATTTACGATTACACTGTATTTGTAGTTAATGATTTAGAATTACATCAAGAGTAATAATTCAATAAAAACGTGAATTATAATTATATTTTAATACTGTAATGTAATTGAATATCAATTACCAAGAATTGCAGTTTAATTACAATTATAAGTGTACTTATCACCAATTGTGATTAATGTTAGTAATTAAAATATCAATTTTATCAAGAATTGCAATTGAATTACAATTATTGTGTATTGTCTTTAAGTACCTTAAAGTTGACCCTTAGTTAGAAATTGTCCTGTCTACGTATGAATAGCAGAAGAATTGAACTTTTGGGTCTTTTTGCGAAGACCACATCCAGTTACTTTTGAAGTAGCAGTAGTGATTTATAACAGTTACTCGTACTCGTTGATAAGCTTACTGATTAGCTTATAGGTTCTTTGCTGGTTACCTATTACTACTTGGGGGTTATAATCCATAGTAGAAAATGGCAAGCAATATTTATTAATAAAAAGGTTATTTTTTTTTTTTTTTTTTTTTTATTGCGCATCGACATAATTCTTGGCCATTAGCCCCGAGATCCAGGGTGCAACCAGGAATTTTCTCAGCGAGCCCTGAGATGAGAAAATTTCTGGCGCCGGTGGGGATCGAACCCACCATCTCCCGCTTATGAATCTAGCGCGCTAGCCACTAGACCACGGAAGACCCCTAAAAAGGTTAATATGATTAAAATCAATTCTCTCAACTACGAAAAAATTTATTAAGCATTAAATTTAACTGTTTTGCAGGTCATGAAGGACAACATAAACAACGATATTTGTATATTTTATTCCTTTTCTCTCTATGTTTTTGGATATTTTACATTTATTAAGCATTATGGGCATACGTGCTATGCGTTTCCGCTCGCTTCGCTCGCTCATGAAGATATCAAAACTCTAGTCAATCCAACTCGCTAAAAGTAATAGAATTCTATTAATTTTAGTGACTCTAGTCTACCCAAATCGCTAAAATTAATATAATTCTATTAATTTTTCCGAGTAAGAAACCAATCCCTTTTTCTTTGTCAGAAACACCGCGAACTAATTGTAAAAGACGTATTTTTTCTCACAAACATAAGCAGAGCTTTTTCACAAACAAAAGCTAATTCACTGTTGAAGGTTACTTTACTCCAAGCAAGAACCAATAAATTGCTCATCGGAATCCTCCAATAGGAAAGCAAAGAAGTTATGCGGTGCTGAATCACTGATACAATCACTACTGCTACTTCAAAAGAAACTGGATGTGGCCTTCGCAAAAAGACCCGAACTACTTATTACGCTACCTGGTTTTATCAACTATTGTAATCTTCAGTACTCGATGCGTTCAACAGTTACAAATGCTCTCGCTCTATGTGGTTATCGGAAGAAGTCAACTGTTTATTATATCAGGAAAAAAATAAGGAGAAGGGGTATCCAAGACTTTGAGTCTCCTCTCGTCCATTTATCTCCGGAGATGACTCCATCTCTGATGGAAGAATCGAGCGGCCAATTCCAGGAGCCGCTCTCATGACATCCTTCTCTCCCTTCCTCCTTCCAATCCTCTGCGACGGGAGATGGCATTTTTCCTAGTCCGGAAAGCGCCGCTTTCCGGGACAAATAACAGCGAGAATTTGCAGCCGATCCCCTAAGGCCTCACCCTCACCGCTTCATCCGCATAAAGCGAATGTTCCGGATCATATATTCCAAGGCTCCAATGTATCAACAGCGGATTATCAGCAAATACCATTCTACTTCCTCTCCTTTATTCGAATGTTAACAAATTGATTCTAACGCACGTTTTTTTTCAAATGTGAAGAAATCACACTTCTTTGTTAGAAAAATAGGGCTTTGTTCTTTTGAAAAGCTTAGGAATCACTGAGAATTCAGATATAATCATTAGTTTTTTTAAGCTACTAAAAGCTCTGGCATATCTAATCTGATTAGACAAAATCATTCGTTTAATTAAAATGTACTGAACCTAGAACTTTGTATATTGCTTTGATTCAGAATATTGATCTATCATACACATAAAAGCTGGCGGTTTATCATTCAACGATAAAAACTCAGTGGTTATCATAATGAAATGAAAGCATTTCTAGCAAAGAATAAATAAAGTGGTCGAGTTGTATTTCTGAGACAGGTTCAGGTTTGTGAGACTTAGCATGTTGCTTCCTATGAAGATGCAACAACCTGCGTTGGTATAGAGGATTATCTACGCAGTAAAACTAAAACACGACCTTTTCGTAATTTTCGTCACCTATTGATTTTTCACCGATATATAAAAAATAATAAAAATGGTCCAATATCAATAAAGTTAGGTACAAAAAGACTTTGTCAAATTTAAAGGTCCAGTTCTTTATTCAGCAGAATCCGTTCACCACAACACTTTTTTAATCTATATATATATAAAAATCAGGAGTCTGTTTGTCAATCTATTTGCCTGTTTGTTCCTTATACAAATCCACACAGATTGACCGATTTTGACCAAACTTGGAACACTGGTCGGTCTTGATACGATGAGTGTCATAGGATAGGTCAAAAACGTCTACCAGCTGTTTGTCTTTATGTTTCGCCATTATACAAATCCACACAGTTCGACCGATTTTGATCAAACTTGGCGCACATGTAAGTCTTGAATCCATAGTTTGTTTGACCTTACGCCTTTTCCTAGAGGTCATTTGAAGGCCGAACTAGTGGTTCAATTACCCCCCCCCCCCCGGGTCAATCACCCATTCGGCGCGGTTACACATATTTATAATTTTTGAACATTCTTTTTATGGGCTAAGTTGCATAATAATTGTAAAATGTACATATAACTACCATTTCATTAATAACCTAAAAATTATTATTTTGTTTTAATTCAACTAGTAAAAAATGTCTAAACTTTTTTTGGCTCAATTGGCCCCCTTCTCCCCTATATCTTTTTTTTTTTCTTCTTTCCTTTTTAAGGCGTTTCAACCTTTTAGGATATTAACGCCACAGATGTTAAATAAAGTTTAGAATTTTATTTTATAAATGTATGCTTGTAATAGTTGTTATTAAGCCATTAAGTGTTCAATTATTGTCTTCAAAATAATATATTATTGAATATTAGAATTTTTATACTAAATTTAAATATTAGTTGATAGTTAACCTTAAGCAATGAGTTCTGTTTGTTGCACATAGCCACCACATGCCACAACAATCATAGTTTTTTTACAAGTTGTGTGTATTCTAAAAAATTAAATAAATTTTTGATCTTATTCGGGGCATCACCCATATCTTCACTCAAATTACCCGTGAGCCCAAATAGAGACCTTTCATTCTCGTAGGCACGGCATTCAGTGAAGATATGTTTGATGGAAATTACGACACCACAAGCTGGGCACTCTGGTGCTTCATTCCTCGACATTAGATAAGAGTGCGTCAATCGTGTGTGGCCTATCCTGAGCCGAGCAAGGACTACTTCTGCTCTCCTATTTTCCGCTATAGACGAAGCCCTCCAGGGCACAGGGTAAGCCTTTATTTCCCTTAATTTGTTTTCTCTGATAGTATACCATTTAGAGATCCACGACGATTTAATTTCACTTTTAATATAGGAAACGACGTCATTTCTTGGTACCTGGTGAAATGCAACTCCTTCAGTAGTAGCTACTTTTGCTGCCTGATCGACTTTTTCGTTTTGCGGTATTCCACAATGACTTGGAATCCACACAAAATTAACATTGTTTCCATTTCTCTGAAGGCAATCATGAGCTTCAATTACTCTGATGACCAGTGGATGTTTAGAATAATTGTTACTTACGGCTATTAGAGCTGATAAAGAGTCTGAAAAGATGGTGCCTGAATTACCCCTGTGTGCAACGGCATTGAGAGCCTTCTCTATAGCGAGAATTTCAGCTGTAAATATTGAAAAAATTTTATTTAGTGAAAAAATATGAGTTTCTTGGTTAATTAAAACTGCAGAGCCAACGCCTTCGGAGGTTTTGGAGCCGTCTGTAAATATATTGGTTAAGTTAGAACTCTCGCCAAGTATTTTTTACTCTCCCCTATATCTGTTCTCTAGAATAGAGGAAGCACTTAAAGGAGCAACATCCTCTTTGTACTCTGGGACTCTTTGATTTAGATAAAAGGTGTTCAGCTTGTCACTTATCCATTTTTTATTGTGTACTCAAGACATCAACTGCTTTACAGATTAACGTTTCCTTTATAGTCTAGCAGGAAGCGTTAAAATGAGCGTAATAATTTATTCAAAACTTGGATAAAAATAATAAAATCTATTTCTTGTTAATTGCTAATGACCAAAAGGAAAATCAGTCGGCTCGACCGAGCTATGAGTGCGTGTGGGCGCATTCGGAAAATGCTTACAAAGTATTTTTTTTTTTTCGAATCATTTCCTCAGGCATGAAACGTATAGAATGATTATCTATTATATAAAAATGAATCGCTAAATGTGTTGGTAAGCGCAAATCTCGAGAACAACTGAACCGATTTCGCTAATTTTTTTTTAATAATATTCCCTGAAGTACGAGGATGGTTCTTACGGAGAGAAAAATTTAAAAAAATTGCCTGAAAAAGTCTAAAAACAATACTTTTCGGGTCTGTTTTACTTTTTTAACGCAAATTCATTTTTAAATAAAAGCATATGCTCTCAATTATAATATTTTTAACAGTTAAAGTATTAGGTTATTTGTGTATAAGCAAAAAAAATTAAATACATAAGAACAAGTAATCGCTAGGTGACAATAGAATCACATGTTAATAATGCAATTTAAATTAATTTATATTTACGTTAACGAGGTAAAAAAAGACCCCACTTTTCTATATTCCCATACAAAAGATTCGTAATAATACTTAAAGGTCAATTAGAACTTTAATACCATACCATAAAGTTTAAGTGTTAGTGGAGGGGTTCTGGGAAGGCAAAACAAATAAGTGACGTTAGTATCGTATAAATATTAATGTCAATATTTGTCAAATTTTATACGATGGTAACATTACTCAAAAACAAATTGTCTTTGGTAAAATGTAAATTGTCTGTAGTAAAATGTCACTTGAAATTTAAACATCTCTTTGCTGTGCATCTATAATATTACTAAATCTAAAAGCCACAAATTACTATAAAATGTCTATGTTTCTCGCATGGTCAATTGTATGTTGCCTGTTACCGTGTTGGAAAACCATCTGCTCTCTTTGCTGTGCATCTATAATATTACTAAATCTAAAAGCCACAAATTACTATAAAATGTCTATGTTTCTCGCATGGTCAATTGTATGTTGCCTGTTACCGTGTTGGAAAACCATCTGCTCTCTTTGCTGTGCATCGATAATATTACTAAATCTAAAAGCCACAAATTTCTATAAAATTACTATAAAATGTCCATGTTTCTCGCATGGTCAATTGTATGTTGCCTGTTACCGTGTTGGAAAACCATCTGCTCTCTTTGCTGTGCATCTATAATATTACTAAATCTAAAAGCCACAAATTTCTATAAAATTACTATAAAATGTCTATGTTTCTCGCATGGTCAATTGTATGTTGCCTGTTACCGTGTTGGAAAACCATCTGCTCTCTTTGTTTACGCGTCAGGTAATGAAACAAACAATATCTTCTTTTCTTAAGTTCTTTTTTTTTTTCTTTTTTTTTTTTTTTTAAAACTCACAGTTTATAGTTTTAATTTAATATTGTTATTCTTTTAATATATTGACATATGTATATGTTTAGTTTCTTTAATTTGTAAGTAACTTTTGGTCTCGAACCTGATATCTGTATTTTTAAAATAAAATTGTCTGCACTTTGACAATAGCTATATCGGGAAGTGTCAGGAAAAAAAAAAAAAAAAAAAAAAAAAAAAAAAAAAAAAAAAAGGAAAAAGGGAAAATAAAATCCCCACAAGGTCTAATTTGTTAATAAAAAAATAATAATAAAAAAAAAATCCTGACTCCCTAAGGTTCACCGGGAACAGGGGATGAGTGGTTGTGCGTTGCAATGACATAGTAGGGCGCTGACGACCGTGAGGTTTTTCGCCCCATATTTTCTAAACAAACAAACAAACAATATCGTGTACCATTAAGTACTACAATAAAAATGAAACTTAAATTAGAATAAGTAAAAATAAAATGAAATATAATAAGTAGGTATCATAATAAGAAATGTGATATTGTAATTTTCATTGTGATTTTTAGTGACTATTAAAAGAGTGTTTTATAATTTTTATTTTTTGACAAAACGTAATTGTTGACTTATTAAGTTTCTTTTTTCTTTTTTTTATCTTACTAGCTGACCCGGTGTCCCGAATAGCAGCAGAATAAGTATTAAATAAACAATAAAAAATTAAAGAATCCACTTTAGGCGGTACGAAGTTCGCCGGGTCAGCTAGTCTATATAATAAAAAAAGTCCGACTCGCAGGAACTGCGTCATTATAGCGCGGTTCCCTACATCTCGAAGAAATGGAATAGATTAGGCATCACAAATCACAGGAAACTGAGAGTAGCCAACTTAAACTGAATAATACGGATAATCCTCATTCTTGACGAAGTCTGAGTAAGTCAATAAAATTGTGTACTCAAAACATACTCACTCTTCGACTTCTGCACAGAAGGCTCTATTTCATAACCGAAAATTCATTGTCATTTTAAGTTTCTTTTGTTTTACTAGCAAATTCATTTTACTGTTATAATCAACTGTAAATATTTGCTTCATGGCAAATAAAATTCCATTCTCTCGAGGGTAAAATCTTTATATAAAATAAGAAATAACGATAACTTCAGTTGTAGGCTATGAGGAAGGTTATATAGATAGGAGAATTAAAAACAAACTTATGTATACGCCATCATAATTAGCCACTGCCATCATGATTACCACAGCCACTCCAAACTTATTACCAATACCTTCCTCTGTTTCTCTGCTTATTTTACTAAAATACTAATTTCACTGATAAATGCAATTTAAATAAAAAAACAACCAATTAAAAAGAGAGATAAACAAAGACAAAAACCCGTTCAAAACAACAAAACAAACACTTTTTAAGTTTTAAGCGCTTATATCTCTGATTGTCGTTGCCCCATCGAATATTTCTTCTGAACCTTTTTTGTAGAGAATTTAGTAATCATTCGAATGGTCACCTTCCACTTACCACGATTTCCCAACCGTTATCGAGATATTTACGAAAAATGTGTGAAGATCCGAAAACTTTTCATGTCTATTAATAAAATATTTTTTTCGCATACTTCCTTAACTCCAAATATAATCAAAATTTAAAAATCTTAGTTGGGATTAATTTCCAATATGTAGAAAATATTTGAATTGAGTTGATTCCACGTTTCTGAAAAACGGTTACAGATATCGCCTTAAAAATTGTTTCATTCGTTTTCCTATGTTAAGAAACCTATAAATTAAGTACCTGCAAGCATATAAACTCAAAAACGTAAGGGTTACGATTTTTTTTGCGCGAATTTCGCCCCAAACACCATCTTCCCGTGGGCGGATTCTGCTGGTTAACGAACTTGACCTTTCAAATTAGCTTTGGAAATGGTATAAAGATCCTTCAGCTGGACCATTTCAGACGAAGCGTTCAGTCTGATAAAAATCGCAGTGAGTAAATGAGAATTTGTTTACCTAAATATGGACTATTTATAAGTAAGAGGACGGGGCTTTCTGATATTAATGAATGAATGAATGTAAATTTATTATTTCATACATACATACATATATGTGTATATATATATATATATATATATATATATATATATATATATATACACAAATATAAAAAGAAAATAATAAAACAATTTACTTAGGCTTGGACATTGTCCATCAGCCGAGTGCATACCTTGTATACATAACTTAATTACTTAAAATAACAATAAACGGGGTCTCCCGTGGTCTAGTGGCTAGCGCACTGGATTCATAAGCGGGAGATGGTGGGTTCGATCCCCACCGGCGCCAGAAATTTTCTCATCTCAGGGCTCGCTGAGAAAATTCCTGGTTGCACCCTGGTTGTCGGCGCTAATAGCCAGGATTTGTTGATGCGACGTAAAGAAAAAAAAACATTTAGAAAGTGATGGACACCCTAAAGAAGGCTTGATAAAAGAAGAAAAACAAAAATTTAAAATAAATAATTAAACGTATAATGAAATAATAATTAATAAATACAGTTATAATAAAATAGACGGAGAGAAAAAATAAATAAATACAATAAAATAAACAACTAAAAATTTATGAAATAATAAAATTGAAGAATTAAAAGTTGTCGGTATTTCCATGTTATTTAAATATTTACATAAGGTGTCCCAGTTGTTTCTGTTAAGAATCTCCGTGACTTCTTCAAGGGCGAGTAGGTCCTTTCCGTAGAGCGCTCTGCTGAATTCTTTCATTATCGGACAACTCGCGAGAAAAGGCTTTCTGATATGTTGTTATATATTTTGCCGGTTAGAAAACCTAATAAATATAACGTACCTATTTGAAAGCTAATTAAATCTTCTTACGCAATTTTTGATAGAACAATGCAATCTTGTCAATACACTCCTTTGGAAGATTTCAAAAATGAAGCGTAAATAATTAGTTTTCTAATAATAATTTAATATCCCTCAAAAAATTCAAAGAATAAATAATACTTGGATTCGCGAGTACTGAATGTATAATTGGAACAACTGTTTATTTGTGAACTTAGGCAAATAAAATATTATTTGAATGATAACATCAATTTATTTCACGTGCTTGTGTGTTGTGTGTGTGTGTGTGTGTGTGTGTGAGAGAGAGAGAGAGAGAGAGAGAGAGAGAGAGAGAGAAGCTGTGGAAGATTTTACTATTTATGGTGGCTTAATTCCTTTATATGAAGTACTCCCCTAGCAGTTGCTGCTGCAGCCCCAATACTTGAAGTTTAACGAAACCAGACTGATAATCACGGTAGTAAAGGATAAAACAGCCGTTGACCATCTGTAGTGGGCCTGCCCAGTAAGTACCGGGTTGAAAGACCGTTTTTTTTTGCGGATAACTGTCCGAGTGGAGAGAAGGTAAACATTTTCGTATGCGAAGAAAAAATGGACATGGAGCCTAGGGTAGGAATGCGGGGCGAGGTAGAGCTACGTGTTCTGCTTGGCGAAGTCAGTCAGTAATGAAGAGACCGCCGTCGGCTCTCTTTAGCCATTGCCCTAACTCCCCAGACCAATGTGACCGACATTTTGAGTAGCCTCACTTATTTCATTACCCCTAGCTCACTCTATGCCCTGTCAGGTTGGCCTCCGAGGGGTGCAACTACTCCTATTCTCTGATCTACTCGTAGCTCCAGACTCAAAACGAAAAAGTGTTTGAGTCTGAAATATCATTTTCCCGTAAAGGATAGTCCTTATTAACTGGATCTGATTCTTTCTAAAAGCTAAATAAAATCAATCCACGTGGAAATAGTCAGGGTTCGGACATTGTTACAAAAACTACATTCCATTATAGAATTTTTGTTTTTTTTGTCACGATATATGATTGTCAAAGAAATAATCACTTGCACCTACTCCAAAATCAACCCAATGGTTCCCTCGGCTTATCGGTTTGATGCTCTCCCATCATCCTGGAGTTCCCACTCTCTCCCTACCTCCCTAGCTCCACGATTCTCTGCCCCCCCCCATCCTAAACCCTAAAGCAGTAACCTAGCCTATAGCACCCCCCGTATCAAGACCTACCTGTGTGCCAAGTTTGGTCAAAATCGGCCAAACGGTGTGGATTTTTGTAAGGAACAAACAGACAGACAAACAGTGATTTATATATATATATAAATATATATATATATATATATATATATATATATATAATATATATATATATATATATATATATATATATATATATATATATATATATATAATATATATATATATATATATATATATATATATATATATATATATAGATTGATGTAGGTAATAGATCCTGGAATATTCCCTTCCTCTTCCTTTCGAAGCACTACAAGCTCGGAAACAGTCACTGCGATTTGTTTGGGATTTTCACTACCTGAACCAGCACCACTTCCAGCACCTTCACACCCTCCAATTTTTTCACGAGCGATGATTCATTCCAACTTCCTACCTTGAAAGCGTAATTTTTTTTTTCTTAAGGACCAGGATCAACAGCCGAGTTGAGCAGATTACCAGTATTCAAGCTCGCTAACAAACAACAGATCAGGACCTTGGATGAGTAAGGGCGAATCATAAAAATCGATTTTTTTTAAATTTTATTTTCTGATTCAGAAAGATGTAGGTAATGAGACGTTTCGCCTTGTTTCTCTGGCTCGCCTTTAGTTCTCTCGCAGTTTCAAGTTAAAGTGAACAGCAGCATCATCATGAAAAATTCAATGTCCTATTTCAAGGGCGAATCTCGGGTCTGAAACGTCCCTCCTAGCATTTTCTTACCCATAGATCACTCGTAAAAATTATAAATAAAACATTGAATTTCAATTGGATACTTTTTCAATCAGATTTATGAATCAGCATCTTGAAGCGCTTCTAGAACTTTGACTTCGATTTCCCAACATCCGGAATTCGTGATTCACCCTTACTCTTCCAAGGTCTTGATATCATTGACACGAATAACCATAGGATCGGTCGTAGAAGAGAGCCGCAGTGAAAAATGTAATAGAATACTTCAATGACCTAAAACTTTATAATTTGATGCAAATAGTTAGCTGTCAGCGTGATAAGAAGTCAAGTTGGGTCAAGAAGGTAAGTTGGGTTTTGGCTAAAACAAAACCAGTCAGATTTTCGAATGAAATCTATATTTCGGACGTTTTAGCATGCTATTTGGCAGCATTCTTCAACAATGATTGTCTAGGAAATTAAGGAAAGCCAAAGATACAATATTAGGTATTAAAAAAAAATAGTTTTGCTAAAACACTAGACGTGATGGAATTTCAGCATGCAAAATCCATGGGGAACAGTCAAAATATGTAATGTAGTTCATGCCTCATAGTGATTATATAATGATTTTTTTCTCTTTGAAAAGGTAATTTGGTTCAGAATAGACTTCTTTCAATAGGAACTAAATGGGTGGATACCTCTGATGAATATTTAACTCGTGTAGTCACGTATTATTAATTTCTAAAAACATTGTTATATGTCCATGATAATATAATGTTAATTAACATTTACATTGAAGGTACAAGTTCAACAGGGAAGGTTTCCTCGTTAACCACGCCCCAGGGGTAATGATGCCTTTGTACGGCTACCTGGATGTTTGAAAGAGACTATGAACGAGGAAGTACGAATTGTGGTGGAAAACATGCACCAAGTCTGTTCCGAATTTCAATATTAAATAGATAGTTGCATATATGTATTTTCCTGAAAACAATGGCTCAGAAGCAGTATTGGGTTTTTTTTTTTGTCCCGCTATAGTGAATGAGGGGAATCCGGCAGGGGTGTTGCTTTTCCTTCTACAAGTGATTGAAATAAATCCATTATCAGCTATGAATTCACTCACAGAACCCCTTGTGTTGACTAGATTTCATATTGGATAATATTCAAGTCGTTATTCATGGATTCCAAGGCGAGCATTAAAATCAAATTAAATTATTGTGACATTAGGTACGTATGCATGACATTTCTTAAAGACATTCCAGATATAAGGAAGGGATATAACATAAATATTGGCAACAAAATAATAGTCGATAATGAACCAGAAGTTGTTGCGCCTAAAAAAAATAATACAATTTTAAAATTCATTCTAAGAATTAGCCAGTAGTTTTTTTTTATTTATTTATTTTTTTTTTTTTACGGCGCATCGACATAATTCTTGGCCATTAGCGCCGAGATCCAGGGTGCATCCAGGAATTTTCTCAGCGAGCCCTGAGATGAGAAAAGTTCTGGCGCCGGTGGGGATCGAACCCACCATCTCCCGCTTATGAATCAAGCGCGCTAGCCACTAGACCACGGGAGACCCCGCCAGTAGTATATCTATAATTACAGGTTTTGTTAGTATGCTCCTAGGCTCTAATGGCTAAGAAGTTCATGCCCTAAAAATAAAAAAAAAATAAAATGCTCAAGCAACCCACCTCTTCCACAATACTATTATACTTTTTTGGTATATTTCTGATCACTGAAAAATAGATCATCATCAACGTTATACATCCATATTTTATTTATTTAAATGTTAACGTTCATTATTATTAACTAAGAATTTTGGTACGGGTTGTCTATATATTACTACCCTTTTCTAGACAGGATAGGGGTCGAACCCACGACCCTTGGCACGAGTGTTAAGTTCTCACGCCTGACACTCACTCACGGCTACGGGGCCTCTATATTTTATTTGGACTCACAGCAACACATGGCTTCACTACATACATTAACTAACACTAAACATAAACAGTATAGGTCCTCCTAAAAATATTTACTTTCAAGTATAATATTATGTTATAATACCGCAGCGAAAAACAATAAATAATTGGAAAATAGTGATTAACCCTTGGTTACTAACCTCGGGTCAAAGCTCGGGGGGACCCGAAGCTTCATTAAAGTCTCGATATTATATTTATATGAAAAATTTGATTATCCTAAGACTTATGTATCTGTTATCGGGCCCCGAATGGATAAATGCCTTAAAACTTAACATTAATTATGCACCGCTTCGTGGAGTTCCTGGCATTAGCAGTGAACCAAGGGATGTTGGTCTCCTTTGTCGCAGATGTGGCAAAGAGAAAGAAACGCCAGCACATGTGCTGGGAAGTTACGACCACAACATGCTTTTGGTTACACGTCGCCATCACAACGTGAAGCAGACACTCATGGAGCTTTTAAATGATAATGGTTATGACTGCTTCGAAGAGGTTTACAGCATTGACGATGAAGGCTCGACAAGATATGCAGACATCGTTGCCTTTAAACGAAAAAACAAAACGGCTCTAATCTTAGACCCAACAATTCGCTATGAAGGCAACAATGAAAATCAAAGTGAAATTGTGAACAAAGAGAAGCAGGCCATCTATGAGAAGTGCATCTCATATTATACAGAAAAGTTCCGGGAGACATATGGAAGCCGAGAATTCTCTGTGAAAGGACTATGGTTCGGGTCCCGAGGCACCATTCCCAAGGAAACAGCTGCATTCTTCCAGGAAATAGGAATCAGCGAGGTCGTTCTAGCAAGAATAGCAGAATCAATTCTTATTGACTCCCTCGCCATTATTCAGAACCACATATATGGCTAAAAACTGCCATTTTTTTCTTATTAATTTAATTATTATTTAACTTTTTGGTATATTTATCAGTAGTATTTTATATGATATCGTTACTTTTTTTTCCGTTTTGTTCATTTATATTAATACTTTCATCACTATATTCTCGTTTATTTACTTAATTCATATAATGTTTTTATTTTCAGTTTTTTTTTTTTAAATATAAAATACATACAAGTTTGATCAACATGTTGTGTACGGAGCAACCCAATTTAGTTGGGCAACCAAACTTTTTTGTGCAATAAAGTTTTTCCTCCTCCTTCCTCCTGTTTTTTTAGTTTCCTTTTCCTTTCCAAATATTTATTTACATTATTTGAATTATTATTATAGCAAAAAATAACTATTTGACCCGAGGATAGTGGGAGTGGAACAAGACTGCAGCACACTTTTCATTTTATACTTCTAGCCCATGGGCATGTGTAAGAGAGGGCTTAGGGGGCTGCAGCCCCCCCCCCGAAATTTTGATTTGATCGGTAAAATACGGGTATAATAGCGTTTCAGTTGGCTAAAACTATTCCAAGTTCTAGATAGTTAGTATTCCGTACCCCGGAAATGGTCCCAGCCCTCCCCCCAAAGAAAATACCTATATACGCCTATGTTCTAACAGCTCAGAGGATGTTGTCCTTCGTTTCATTCATCCTGTCAGTGGCAGTGGCTGAAATATAACCACTGATAATTGGTATACAAGTGTTGTACTAGCCAACTCATTATTGGATAACACTAGTTGGGACACTTCGGAAAAATAAGCCAGAGGTCCCCTACCTAACAAAGATCGGGAAGTGAGATCCAGTTTATTTGGGTTCACTAAAGACCTCATTCATACTTCATATGTTACGAAATTCTCATATGTTAGAAAATTCCCGCCGCCAGCGGAAATCGAACCCACCATCTCCCGCATGAGAATCTAAAGCGTGAGCCACTAGACCACGGGGAGGTTCCTGTATTATTGTTATCCTTAGTTCACCATGAACCGACATTAGATTCTGAAAATAATACCAAATCTGAGATTATTCTGGCCTATAATGCAACTAAGAGTGGGGTTGATTCAAATAATGCATGTGTACTTGAAAAAGAAATAAAGAAGGAGGGACTACCCCACAAATCTTGGCCAGAGTCTAACTTTAAGTCAAAAGGTCTCAAAAGGTTCATGTTTAAAAATGAGGTTAAACATATATCTGGGGGAAAGGGGGTTTTGATAATTGATGCTGAATAAACTGATCAAGACAATGCAACATATCCCATCAGGAGAGAGAAAAGCAAGCAATATATTTTCTTCCCCAGTTCAAACGACAACAAAGTCTCATCAATTTGTGTAAAATGTGGCAAATTTGTTTGTAAAAAACATTTAAAATATGTATGCCATAGTTGGTCCAAGAATGAAATGTAGTTTATCAATGATCAAAATGCATAAATTAGAGTGGCAAATTTCAATTACAATTTTTTTTCAAAATTTGGGTGGTATTACTTATCTTGACAACATTTTTTTTCAATTTTTATTTTTTGAAATTTATTTTTGTAAGTAAAATGTATAAAATTTACAATTTAAAAAATATAAGATTTTAATTTTTTATTGTATTCTTATAATTATTCCTTATTTTTTAATTTACGAGTCAATATGACCCGAGGTTAGTGTGAGTGGTATAAAGTAAAGGTTAGTAACCAAGGGTTAATTTTGTTTTAAAATTTGGAGAAAATTACATAGATTTCCGGCCCACTCATAATCATTACTCTTTAAATCCCACTGAATATTTAGAGACGTTATCGGTATGAGTAGAAAACCTAGCGCTGCTGATCTTTAAGTCTATGATTAAAAAAAGCGTTACTGGGTACATCCTAAGTAAGCTTCATTCCTTCAGAAACCACTAAAATACACACATAACCGTTTGAATAGTGAAAGGGAGCAGAGGTTTTAAAGTCATTAAAATATTGTGGCACCTTAAAAAAAAACATTTCGTTTTTGTTCTTTTTTTTTATGAATGGCAAATTTATTTATAGGAACAGCTGCATAGATGCCCGAAGAGCCGATAAATCTGACCCTGTAGATACTATCTTCAAGGGTAAATTTATTGGCCTCAATTATAGGATTATTAGCTTTCACCCTAATTACCATGCCTACCTTCGATAAACTGTTAGTTGTCAAAAATGTAAATGACTGTAGTATCTCCGGATGAGAAGTAATCACAAATTCAGCCTAAAACTTAAATAAATAATAGTGCAGCTTTATTTTCGAGCAAAACGTATGAATAAATCAAATCATTTATCTTGAATTGAGAAATTATGTTATTAAATCTGAGGAGACCTGTAATTTTGTAAACTTCCGTCAGAGTTTCTGTCTGAGTAACTGATTTGTCAATAATAACTTAGATAATGATCAATTACAATTATTGATATTTTTTCTTCAGTAGAGGTTCCCTCTAAATTTAGGCAAAATTATTATGAAATATTAAGGGAACACAGTGTTTAACTGATGCTTAAAAGTATATATTCTTTTTTTTGCAGAGCTATGATTTCTATAGATATTCTTCTACTTTCAAACGTTTCCATGACGTCCCAATGCAATACCAACCTGGAATTTTTATTTGTGTAGTGAACAAAATTGGAACCACATTTCTTCTGTAAATTATGTGAAAATATTGTAGGAAGGAATACATATCCGCGCACGTTCCATTTGGATTAATTTTTGCCATAAATATTATTTAAATGAATGAATGAATGTAAATTTATTTCGTGTATATATATACAGAGAATTTAAAAATAAATAAAAAGCAATTTACTTAGGCTTGGACTCTGTCCATCAGCCAGAGTGCTTAATATTTATTCAGGCTTAATTATTCCTTAATAGTTCATAATAATATACATTTGGAAAACTTGAACCTGAGCTTGAGAAAAGAAGAAAAAAAAGAATAAATAAATAAAAATAAATAAATAAATAAATAAAATAATAAAACAAATAATGAACTAATACTAAATAAATATAGTTATAATTAAGTGGAGAGAGAAAGAAAAAAAAAACAACAAACACACAATATACATTAATAGTGAGAACAATTATAATATAAAAATAAAATACACTTTTCTGAATCGGTAATTAAACTGGGCCACCAAAAATTGCCTGTATTTGGATAGATTGTTTAAATATTTATACATCTTGTCCAAGGCATTCTTCCGGGGACAGTAGATCTTTGCCGAAGTATGCTCTCCTGAACTCCTACATGACCGAATATCATGCGAGAAAGTGCTTCGTGTCTTCCTCCTGAGAGTGTGAAATTGCACATGGAGCAGTGTGCATGCCCGTTTGTATGCAATGGCCTGCTGTTTAGATGCAGCATCTCTGTCCTACATTAATACTCTGTCCTGTAATCTGTAATACAGCAATCGGTGTGATCTAGTGATCTGTAAAGCGGATGATACTGCGAAGATCTACAAGATTCAGTCCATCGTCTCTGCTCCAGATTAGCAAGTGACAGCAACAACCTGTATCCTTCATCAGTGCAGGATCACGACTCGTCCAACTGCCCATGTTCTCTCCAGCTCTAGGGAATAGCTTCTCTCGTTCCTTGTACAACCAGACCTTCTTATCAATAAACTCACGGAACAATCTACCAGGCAGCCAATGTCTCGGCAATGTCATCAACCTTTGCTACGCTCGCTCAAGAAGATATCAAAACCCAGGGGTGAGGATGCCCTTAAAATTGACAATATTTTTGAATAAATGGTTTATGAACATTTCAAACGAGAGTTCTCTGTTTCCCACTGTTACATATCTGTGCATGCGCGTGTTTACAAATACGCTGTTTACACCTACTTCTATAACCTTCCTAACAGTGAACTTTAGAGCTTAATAACTTCTTTCCTAGTTGAATGCGAACGTTTTTTTAGCGGATTCGTGTTTAGTGCATCAAAATACGTTACTGTACAACATTTGAAAGAAATCGGTTTGGAGGACGCTAAACTTCAGTTTTACCTAAAGTTGTATGCGGTGCATGCCCCCGGCTCAGAGCAGACCGGAAGTGAACTTTGAGATGACAAAATGTTATAACTATAGCTAAAGCTGTTAGCTATGACGATATTTAAACATTTCATGGATAAATTAGTGATTAGCGCTCTGCCGCCGCTATGCGCTAATCGTTAGCACAGGCTCTTATCAGTACCGCTAAATTAGCGAGAAGGTATTAGATATTAGCGACCGCTAACGTTTGCCCAACTCTGCTGGGATTAGTTCTCCAAGATGTTTGCTCTTTATGTAGCAGTATTCACTTCAACAAGGAAAGAGCTAAAAGAAATCACCAGCTACTGTTTAAACTCAAATTCCTCCAACTGATAATGATTTGGAATGAGCTTACTAAACGAAATAACTTGGAAAATATTTGATAATTCGCTCACATTTTTTCCAGAGAGTTTTTCTTATTTCTTTTTAGTATTCTCTTCCCTACAAGACTTTTCTTATCGATGTCATGATTTTGACTTTGATTCAAGTGCCGCTTAGAAGGTTCTGCTCATTTCCTGTTCTTACTTTGAGACTTTGAGGCTGTGAGTATTTTTAGCACGTCCCGAAGGAATGTTAAATAGAGGTTGCACTCATGAAAAAAGTTTTTTTTCATGCTTTCATGAAAGATTTTCTGTTCAATTTACCTACTATATGCCCAAAATTATCCCGTTAAAGTGTATGTGCATTCTCTCTACTGCGATACTGTGTATAACATTCCCATAAAAAACGATTTTGGCTTTTTGGCCCATGACAAGAGAACTCAATATTCTTTGAGCGCAACTAATGAGAAAATAAGCGAAATCGGGTCATAAGGAGGGGGCCATAAGTCCTTCTTTCCAAAGCAACTCTATATCGATCGTACCCAGCTAATGTAGAAGGTGTGTTGTGAAAACGAAAAAAAACTCTTTCACTCTTAGGAGTGGGGGTTTACTAAGGCACCAAATTATTGTTGTTAAACAATGGTATCAACAGCAAGTAATAAATACATGTTTGTTATCTTTCAACGAAACAAATTTATATTTGCTTTACTTGTTTATTATCTTGATCCCGCATCTCCCACATGAGAATCCAAGGCGTTAGCCACAGGACCACGGTAAGACCCTAAAATGTATTGTATTCAAAAATAAGAAATAATTATTTAACAGAAAATATTTTTTTTGTTGATACTGAGTCAGATGGTTGAAATCAATTTAAAAGATAAACTTTTTATATTTATTTACTGGCTAGTTTAAGCACATTCATTAGCAATGTTGCATGCACTTATCAACTTGGAATCAGCTTCGTTATGCAGCTCCTGCCAGAATTTTATATATTTTTTCTTACTATAAGTACTCCATTTAATTTTAGACCTAATCTTTGTAACATTATAAGCTTTTGGGCCTGCCAGAGAGGAAAACAGGAACAACATAACCAAAAGAAGGAAAATAAGAAATTGGGTAAAAAGCCCTTCTTTTATTCCTTTATTTTGTGAATTTTCGTTATAAGTTATTCCCGCTACGATTTTCCGCAGGCTTTCCATTATAGTTATGCCTCTCCACATACGCTAAATTTATAAATGAAAAAAAAAAAAAAGAAAAGAAAACATAAAGAAGGAGCTGCTGAGAAAGGCGAAGAGGCCAATAAATTCAAGGCTGAAGATATTGGCGTATTACCCCTGGCGTGGTTCCAAGAGCCAAGACTGCGGGTGGACCAACGCGTCCCCTATCAACATCCACTAATGTACGTTTATTTGCACCGACCTGCTGCTAAAGCTATTAATCACTTTTGGAGCAATAAAAGTTTAGATATTTTCCTCTGCCGAAATGTTGATGTATAAATACAAGCATGTAATTATTAATCACTCGCAGTGTCCAGTATATAATATTTTTCATGGAATTATGTTTTAGCGCGTTTCTTCTCTCCCTATAGAGGGAGGAAACCTTCTTGTATCGTCAATCCGATGACGCAATCTAGAGCCTCTTAATAGGTTCAACATTGTGTTTGAATATTAATGTAAAAACACATTTGTTTTGACAAAATGTGCGCAAATAAATCGTAACACTTACATTTTTGCGTTAACAGGCTTGTTGGTTGACTCTTTAAAGAGTTGTTAACGTGGAGAATTGAATGAAATAATTTTCAAAGCGATTATTATAACCGTTTTCGATGTATATATTTATTTGTCTGTTTGCTCTCTTACAGGCTCCAAAACAGTCCTAGTTCGTAGAAATTTCGTACAAACGTAGTTTATCCAACTTATAAGTTCAAGTTCGCTTACCAGGAGAATCCGCCCACCGGAACAGGGTTTAATCGCCGCAATTCCCGCGAAAAAAATCGTTGAGATTACGGCTTTTCGCTTGCAGGCTTCCAGGTACACTTAATAGGTTCATTAACCTAGGAAAGGCGATATCTGTAACCGTTTTCGAGAAAAACGGAAAACTAGCTTTTGCCATTTTTTTTTCGGTTTGAAGTGTACTTAGTTGATGTTGGATGGTCAAAACTAACTTCTCTCGCAATGCCCCAAGTAGTTTTGGTAGGGGTTTCTTCTACTAAAGCCCTCAGTTGGTCGTGACCAACAACAGAAGGCCTACCTCGACCTTCCTTGCCATCCAGATCAAAATCTTCAAGACGATATTCATTGCTGCACTGTACATTCACTGTTGCTTCAACTGAAATAACATTCATGTTGATTGATGCGGTTTGAGCCGCACTTCGAACATATTGAAAACCTCGTTTTGACAAAGGTAATCTCAGAGGTCATAGAGAGTGTGAGAGAGAGAGAGAGAGAGAGAGAGAGAGAGAGAGAGAGAGAGAGAGAGAGAGAGAGAGAGAGAGAGAGAGAGAGAGAGAGAGAGAGAGAGAGAGAGAGAGAGAGAGAGAGAGAGAGAGAGAGAGAGAGAGAGAGAGAGAGAGAGAGAGAGAGAGAGAGAGAGAGAGAGAGAGAGAGAGTTTAAGGTGTAAGCCGAAGTGCCAAGAAGTGCCAATTAAAGCGGAATGATTGTAAAGAAATCCTGTCGGATTAGAAAGGATATATAAAGAATTCCTTCGAGACGGGTGTGGAATAGAGGAAGGGCCGCGCCTAACGTCTCGGTGACGATCAATCAGCCTAGCTATTCCACGTTTACCGGAGTAAATGTCACAAATCCATCACTTCAACAACACGCCTGTTCCTCTCACAACCAGACTTTTATACATTTTCACAACTCTCTTAGGACCGTTACTCCTGAAAAGAGTTATTTGCGAGAAACCCTCACGTGCAAAATGCTGCTAACCTCCCAAGTAGCTCTTTATTTTATATCGTTTATTTACATCTAAATTAGAAGTTTGAATAGCTTTTCATGCCACGGACATCAAATCAATAAATATTTTAGATGTAATTGGTAATTCTTTGTGTAATAAAGGTTGGGAATTGAAAAATTTGCCAGCGATACGATTGATCGACATTGTGTGCAACCACATTGACAGATAACTTAAGCAATAATTAAGTCCAGAAAGAGGCATTAGCTGATATCAAGTTTAACTTTATGGTCTACTTTAGTGCAAAGAATCCGACTCGCGCAGGAACTGCGTCATCTTAGCAGGTTTCCGCTCTTATCCCTAGTGTCATTTGCAACACTTGGAACAGAAACAGTTAACGCTTTGTTTTGATATTTCGTGACAAATGTAAACACCCTCGCAAAGACATTTTGATGAAATGGCAGATTTATTCACCCCAAAGCATGCGGTTCTACTTTACTTATTACCTTTTAATGAAAACAATACAACAACAAAAGCACTCCCAGAAATGCGAGGCAGAGAGATAGAAACCCTTTCAAAAGGACGAAACCGACAAATAAAGATTCCTTCGAACGAGATTCTCTCTCACAAACCGCTTATTAAAAATTGCATAAGAGCCGTTTTTTTTTTTTTTTTTTTTTTTTTTTTTTTTTTTTTTTTTTTTTTTTTTTTTTTTTTTTTTTTACGGCGCATCGACATATCTTGGCTATTAGCGCCGACATCCAGGGTGCAGCCAGGAATTTTCTCATCTCAGGGCTCGCTGAGTTTCTCCGCCGGTGGGGATCGAACCCACCATCTCCCGCTTATGAATCTAGCGCGCTAACTACTAGACCACGGGGGACCCCAAGAGCCGTTATTGTAGCAAATGTACTAAGCTTTCGAATATAAGCACATTACATTTACCACGTCTTCACATCTGTTTTCGAGATATTTAAGAAAATATTGGAAAATCCCAAGAAATTTATAGTTTTTCTGACGTTCCTAGGTCATCGATATGACCTTGGAAATGGTTCCATTTGATTCCCCATGTCAAAAAAAAAAAAAAACGATATAAAGTATACCCGGAAGCATATAAAGTGCAAATTCGTAAAATCCAGGATTTCATTGCTACAAGTGTTGTTCCGGTAGGCGAATTCTGCTAGTTATCTAACCTGACCTGAAAAAGTATTTTTGTACCAAATTTGATCAAAATCGGAACATTTTCGAGCTCGATACAGCGCCAACATACAAAAGTATGAATGTATATATATAAAAATATATATATGAATCACCGTTATTTTAGTGAGCTATGAGTCCTGAAACATCTAATCGCTGCTTTCGGGTTGCGTCATGATGATGACGACCTCATAAGCGGGTTTCCTCTCTTTAGAGGAAGGGAGGAAACGCGCTAAAATATAGCAGTCATGGTGTATAACAAGTCTTTCTATAATATTTAGAGTTATGTTTATAATTTTATGAGTTACCTTAAAATACCATAAGACGAAGGTTGCTGTCAATGTCTAAAAAAAGTCCGACTCGCAGGAACTGCATCATCTTAGCGCGGTTCCGTTCTTATCCCTAATGTCATTTGAAAATCATAGAATAGAAATAAACTTTCTTTTTTATATACATATCGTGAAAATTGTCAACATCCTCTCGAACATCTCGAATAAAAGCGATATTAAGGCATCAGGGAAACCGGCACACAGTGGGACGAAACACCCAAAACCCGAGACATTGGCCGAATTTGAAACTTGTTTTTTTTTTGTTCGACAACTACAAGGACATGTTCCACACAGTCCAGGGTATCTGAAAAAAAAAACTGCTGACTGCGCAAAAATACTCTACTTTTAACCTGTCCCCGCGAATTTCTTAGGATACGGCTTATTTCTTTGTTCAACTCATTATTGATGTGGCATAGAAGCATACTTTTTTTTCACCTGCAAATATTTTTGAGCTTGTTTGACATTGTACGCTTCTGAAAAAAATAACCTAAATTTTTAAACAGCACTTTTTGGGGTTTGTTTTTTTTTTACACCTTTTGTGATAAAAATAGGTGTAGTTAAAAAGAAAAGGAAAATAGAAGAGTGTGTGGCGAGTTGTCGGGGATCTGATAAGCGATGTAGTAAGAGATATACCTAAGTAAGAGATATACTTAAACATTTCATCCGCCCGGATCCGCCGGGGCTCAGGAGCACTATTCATGTTTGAACAAGTAGTGGAATTTAGCGGCAACAGCATATAGCTCAAAAGCGGAGTATACAGTGGTGGGGTCACCGATTTGGCCCATTTTTTTTTTCTGGTGATTCTACATCGAAACATAGTCGACAAGTGTCCGAGCGCTTCGTTAATGCGCCTTAGGAGCCGAGAAATAAAATAAAATAGGTTGAAAATTCTTTATTTTATATAACGAGTTTAGAAAATTATATTGACATGATGTTTTCACCAATTCGTTTGTTTTAGAGAGGAGATTACAGAAAAAATACAATCGTTAAACAGTAATTTATATTTCGTCAAATAAATTCAAAAATATGCTTAAGTTTTGAATTAAACAAGCATTATACATTTTTCACATCAAAAATAATAGTAGATTTAAAATCAGCACCCCAAGGTTGACAAATTTGTAAGCGAAAACCTTTCGTGACGTTTTGAAATTCAATACCTCACCTTGAGATAATGCAATATTTACGTCATTTCTAAAGAAGAAATACACCTTTTTCTAACCATATAAATGACTATTGTATTATCTTAGATGATACTTGTAAGAAATGGCTCTCAAAATAAACATTACATTATAACTTTCTTGCACATAATGTCAAGCCCAATACACGTTACAATACCTCGATTGAAAGCAAATGTGTAACTTTGGAGCCTTTATCGACCGTCCAAATTTGGTTTGATTTGGCTCTACATGCCAGCCACTGTTCATAAAGTTCTAATCTACGGAGAAAAAAACATGGAGAGCTTTATAATGCCTAAATAGTCCCTATCTAAAGACATTTTCAGAAGAATCGCAAGAGGCCTAGAATAAAATATTCAGGGACTCCGAGAAGTAAGTTCAGAGGACATGTTGATGGAAGTAAGAGTAAAAATTAAGTAGGATTCAATGAATCAAACGATAATGTTTTTGCAAAAACGTTTCCCATTATATATATTTTATTATTAGATTGAGAAAAAAAATCGCTTTTACTGGATTTGAATTTTTAGGCCGAAACGAGGATGTTAAGAGGTAAAACATTGAATGTCTGCGGTTTTAATCGTTTCGTGCCACTGTGCGGCAGTAGTAACTTACACAGAAGCGGAAATTACACAATCCAGCTCTCCTTCTAAAGTAAAGCTCTATACATCAATAAAATAAAACAAAAACGTGCATGGGCGTATATAAGGGGGGGCTGAAAGGGCTGCACCCTCCGCAATCGGTAAAAATGTGTCGTAAAAACCTTAAAAATAATAATAAGATCACTTAGTTCAGAAAAAAATCATTTTTTTTTTTGGCGTAATAGCGTTTTAATTGTCTAACTATTCCAAGTTCTAGATTTTTATTATCCCATACCCCCAAAATCCTTTCAGCCCCCCCCCGAAATTCTCCCAGTCCCCTCCAAAATTATTTTCTATATAAGCGTGAACATCCTTCTCATTTACTAGCTTTGTTTTATTGAAAACAAAAATCAATCAAAATAACAGCACCCAATTAAAAAATAAGGCGTACAACATAAATAACAATTAATAACTGAGGTAAACAGAGACACAAAAAGAGAAACTACTTCACGAGTTTAATCTTATCAAATGTCAAGCAGGTCATTTTTCGAGGTTTATGGCTGGGGCTGTAACGGTACTTATTGTCAGGACCTTAGAAAGAGGACCAGGATAAGTATTGTTCCCTCGACAAACATCTAGCCGAGTCTAGCATATTATGTTGAATAAAACTAAAGATAATTATAGAATCGCCTTTTCTCAGAAATGGTTAATCTAATGAAAAAAAAGTGTGAAGACAAGTTTTGTACATAATTGCACGATCTACAATTTTTGTCTGAACTATTTTTACCATAAAACAAAACGTTTCGCTGAAAATTCCTAAAAACCTTTTTTAGCGAACTTTGACCTCGAAAAAAATTCTTTGCACTCATGGGATCGATAAGGGCTTTTCCCAATTCCCCTACAATGTTGTCCCTATCTTTCTTGCGAATTTTCAGGTTGCTAGGAATTTATGCAAAGGTACTCATATTTTTCTAACTCATCTATTTCTAACAACAGAAAATTTGTTCTCATTTTAACTATCCTGTTTTAAACACAAATACATTTACCTAATATAAGAATTACAAAAATAAAAAGCAACAACAAACTAAGGGAAAGAGACAAAAATTACAAAAAAGTCCGACTCGCCGGAACTGCATTATCTTAGCGCGGTTCCTGTTCATATCCATATTGTCATTTGAAAAGCTTAGAATAGAAACAGATAATATTTTCCTCTGTCTTTGTTCAAAGGGTTTTATGGCTTTACCTGGTCGGGTCCGCCAGACCCTAGAATCCTCTTCTACCGATACTTCATTTCATACGTTTCAATGCATTGGAAAATATCAAAAATTTTCACATATTCCTGTGTTCTTTTACTATAGTAATAATTCTACAAATAAAATCAATTAAAAAATAAAATAAAAAAAAAACAACAGCATGAAGGCAATTGAAAATATTCAAAATACGTCATCGAATCTCCTTCTCTTGGCAAGCTATATTTCAAAAAATGAATTGCTTTTCTAATTTTACCTAATCTGTTTTATTATCAAATAAATTCTCCAACTATAAGCAATTAAAAAATAACAATTAATAAAAACAGACAAAAAGAACCGTTCGAATAAACGAAATCAATAAATTCAAAGTTTAAGCACTTATTTCTCCGATTGACATCACCTAATCAAAAATTGTTTCGCAATCTTTTTTGTAGAGAATTTATAAAGCTTTCAAATAATTTCTATCCACTTGTCACGATTTCCCAACCTGGTTCGAGATATTAATGAAATTATACGAAGTTCCCAAAACTTTTCATGTCTGTTCATAAAATATTTTATTCTAACCCTTCCTTAACTCCAAGTGTGACCAAAAGTTTAACATGTTAGTTTTGATGAAACTCAAACATGCAAAAAATGTTTCAACTGAATCCCAACATGATTCTAAGTAACCAAACCAAAAACTTGATTTAACAACTTTATTTCCGATTTTCTCAGAAAAGGTTAAAGCTATCGCCTTAAAAATGGTTTCATTCGTTTTCCTAGGCCTAAAAGCCTATAAAACGAGTACTTACAAGCATATGAACTCAAAAACGTAAGCGTTACGATTTTTTTTGCGCGAATTTCGCCCCAAACGCCATCTTCCAGTGGGTGGATTTTGCTGGTTATCCAACTTGACCTTTCAAATTGGACGACGGATTTTTGTACCAAATTTCATCAAAAGAGGACCATTAGGGGGGCCGGAAATGAGCGAACAGACAAATATATATATATACACACAAATTTGAACCACCGTTATTTTCGGTCTCTAGGGGTTCTGAAACGCGACATTTTCTAGTCGGCACTCCTGGATTGTTTCATGAGATCAACCTTATAAGCGGGGTTCCTCCCTTTGAAGAAAGGGAGGAACCGCGCTAAAAGGCTAATATTCAATTCATGCTTTGATACGTGGAGCCGTTCCTTTCTAAGTATATGTAGATAAATGTCGAAGAAAATAGCCACCCATTACTCCTTGTGTCAAAATTATAAATCAGTAAAAAAAAAAAAAAAAAAAAAAAAAAATCGCTTACCTCTTGTCCTTCGATTTTAATTACTTTCATAAAAAGGTATAGGTTCGTTTATCATGTATATTCAAAATCACTGTGAAGTAGCGATTTCGGGGAATAACCTATATGTATTTTATTGTAACAAAATTGGAAAGTAAGCTCCCCTCAAAAAAATAAATAAATAAATTTATTTTTCAAACATAAAATGAAATTAATTATATATTCTACTAATGTTTGTTTAATACGAATAAGAGTATAAAACTTAGACATAAACAGGTGCTTAAGTAATACATTGGAGTTTGCTAAGACTTGTAGTTAAGAACCGTGCTCTACTGAGTGGAATAAATTACCTTTTAAGCCGGGTAATGTTTTTGGAAGTCCACCTGAGGTAGAAAGACGGTAAGTGTTGTATTATACTGACTCCATTTTACTTAAGGAAAAATTTAAAAATACATTTTTCTTAAAATTTTAAAAGAATACCTTTGTGAGCAGTGGCGGCTAAAGGGGGGGGGGCTTGATGGGCTTAGACCCCCAAAATTAAGATTCAATTTTTTTTTCGGTTAAGTTAAAAAAATAAATAGGCAAATTAATATTAATAAGTACTAATTAATGTATGTCCTTTAACAATGCTCTCTCAATCATACTGGCTGCTTTTATTCCCATAAGCTCAGGATCGTGTGAAAGAAGTTTCACTGCTATGAGGAAGATCAGTAACTGGTTTGTTTAAATTTGTGAAATCCCATGTAATGGCTAATCTGTTTCTAATTTTTAAATAGGTATGTAACTTAGTTGACAATTCTAAAAAAATTCAGATAGGGAATTTGTAGATTTATTTCTTAAAAATCAACTCAAACTTTTGATTAATAGAATGATCGGAAAATTAATTATCCTGCTATAATGAATTCCCTGTGCCTGGCTATGCAATTTTGACTCTATACCCCCAGGCACGGCTGTAAGCCATACTAAATTAGCCCCTCTCTCGAAACTTTTGCCTAGAGCCGCCTATGATTGCGAGTGTTTTCTTTTTAATTTGTGGCGTCGGTCTAACCGCATAATGTCGCCTGACGTGAACCTAAAGTAAACGAGAATAAAATAAAGATTCTCTTCCCCGAAAACGTCCAAAATGTTAATGATTTTTTCGAAATTAAAAAAATAATTAAAAATCATAAGGTTGTTTTAGCGTCCAAAAAAACACCTTTTTTAGAAAATAATACTACCTTCCTTGCAAATGCACAATTTTCACTATACTTCCGGTCTGCATAGAACACTTCTGAAGAGCATGAAAATGGCTGATATTGTCATTTGAATCAAACAGACACAACTGTCAACTCTTGAATCCAATTTCAAGATATGCTAAACAAACGAATAATTCCAATTTGAGCTTTAAAAGGGAATTAGAGGTCTAATTTTATCAAAAACATTTTTAAACAAAATGTTTGTATTATTTAGCATATAATGCATGCATATATATATATATATATATATATATATATATATATATAGGCATGTTATACCTGATTTCCGGTCTAAATATCCCTCATTCGGTAACAAACGGAAGTTTAGATTCATACCCCATTTTCCCATTAGTACAACATCCGTTTTGAAAAAAATCATTAGCAATTCATAGAATGTAGGCGGGTGCTTTTGCAAACCCTTTACTCTGTATTGGTGATAAACCATTAAGCTTATTCTAGGTCATTTCTCTTCTTATTTTCCCATTTACGTTTGTTGAATTTCATCTATCGATTTTGCCACACGATTATCGATTACCATTCATTACTATGTCTTCAGCAGCAGTTTTGGCTGACCCATCTCACAAACTATCATATAACTACTGCAATTCAAATGTGCTTATAGCAGATTATAATTGGAGGATCTCTTTTCTATCCCGCTGTGGATTGTTCCTCTATTTGAGCACAAAATTTGTGTGCAATTATCTCATTCTCTTCTTTTAACTTGTTCTGGGTTGCGTCTTCAATTTTAAGGCTGACTTGTATAACATCTTGTGTTTAAAATCGTATTCTGAGAATTGGACAAAAAGGTTCCAACCGTAGAAATACTTCTGTATAAAATGAAAGAGATGTCGAAGGGGAATCTAATACATGGGCTAATCATTTATGAAGCCTATTTATAGGGGGAAGGGGTCCTATGGTAATTTTCGTGGGGCCATCAGCCCCTTTTCACTACCTCATACCATCTCGTGGACCTTAAACACTTTCCTGTTTCCCACCACCCAACCCTAACCCTAACTGTATTACTGTTCGTAAAATTTAACGGTTTACTCTTTCTGTGTTGGCAATAATTTCACTTTAAGCCAACTTACTTTAGAAACGTGACAATTTAACCAGTACATGTTTTGCTTTTTAGCGTGTTCCCTTCCTACCCCACAGGGAGAAAAACTGCTTTTGACGTTCATAAGACAAAGGCAACGAAGTACCGCTCGTCCAAATTAGGAAGACCCCCACCATGACCTATGGGAACAATCGCAGCGCATTTCAAGCCCTTCAACTGCTTGATCAGGACGAAGTATCCCTAATCCCGCTGTTTACATTGCACTAACCTGTGATATGGGTATGACAACCTTTTGAGCATAACCAACATGAAGAATGAATCAATTCTGCAAATGAGCCAACTAACTAGCCTTTTCATTGCAGGAGCATTTGAAAATAGTAAATGGTCCTACACTATACACAAATCCTCCCATCTTCATTTCACTCCGGCAGAGTCTTCTTGGTTGTTGTCGTTTCTTAATTAATTTAGCAGCCAATGTGTTTGTCAAGTGTTGTATATAGGAAGATAAAATGAGTTTGAATTATTTGATGTTTATCATAAAGCTTCTATTGAACGTAAGATGTCGCTTCGAGTTGGCTGCTACCATTTATCTGGGCATTGGGTTCATTTATTCCTCTATAATAATGCTTTTCCTGGTGAGGTTCTTGGTGTAGGTGTTTAGTTTCTTTTAATGTAAAAAATTTATAGAAAGCACCTTTCTTGTAAAAATAGTAAGAAGTTTGAAATAAAAAATTAACAATTACCTTTTCAAGCTCTCCAAATTTTATCAGGAGTAAGGATTATATCGAAGAGTGCGAATTAAGAAGTTCCTGCGAGTCGGATTTAAATCAAAATATCTATGTTAAATCTGGGGATCCTCTATTTAAATGAAAGGGGAGAGGATGTTCAAAGAAAAAGTCCATCACGCAGGAGCTGCATAACTAAGCACTTTCCTCAGAATTTTTGTAGTGTAGACTACATTACTGAATAATTTGCTGTAAATAACCTATATAAATAAAATAAAAACGTGAATAGTTCTGCGCATTTACATTTCTTATGAGAACTGTTCAATTATTAATTTTGCAAATAATTTGCTTCCAGAGTTATGTTAATACATGATTCTGTACTACTTAATAAATACACAAAAACTTCTTTTTACGTCTTTTGATCTGACGCAGGAACAGGATACAGTCCCCCTAGTGGGAGATAGCGCTCCTCGCGGCGGCTTTGGCAGCCTACGTCTGGCGGGTTAATTCTAATGAAACAGAGTTTAAAGTAAACTCTCCTTTCCAATAGACCGATTTACTTCATTTTTACAATACTTCTTTCTCATGAGGTACCCACGACGTATACCGCGTTTCGTTACAATACAGCAGAAATTACGACCGGTATGAGTATATTAGTACTTTAGGTCCGGAGTAAACCTCCCCTCCAAATAACCCGATTTAGTTTATTCTTACAACCAAGGTTTCTCTGTTGATTAACACCACGAATACCAGTTTCGTTGAAATGTAACAAAAATTACGGCTGGTAGTGGCAAATTGGTCAAGTGGGTCCGGAGTAAACCCCCCTCCCCTCCTAATGAACCGATTTAGTTTATTTTTACAAAGTATTTCTCTCTTTAGATCAACATAACGAATACCGAGTTTCGTTGAAATATAACAAAAACTACGGCTGGCATGGTCAAATTAGTGTTTTGGGTCCGGGGTAACCCCCCCCCCTCCCGGAGGACCGATTTTGGTGGTTAACGAACTCGTTCAATTGTTTGCTAATTGAACGCTATATACCACGTTTCGTGAAGAAAAAACAAAAAGTCCGTCTCGCAGGAACTGCATCATCTTAGCGCGGTTCCGTTCATATCCCTAGTCTAATTTGGAAAGATTAAAATAGAAGCAGTTATTATTTTGGTTCCACCGGTCTTTTTTTTAAAATTAATTGCTATAATGGCGTGTCAACCCTTAAGGTCACTAACGCCATTCCTGTGTGTAGTAAAGTCTTGAAAGGTCTTGAATGGTGATGATATACGATCTTACCTGGAAGGGTCGGCTAACACTAGGTCCCGCTAGTTACAAGGTCTTGGAATCTTGGAAATCTATATTTCTAACAATAAATTGTTTTTGTTATTTTACTTAAGCAGTTTTATTGTCAAATACATTATCCAACTATAAGCAATTAAAAAATAACAAGGAATAAAACAGACAAAAAGAACCGTTCGAATAAACGAAATCAATTAATTTAAAGTTTTAAGTACTTATTTCTCCGATTGACATCGCCTAATTAAAACTTACTTCAGAACCTTTTCTGTAGAGCATTTAGTAAGCTTTCGAATGGTAATCTTCCGCTTCAAATGATTGTCAACGGTTTTCGAGACACTAACGAAAGTATACAAAGTTACCAAAACTTTTTTTGTCTGTTAATAAAATATTTTATTTTAACCCTTCCTTTACTCTAAACGTAACAAAAATGTCAACATATTAGTGTTGATGAAATTCGAACATGCAGAAAATGTTTCAACTGTATCCTATAATTCTAAGTACCAAAATCAAAGACAAACAATCCTCCCTAGGAAGGACGCTAGGCAGTTGAAAAGCTACATCTTGGAAATCCATATCTCTAACATTAAATTGTTTTTCTTATTTTTCTTAACCTGTTTTATCTTCAAATACATTATCCAACTATAAGCAATTAAAAAATACAAGGAATAAAAAACAGACAAAAAGAACAGTTCGAATAAGCGAAATCAATTACTTTAAAGTTTTAAGCTCTTATTTTTCCGATTGAAATCGCCTAATCAAAACTTTCATTAGAAACTTTTTTGTAGAGCATTTAATAAGCTTTCTAATGGTATTCTTCCGTTTACCAAGCTTCTCAACCTTTTTCGAGATATTAAGGAAAGTAGCCAACGGCCATAGCCACGTTGAATACACCGGTTCCCATAGATCACCGAAGTTAAGCAAGGTCGGGCGTGGTCAGTACCTGAATGGGTGACCGACCACGTGCTGTTGGCATTATAAAAGGGCGGCAACCTATAGATAGCCCGGCGCTAATGGCCAAGATGTAGATGCGCCGTAAAAAAAAAAAAAAAAAAATTAAGGAAAGTAAACAAAGTTACTAAAACTTTTTATGTCTGTTAATAAAATATTTTATTCTAACCATTCCTTAACTCCAAACGTAACAAAACTTTCAACATGTTAGTTTTAATGAAAGTAGAACATGCAGATAATGTTTCAACTGAATCCCGTGATTCTAA
This sequence comes from Gonocerus acuteangulatus, assembly GCA_946811695.1. Classification (NCBI taxonomy): domain Eukaryota; kingdom Metazoa; phylum Arthropoda; class Insecta; order Hemiptera; family Coreidae; genus Gonocerus; species Gonocerus acuteangulatus. The sequence goes on from OX328132.1 coordinate 107,724,107, forward strand.
GTACCCAAACCAAAAACGGTATTCAAAAACTATTTTTCCAATTTTCTCAAAAACGGTTAAAGCTATCACCTTGAAAATGGTTTCATTCGTTTTCCTAGCCCAAGAAGCCTATAAAAAGAGTACTTACAAGCTTATGAACTCAAAAAAGTAAGCGTTACGATTTTTTTACGCGAATTTCGCCCCAAAAGTCATCTTCCAGTGGGCGGATTTTGCTGGTTAACGAACTTGACCTTTCAAATTGGACGATGGATTTTTGTACTAAATTTCATGAAAATCGGACCATTGCTCTCTGAGCTACGCCGCGAACAGACAAATATATATATATATATATATATATATATATATATATATATAAATAAATATATACACACATATATATATATATATATATATATATATATATATATATATATATACATATATATATATATACAAATTTTAACCACCGTTATTTTCGGTCTCTAGGGGTTCTGAAACGCGAAATTTTCTAGTCGGCACTTCCGGATTGTTTCATTGTATCAACCTTATAAGCAGGGTTCCTCCCTATGGGGGAGGGAGGAACCGCGCTAAAACTCTGGTCGCTATCGTGTTAACAGACACACATAATATATATATATATATATATATATATATATATATATAAATTTTAACAGGGGTAATTTTCGGTGTCTACTAGGTAGGATCGATAAAGATTTGGAGAAATTTTTCAAAAATTCCGTCATGAGTGCAACCTCAATAGCTAATTTCCTTTGGTGGAACGTGCTAAAAAGAAGAGAAGAAGACTGGATTGAAGAATACATGTGAGACAAAGAGAGGTTTGCTGGGACAGAGAGGTCAACAGAAGACCTAACCATAGGCTCTATGGCAAACATTTACCTAGCCAGCACGGCGGATCGGCCGACCACTGGCTCTGCCCACAATCGAGTTACTCTACCCTTTCTCCGACTTATTCACCAATAACTTTATGCACTATCTGCATTTCATATTGAAAGCATCATGATTGATTAATTCCATGCTGCGGGCTATTCATCAATGCATAATGTTGCCTGACTCTAAGGAAGGCTCTCCACTGCTTCTTTGGATGGCACGCTGGGCTCTCAAGTGGGAGATCTAGGTTCGAGTCCCACTTGCGGCAAGTTGGTGTTTTACTGAACTGGGCTACCTGCAAAACCTTCCTGCTTTACAATGAATGTTTTAAAAGTTTGAGAAATAGCCCGGCGCTAATGAGCTAGAACTAGACACACTGGGAACAAAGTACGAAGGGATGAACGGTATCAAAATACCTAAATAACTATAACTGGATACAGTCTCTAGCAAAGAGAGTTCACTTAACATTTTGTGTTTGTTTCATACGAATCGGTACATAAATAAAAAAGTTATGCTGATGTAAAGAATCACGTCGAACATTTAATGAACTATCGTTAATACGATACACACCAGAGGTTTTTTTTTTGTGACGAACCTTCGTATATAGTATTCTCTTAGCAAATGATTTAACAAGTTCTTTAACCAGCAAAATTGGTTCATCTGGAGGAGGGGTTTACTCTGGACCCAAAGTAGGTCGGACGAAACTCGATATTCGTTTCTGGAAATATTAATAGAAAAATATGTTGTAAAAATAAAGTAAATCGGTTTATTAGGAGGGGGGTTTATTCTCGACCCGAATTACCAACTTACCACTACTAGTCGTAATCTATCTTCACATATAATAAAATTCTAACGGATCGCTGTTTGTACATGCAAGTTATATGGGTAAAAATACCATTGGGGGCCTTTATCAACGCAATAGTACCCAAAATAATGATGTATAGAATTGTGTTCTGTTTGTCTGTATGTCTGCTGTGTCAGACACTCTATACACACTAGATTTAAACAATCCTTAAGGGGTCTAGAGCTTCGTCACGTTTTAGCAATCCTAGCAGCCTGTATGCTTGATCCCCGATGGCTATACGCCTAATATCGATTATAAATCTACTGTGAAGTAGATTTAAAAAAAAATACCTATACGAGGATTTTTATCATTTAAAATAAACGAAAAAATATGTCCAAAAATGCTGCTCTAAGTCACTATCCACGCAGATGACGTTGATAATAAAAATATTTAAAAATTTCGCTATTAAATAGTCAAAAACTATATTAAGATTCCTGAAATTTTGTTAGTAGGAAGCATTCGTAATAAGATTGACAAAACAAATTGTCAGCTGCTTATATGTGGGTGGAAAAGTCGTCAGCTGGTGGTGTAAAGCGGAGCGCGCCCCCTGCGCTCAGCGCTTATTCATCCCCAGCTGACAAGTTTTCCAGCAATATATGAGCAGCTGACAATGTTTTTCGTTATTCTCACTACAAATCGTAGTAACCACCAAAATTTCAGCAATCTTAAAATGGTTTCAGAATTTCCTATTTTTGCCAAGTTTAGACCCCCAGCTTACAAGCAGTCCACCGCTGGCCGGCCAGCTGACAAGTGCCAATGATTATTGTATAATGAAAGGTGTTTCTCCAAAAAATTTCATGAATCTTAAAATCGTTTCACATCATCATATTTTTCCTATGTTTGCAACGCCCCCGCAGCCAAACCCACCGCTACCTAGCCAGCTGACAAGTGGAACTGTTCTAGTTAAGACGAGTACAATCAATAGTGAAAAAATAAAGAATCTTAAAAATCGTTGCATGAAATATACACGGGCCGATGGACTATTAAGCCTTGTGCAGTTTTAAACTTTTCATATGCTCATTATACATCCTGAAAAGGGTTGGGACATTGCCATTAGTGGATACTTACCATTCCTAAAAAATATTAAATTATCCACAAGTAAAAGTAGAAACTTGAAATTCTACGAGACGATCTCAGTGGGGGGAAATCATATAGCTCATCATCTTATAGCTTTTGCGTTTCTGTTATTCGGGCTTGAAGTTTCCGTGGGCATGTATAGAAAGACGCCAGACCCAAATTAGCTGCGTAAACCTGCGTACTTCTGTGCTAGAGGTGAACGAACTCGGCAAATGACTAACAGACAGACGCGCGTTATCTCTACGTAAACATTGGAATCAAATCGAAACCACAAAAAGATTTTGCTGATTTGGGAGAAAGCTCTAAAAGGCGAAGGGCTCAGCTCCTCCTTAAAAAATACTCTGCAGTTTGCACTAATGAGTGTTCTGCGAGCTGTGAGCTATTTAATTTTTAGGTCACTCCATTTTGGTCAGTCCACCACTATAAAAAGCTAGTCAAGAAGAAATTTTATTTGTTAGTAGTTTGAAAGTTGAATATTCTTTTTATTTGAGAAAACAGTGAGTGCCAAAGTAACAACTTTAATACAAATATTTAAATTCGATAACATGTGATTGACTCATCAATACCTTTATTGTGGTTATAAGACCGGCAGTGTGCACAATTTCAGGTTTTTAACACAACAACATCGAAAGTTATTTGAACGTTTTTTGACTACTATGCGACGCCAGATTTGGGAGAGTATACTATATATATATATGCATGTGCGTGTGTGTGTGTGTATACACACACACACACACATATTTATATATAAATTGGCTCTGTAGTAAGTAGGAGAGTGATGTCGCAAAAAAAAATAACGCTTAAAGCCAGGAGAGAAGGAGGGGAGGAAGAGTTAGTAGTATGGTATGGGGAGGAGAGAGCAGTCGCATGGTGAAGAGGTAGAGTGGCTGTTGCAAACAATTTTGTCTTCACAAGCGGGCGGGCTGTACCACATGGAGGCCCACGAGGTACACCTCTACCCCCCTAAGAGCACCCATTGCACACAATGTGTTTGGGTTTCCTAGAGGTACCTCTACCTCTTACCTCTGACTCTCCTCTTCACCATGTGACTACCCTTAGGAGAAGAGGAGGTTGCAGAGAAGAGAGAGGGTAGAAAGGCACGGAAAATGTGGAGGAGCAAAGCGGGAGGGCATGGACTAAAGATTATCCTCCAATGAGTAACATATTAAATGTACTTTTGTCGTTGCCCAGAAAACCACAAATAATTTCTAAATCCTTATAATTCTTATCATCACGAGCGTCAGAGAATTAAGGCGTAATATTCATTCATTAGTGCAAATTCTCCACAAAACCATGTACACATAGTACCTAGAGAGCTGAATGCTATTAAGTGGATAGAATGATGGGCAGCATAGATGCTGCTTGCCTCGCGGCCCTATTATAGTGATAATGGGAGGTGTTATGTTAAGGCGAGGAAGTAGATGAATTAGAGGCAGTGCAAGGGCATTCAAGGAGGAAGTGATGTAGTGCCAAGCTGCTGAGATTGGTGTCTGATATTGACAAGTCTATTGTCCATCTGCTATATCTCTACCCACTGCATCTATCACCTGTCTCACCAACCGTCTCTACGACGAGGCGACACACTTATGCTTAATCTTATATACTTCCTATGGACAAATTGTAATTAAATTATTAGTAATCCAAGCTATATGTAAGTAGCTAGTTCACGACTTCACAAACGCTAACCAATTTTATATGTGAGTAAAAAAACCATAAGCGTCAGATGGCCAACGACATCCATCGTTCTGTTTCGTTACAGAACTCGCAAAGATAACTCGTGGAAATGTGCAGAAAAGCCAAACAGACAAGCCTAGTCTTTTATGCTTTTATTCATTGCCCGTAGAGAAAAAACTTTAATGAGCGTGCCCTAATGATTTTTAGACGTTCCTGGAAGTTTACATCACAGATATACCATAAAAATATGTGTGTGTATGTGTATATATATATATATATATATATATATATATATATATATATATATTTGTAAATATATATATATTTGTAATATATATATATATATATATATATATATATATATATATATATATATACATATACGTAAAACAATCGACCGCTGGAGAAAGGCGTGTCAACAACAATATCTCTCCCATGCGAAGAAACCTGAAAAATAATATATTCAGCAGTTTTACGTAATATTTCGTAGAAATCCCAATATGCTTTATTAGACTCTCCATACTGTTGCTATTACGGCTTTCTCCAGCGGTCGATTGTTTTACGTAATATTTCACAGAAATCCCTTTTGTGAGAAAGAAAAAGAGAAACTGCAAGGATTTTGAAGATATCAGGGAGAAATGGAATAAAGGCAGTTGAAAAATATTTAAGTAAATTTGAAATAAGTGTTAAATATCAGATTTACATTGAACATCAAGTGGATCAAGTAAAAGAATATTTTTTTTATTGTTTCACAATATGTAGGAATAGAATATGGAGTATCTAATGAAGAAGAATGGCATTACTGCGAAATACCAAGTAAACAAATAGACCGCTAAAAAAAAAAACCGTGTCAACAACAAAAGAAGTCAACAACTTGCCACATGTGGGAGCAAACCCACATCTCCCACATGAGAATCCAACGTGCTAGCCTCTAGACCACGGGGAGACCTAAATTCCCCCTAGTGATTATTTCTCCCTCTTCTCATCGCACCGATGAAAGTTTCAATCTCAAGACATAACCTTGGCAAATATAACACATTTTTTATTATAAAAATGTACTATTAAACGAACGATCAATCCGTGACAATTTAAACAGCTACCTTTGCTGTAAACAGTTCGTTTTTCTTTGTTATGTTTATTCGTTTATTTTGTTATATACTATTCTTGTTTTTTTTTTTAATTATTTCATTACACAAAATACACATATTTGTCAGAAATATTCTTACTTTTAAGATTTCTACATTTTCCATTCAAACACAAAGATCATAAGTATGTTCGTTAGAAAATTATTGTCTATTGTTGGGGTTTTAGGAATGCAAAATACGGGAATACCTTAAATTATCTTGTGGCAGAAGGTAGCCCCTTCATTTACGATATATTAGCATTTTTAAAACAACACAACCTACAAAGAACCACTTGATTGCAGGAAAAACCTAAATTCTTGGTCGGAATCTTTTGTTAATATTATTTAAATGGTATAATAATAATTTTATTTCAATTAATAACCTTTAAATAATATATATATATATATATATATATATATATATTATTTTTAACTTATTATTATACATTAATTCATTTAATTTACTTGGGCAGTAATATTGTGCAGCACAGAAATGTTGTTCGAACTCCATGCTGGAATAAACAATAAAATAATGTTATGTAAATTGAGTAACTAAGGTGTAAAAAGCACAGCTGTACATAGAGTCTAGTTCTTAATTCTGTACAAAAATCGATTAAATTCATTTAATTGTATGCTCTCTTCAAACTTGTGATGTATTTAGTTCTATAATTTACTAATAATGGTGGGTATTTAAATGTTATTGTTTAATTAGAGCAAATCGCCGACGTTGCGGAGCTCTTAAAGCAAATTAAAAAAAATTCAAAAGGTATCCACTCTGAAGAAGGCAGAATATTATTCATCCTTTTAATTATTTACTTATTTATATGTTAACGTCCATTATAATTAACTCAGAATTTTAGGATGGGTTTTCTATAGGTCACCACCCTTTTCTAGGTAGAATAGGGCTGATGCGGTTCATTAAAACCTTTATTATTTCCTTGAGAGGAGATCGTTGACCGTAGATGATGCAAGGTAGGGATTGTCGGGGTTCGGTCACTGCTACTTAATAAAACTACATTTTATCATAAAAATGGTTTTATTGTGCCGACGTTTCGGCTTGAACTTCAAGCCTTCATCAGGGCTGTAAAAAACAAGTAGGACGGATGTAATACTGAAATATATATATATATATATATATATATATATATATATATATATATATATATATGCCTACCTACACAAATACACATACATATATGGAAAAAGAAAAAAGACCCCCCCCCCTCACCAACTCCTTTCTTCTTATGTTTCCCTGTATTAACTGTCAGAAATGATCCCGCATTTGTGAGGAATAGTTCTCTATCTTCCCATCGGTAAGCCCATATTGTTATTCTTATATCTAATTTAATATGTAATCTGTTATTCTTATATCTGTTTTCCTAATAATCCAAACACTTCTAGAGCACATTGTTCTTCTATATATTATGTTCTAGTATTTTATGTTTTGTCTTTTTCCATATATGTATGTGTATTTGTGTAGGTAGGCATATATATATAAAAAAAAAAAAAAAATCAGTCCCGTAACAGGCCACAAGGGCCCAGAGGGGCAGATACTGTAGAGGTATCTGATTCTTGACCGTACGGCACACTAGGGAGATAGTGTGGTCAACACTATGCTCCGGCCGCCTGATTTTCCCCTCGGCTTCTTCGACTGCAAGAGTCATTAGCACCCGAGGTACCCATTATTAATTAAATTAATTAAAGGCTGGGTGAGCCTAGGGACGATCTGGGACCCCAAATCCAAACCTCGAACGGCAGCACTAGAAGAAAAAATCTTTAGTGCGCGCTCGGGTTTTGAACCTGGTCCTCCAGTTCATTAGTCGAGTGCTCTACCACTGAGCTAACCTCGCCCCCAAGGTATATATATATATATATATATATATATATATATATATATATGTGTGTATATTTCAGTATTACATCCGTCCTACTTGTTTTTTACAGCCCTGATGAAGGCTTGAAGTTCAAGCCGAAACGTCGGCACAATAAAACCATTTTTATGATAAAATGTAGTTTTATTAAGTAGCAGTGACCGAACCCCGACAATCCCTACCTTGCTTTATTATTTCCTTGTTATATACTCATCTTTTGTAACTGCTGTTTGTTTGAAGAAGGAAAAGTCAACTAGATTTACACCAAGTTTATCCCTGGTACATCTAGTTGAATAAAATAAATACTGAGGATTGGTTTATTGTGAGTGGTGCGTCAGAGAGGATAAAAGGAAGTGACATAATCGCCGGGATGGGAAGCGAATATGAGAGGCGATAGGAACAACCACTCGTTGTCATCCTCTATTCTATATACCATTCACTCTTCATATTCACCTCCCACTTTTCCAAGATTAATTGGCTTACACATTCAATATAATACTCCGCGACTTTAAATTATTCTCACTGACATCCTTTTGCATTTTACCGCCACAGCTTTTATGTGATCCTACAGTTTCTACGAGTCAGAGCAATCTTTATAACATTTTTAACTGTTTTTACAGATTCTTGTGTCCTTTCCAACCAAATGTGCAACTCGTTGGTCGGAAAGAGGGAGGTTGGACGGAATCTAGAAGTACATGATTTCATGCAACCCTGCTCTGTGAAAGTGAGGGATGGATAGCTCAGGACATGCAAATAAGCAGAATTACGGCAACCGAATACACATATCTCAGAAGAGAAGTCCGCAAAGACAAGAAGGGACTGCATACGAAACGAAAGAATAATAGAGGACTCTGAAGAGTACTCTTGAGAAACGGTCGCTGAAGTGGTTCGGCCATGTCTGTAGAATGGAGGAAGCGCAAATGGAAAAAGACCAAAGGGACGAACCAGCTTGTCATATGATGACTATACATCCAGACTTGGACAGGCCCGTGGAAAAATGTTACCAACTATGAAGGCGCTTGGTGCAAACCGAGATGGATGGGCCCAATGGCTTGAGGCTCTCCCATGCTGAAAGACAAACGGAGTAAGAGAAAGAAGAAGAACTGTCCTTTCAGTCTTTTTGAATCCTGATTAAACTCAAAACTTAATTAATCAAGTCTCTCTATTGACATCTCAGATTCTACTAGCTGGATATCAGCCCAAAAAATTATTTTATAGCTCCGACGTATCTTTTCATCATATGCCCAATTCTCCAGTATTAAGATAAACGCGGTTATTTCCTTAATTCACCGACAAATTGCAATATTAAAAATGCAAATCCCAATTGTCATTAATTACCGGATTGTTAAATGAAAGTTACCAAACGGACGCTGTGATCATTTCCATTTAATTTTACTTGTAGTTGTAAAGATATAGCAACTGGAACCTTTGTTTGAGATTTCATGGAAAATATTTTGCTTTGAGGATTCCTTTATTGAGGGATCCTTTTATTTTATAAAATAAATATATAAAAGCTCTAACGGATTTCAAAAAATAATGAAATTACGAATGCATTTTATCCAATTTCGGACGAGTGATATCCGCTAATTGAAGGAGGCATGTATGGAGGTTCTGTAAACGGATTTCACATCTGCCTCTCTTTTTTTCTTCTATCCTCTCACTCCCTGTCTCTCTCTTTCACTCTCCCATTCCCTCTTATTCTCTCACTTTCCCTCACATCCCCATCCCCTCTCGCCCTCCCTCCGTCTGCCTCATCTGGCTCTTTCTCTTTCTCTTTCTGTGTGTATATATATATATATATATATATATATATATATATATATATATATATATATATACTAGCTGACCCGACAATCGTTGTTTTGCCGTATACATTATTTCTAGTGAATATTTTAGTAGTGAAATAATAATCCCGTCCCTTTTATAGGGTCTCGTTGTTTAATATTTATGCAATATCCATCTTGTCCCTTCCAGAACATTAGCGGATGTTGAATAGCTTCGTATGGATGGCATGTATCAGCAACGGACTCAAGATTATTATTTCTTCTTCGAATCAGGATTTTTCACGTAGTCGCCTGTACGGTCGCCAACCACGATTCCAGCAACGGTCCATTGAATGTACTCTCCAGACGGTTCTTTATCAGGATTGATGACAATAGCTTGATGGTCACCTTGTAATTGGTAAGGACGTTGTTGACGATGCGCCTTTCAAACCTTGAATTGGGGTTAATGTAGCCCCAAAGTGCTGCCACGCGCTCGTCGATTTCGCTTTCGGAGTCCTCACCTCCCATAAAGTAAATTTGTAAAAATTGATGTGGTTCGTTTGGCATTGGCAGGGATGATCCCACTTAGCCTGAGACCACGATGAACTGAGAAATGATAAACTTGGCCGTTGATTTTGAATGTTGAATTAAATTGTTGACCATTTGCAGCATTGTGTTTTACTATTTCCGTTGCTCCGAACGATGTCATTTGGAAACATGAATTGAATGTTGGAATTAACTCCAGGAACAGGTTAGAATCTGGAGCCATATTTCTCTTTGTAAAGAGATCATATGCTGAATAAAACTACTTTTTATAATTAAAATTTATTTATTATGATTACAGTACTAATATCGTTATTATAAAATCGGGATTGGTGGTAGAAGGTTGAAAATTTAGGGTTTTATGTATTTTTTTTAATGCCAAATCATAAAAAAAATAAAAAAAAATATTTTTGTCGAAAAAATGAAAAAGAAGTTTTTTACATATTAAATTTCATCAAAATCGGTTAAGACGTTCCGGAGGAGTATAAACAAGAAAACTGGGACACTAGAATTTTATATATTACATTAGAAGTTATTACATATGTACATCCAAGTATACTAATATACATATACACAGTATTGTATAGTTCATTTTATGCACATACGAGAATACAATTTTACTTATTTATTTAATTATACAAACAGTCAAATATGCTAACAAATTATAATTTTTAATTTATTAATTAAAAGTTTCGCAGTTTTTAGCGATATAATCTATGACAATAAATGATGATTACATGACTACAGAATAACAGTTACACAATAAATGATGATTGCATAAATGATGATAACAATGATTACAAAAAATGATGATTTAACAATAAATGGTGATATGATGATTTGACAGTAAATGATGATTACATGATTACAGAGTTCATACACATACACACACATATATACATATGCGTACATTATTCCACTATATCTATATTAATTGTTTATATTTACATTATACGTACATTATAAATTATTATTATCTATAGACTTATAGTGTACGTTATTATATCTATATAATTCTTTTATTCATTAATATTAGTATTTTTACATTATTCCTTATTATTATATATATACTTACATTACACATTATTATTATTACATTATTCCTTATCATTATATTGCACATTATTACTTATCATTATATTATTATTCCTTATCATCATTATTCCTTATCATTATATTGCACTTATATTGCACATTATTACTACATTGCTTGTTATTATTGTTTTTGTTTTTCGCTACACAGTAATTCACCAATTAATATGTATTTAATGCTGCAATTTGTTCATATCAAACAGTTTACTTTGTGTCTGTACTGTTTATGTTCAGATTTAGTTAATGCTTGAAATAGATTGGTGTAATGTTATTCTCAAAGATAGATATATCTGCTTTACAGATTACCTGCATAAATAATGTTAGACAGATACGTAAATAGGGGATCTTATTATGTGACGTATTGTCACAGTTTGTTAAATATATTTGTATTTTTTAAATAAGTGTATATCTTGTCTATATACTGGCTTTTATCTGAGAGTAGTTGAGTCATGTTGTCCGGTAAGTCATATATATTATATGACCAAGATAAAAGATTTCAACTTTGTTAGTTTTGTATTGAAAAATGTTGAGACAAAATGTAGGTTTGTGTGTAATTTGCATTGTGTCGTGCGTCAGTCAGTATAGTAAAGTATAATTGTGTCGTTTTAATATTTTTTAGTCATTAATGGTGTATATAACAAATTCTCTGTGGATTATTCATTTCAAGTGAAGTGAATTTAATAGGCTTCTGAAGAGTCTATAACTATTGCAATTTAACCTCCCCAAAGGCAATTTAATAAGCTATCGAATGATCTTGCTATTATTCATCAAATGTCAAAATCCCTCAGGAGAAAATTGATATATTTCGATATCCCTACATATTTCGATTTCAACGCAAGAAGGAAATTTAATAAGTTTTCGAATGGACTGTCCATTGCCACTGTACAGTAATTGCCTACTTTTGCATACTGTCGAAATTTAATAACCTGTCAATATAGTCTACTTCTATATACTATGATTTATACGTTTTTTATCGTCTGAATACACACCAAAGAATATTTAGATAAAATATACTTCATTCTATTCTGATTTTTGTTTTAAAATTTATATATTATATTATTATTTATATAAGATATTTTAGATATTCCAATCCGTGTATGAAAAAATTATCCAATTTGCCTAATGGAGCTTGAAAGCATTGACGATTTTTCTTTACTGATCATTATGTTTTGTGATTCGGAAACATCGATTTCGCTGCTAGAATGAAAAGTGTCAGGGAGTTGTAAGGAAGATCCCGATGGAACTGGAGCAGGACCATTGCTACGTTTAAGGTGAGTCGGGAAGGCTGAGAGGGGAGAGGGAGGTAACAATTACAGAAAATGGCTAGTGATAAGATAAACTTAGGGTCGCCCTTATTGCTCATGTACTTAACCTTATTGCTCCCGATGACGTAGTCTTTTATAACGCGCTCATCCAATCCCAGGAAAGAACGAGATAATCAGGGAGTGTTCCTAATCAAAAACTACCTCAGAAGTGCGTCGTGCACTTTAATGATCCCAAGGACAACTTTTAGTCCGTTGCCCTTATGTTTAGAATGTGGAAATAAAACTACTTTTTAATTCGAACTGAATACTTTTATTGTGAATACTCAAGAAATTTAAAAATGTCAACAAACATTTTTGTACACTAAATATACAACATGAAGCAGAAAAACTCTTGGGTCTTTTTGCGTAGACCACATCTAATTACTTTGAAGTATCTGTCCTGTTTGAAACAGTGATTTTGGTACTTACGGATTAGCTTACAGGTTCATTGCAGGTTATCTAAAGTTAGAAAACATATTATATAAATATAAACCATATTATATAAATTTAAATAAATATAAATATAGTAATCAAAAGTTAATATAGTAATAAAAAGTATTTAAAATCAATGCAATCAGTTCTAAAAGTAACTTTTTTGACAACTATATTGATATAATATGGTTTCTAACCAACCCTTAGATAAATTGTATATGTAAGTATTACTTTTAGGCTTGTAAAACATAAATTAAAATAAACAGAATATATTTCAACAAGCAATATTTATTAATAAAAAGGCTAATATTATAAAAATCAATGGTAATAGTGAAGTTCAGGGGCCTCCTCGCCGATTTTTGTCCGGTGGTTCTATAACATATTTATATTTTTAATTTATTTCGCATTATGGGCAATGCGTTTCCGCTCACTCAAGAATATATCAAAACTCTAGTCAATCCAACTCGCTAAAATTAATAGAATTATGTTAATTTTTGCGATTTGTATTGACTTGAGTGTTAAAGGTTAGTTTACTACCAGCAACAACCAATTGAATTGTCCATAGGGATAGCCAAAAGAAAAGCTAATGAGTTAAGCGTGTGCGCTGAATCACTGTTATAATCACTACAGATACTTCACAAGTATCTGTGAAGTGGTTTTGGCAAAAATACCCAAACGTTTATTCGTTCACTATTCATGAATCAAGTATGCTAAATAGTTTGACCAGTAAAATCAAAATAATGGCGGGCAGTGATTAAGCAAGGCGCAATGACAGCGTCTGTGTATAGGTTCAGATAAATAAATAAATACAAAACAGAGAGAAATTAAAAATGTTATATACGAATGGAGCCCAAGTAACCGAAGAATTGGACGAGAAGAGGTAATACTATTTAGATTTCGGATAGGTCACACTTTACTAACTCATTCATATTTAATGACAAAAAAAGACCAACCCATTTGCAGACAGTTTAACGTTTCAATGACAGTGAAACACCTAATAACGGAATGTAAAATACGAGAACAACTAAAATTACCTTACAAATTACAGAAACTACTGACAGAGGATAGCCCCTTCATTAACGGTATATTTTTTAAAACACCACAACTTACACACAAAAATTTGATTCCTAGGAAAATTTTAGTCGGAAGCCCTTAGAAATATTGTTTCGATGGTATAATGATAATCTGTTTTCAATTAATAACCTTTTAGCGCGGTTACTCCCTGTCTCCATAGAGAACCCGCTTATGAGGTCTACCTCATGACGCAATCCGGAAGTGCCGATTAGAAACTTTCACGTTTCAGACCCTATAGATCACGAAAATATAGGTGGCTAAAATTTGTATATATATATATATATATATATATATATATATATATATATATATATATTTAAATATATGCTTGTCTGTTCGCTCTCTAGCAAGCTCAAAAATGGCCCGATTTTGACGAAATTTGGTACAAAAATCTGTCGTCTAATTTGAAAGGTCAAGTTCGTTAACCAGCAGAATCCGCCCACTAGAAGATAGTGTTTGGGGCGAAATTCGCGCAAAAAAATCGTAACGCTTACGTTTTTGAGTTCAGATGCTTGCAGGTATTTGTTTTATAGGTTTCTTAACATAAAAAAACGAATGAAACCATTTTGAAGGCGATATCTTCAGCCGTTTCTGAGATAAGTGGAATCAATGTTTTTGTAAGTCATTATTTTTTTGTGAGTACTTAGAATCGCGGGATTCAATTGAAATATTTTCTACATCTTGTAAATTAGTCCCAACTAATATGTTTAAATTTTGGTTATATTTGGATATAAGGAAGTATGCGAAAAAATTATTTTATTAATAGACATGAAAAGTTTTCGGATCTCCATACATTTTTTGTAAATATCTCGATAACGGTTGGGAAATCGTGGTAAATGGAAAGTGACCATTCGAATGCTTACTAAATTCTCTACAAAAAAGGTTCTAAAGCAATATTCGATGGGGCAACGTCAATGAGAGATATAAGCGCTTAAAACTTAAAAAGTGTTAGTTTTGTTGTTTTAAAATGGTTTTTCTCTTTCTTTATCTCACTTTTTAATTGGTTGTTTCTAGTTATAAATTGAATTTATCAGTAAAATTAGTATTGTAGTAATATAAGCTAAGAAACGGTGAAAGGTATTTATAATAAGTTTGGAATGGCTGTAGTAATCATGATGGCAGTGGCTAATCATGATGACGTAGGTTGTTTTGAATTCTCCATCTATATAACCTTCCTCATAGCTTCAATCTGAAGTTACCGTTATTTCTTATTTTATAGAAAGATTTAACCCTCGACAGAATGGAATTTAATTCGCCACGAAGCACATATTTACAGTTGATTATAACAGTAAAACGAATTTGCTAGTAAAACAAGATACTTACAATGACAAGGAATTTTTGGTTGTTTAGAATAGAGCCTTCTCAGCAGTAGCCAAAGAGTAAGTACGTTTTCAGTACATAATTGTATTGACTTATACAGATTAAGAATTATCCGATTCTGTTTAAGTTGACTACTGTCAGTTTCCTGTGATTTGTGATGCTAATCTATTCCATTTCTTCGAGATGTAACCGAGCTAAGATGAGTTAAGATGAGCAGTTCCTGCGAGTCAGACTTTTAACTTTTTTTTCTACGTAATATCAATTATTTTATTGATTGGCCATTAATGGAAGACCACAAAAATTTAACGACTTCCATGACCTAATAAATAGTTAAATAATGTTAGTAGTTTTAGTGTTATGTTATGTTAATATAGTAACTATTGTGTATATAGCAATGCTGTTTATAATGATTAGCTCTTAATTCTGTAAACAAATCTACTAAATTTTTAATCTATAAACTTTTGTTGTATTTAGTTCTATACGTTTATATTTTTGTATAAATCAGTATTTGTAAATAAATTTAAAAAAAAAAGAGATAAATAAATAGCGGCCTAGGGATGCCGGTATAACGAGGTAAATAACAGCAATAAGTATGATTAGGATGACGAGAAGAATTGTTAAAACATAGGATATTATTCTCCTATATATAAAATAGATAGATTAATTTGATATAGATCAATGATTTATTTTATATTAGAACATTCTAAAATTTTCGGTTTAAAAAAAAGAAAAGATTTTTAATTTTATATTGTTTAAAAATGTGATGTTTTTCTCTTAGCCGAATCTGCACATTTCCTTGACTTCTTGTTAAATATTCTCGTCGGCAATTCCGGATTTCGTCATCCCCCAGACGTCACACGAGGGTTTCCTTCCTACGGAGGTACGGATGAAACTTTCTAATTTCAATGCATGAATCTATACACCATATTAAAAAAAAACAATGTGTGCATATATATATATATATATATATATATATATATATATATATATATATATATATACATATAATTATTTTTAAAACTGAGAAAATCCCCCCCCCCCCCCCCAAACACAAGCAGGACAGATTCTTAGTATTAGCAATGACCGATAAATAATTAATAATTGCTTCGTATATGGAATAATAAATAACATCATGGAGGGAGGATGAACAAGAGAGGCATATGTACCGAATATTGACGCCAATCAAGTAGAGCGAATTTCTCTACCGATAAGATCGGTGGGAGAAGGAGGAATCGGCTATAATCGGCAAGCCCAGGAGTAAGATCATGGAGGAAGGATGAACAAGAGAGGCATATGTACCGAATATTGACGCCAATCAAGTAGAGCCAATTTCTCTACCGATAAGATCGGTGGGAGAAGGAGGAATCGGCTATAATCGGCAAGCCCAGGAGTAACATCATGGAGGGAGGATGAACAAGAGAGGCATATGTACTGAATATTGTCGCCAATCCAGTAGAGCCAATTTCCCTACCGATAAGATCGGTGGGAGAAGGAGGAATCGGCTATAATCGGCAAGCCCAGGAGTAACATCATGGAGGGAGGATGAACAAGAGAGGCATATGTACCGAATATTGTCGCCAATCCTGTAGAGCCAATTTCTCTCCCGATAAGATCGGTGGGAGAAGGAGGAATCGGCTATAATCGGCAAGTCCAGGAGTAACATCATGGAGGGAGGATGAACAAGAGAGGCATATGTACCGAATATTGTCGCCAATCCTGTAGAGCCAATTTCTCTCCCGATAAGATCGGTGGGAGAAGGAGGAATCGGATATAATCGGCAAGCCCAGGAGTAACATTCCCATCAACTAGGACCGGAGGGATCGATCCTTCCGATTGCCGAAGGGGGAAATCTTACAAGACCAACTTCCGTGTCCGGTTGAGTCTACTCTGCTCGATGACCACTTTGAAAAAGTGCAACTACCTTCTTTTTTACAAGGTATTTTTTTGTAGAATAAGAGAAAGATTTTTTTTTTTTATTAGTGATGGAACTATCAAGTGGGTTATAGAAACCATCAAAGTCGAAATCGTTAAGCATTCTTGAGGATCATGTACAATTTGCCTTAAATATCGATTTAACAAATATTTTGCGTGTCGTTCCTATTTTGTAAGCAGAGTGTGAATCCGATAAATTCAATCTATAACGTGGTTCAAGCAGGGCTGCAACAGCATTACTTAAGTTAATAGTAATTATTCGTAACATACAAAGTATTATTGTATTTAAATATTTCATTACGCGTATGAAGGGTAAACAAAAACCATAACCTGGAAAGAAAAAGCAGTCCTAAATTTAATTAGCTTTCATTTTAAAAAAATCATTGATATCGGTCAAGATTTAGCGGCAGTAGCCTTTTTTGAAACAAGATATGTCGTTTGTCCAGACTGTGCGTCGTGTCATACCTCGGCATACTTCTTAACTTTTATTAAATTTGTCAATCGCTAGTAGGGATGCAAGAACCTAGTAAGACTAGGAGCATGTCACCGAAAGGACACACATGAATTTTTCCCACGTTTACTCACTATTTCTCTAATGTTTCATTTATGAACTGTCAGATTTGGATCTGGAATCTAAGAAAACTGAGAATACACTTTGTGTTACCTTTCGTCAAGGTTTGCATTCAAGGAACTGTTGAATATTTCCTACCGCTGTTTAATATTTCATAATAATTTTATTTATGAACTGTCTACCGGAGGAAGAGCCGAAGGAGGTCGGTGTCGAGGTAAGCCAACCCGGGACTGAAAGCTCTGATAAAAGCAAGGTCTGGGAAAGGTGGGATAAGGAAGGTTTTATTAATTCATACTATTCCAGGCACTATAGTGTGTTTAGGAGGCATCGTCTTGCCGCCAAATATATATCCAAAATATATACCTCACCTGATCATCCATGCTACCCCTACATATTTCAACCAAAATATTCTAGGCTGTTTAATAGTCACCCTTCAGCTTATTTGCCTTTAGCACTCCGGGTGAAGTCTCTAATAAATGAACTCGAAAAGTTCACCATTTTTCGGCAGGATGCACTCATGCCTCCGTGGAATTATAAAAAACCTCTCTGTCACTTTCTAGCTCTGCGGAAAGACGACGCTAGTGGAATTGAACTGAATTGTCGACTTCACGAGCTGCTGGATACGTTCGACGACAAGAGAGTAATGTACACTGATGGGTCTCACACTGGTGTCTCATGTGCATGTGCTTACATAGATCAGGGAACAGCATATCAGTACAAATTACACCCCGCTAGTAACATTTATTCAGCGGAGCTGTTTGCACTGTCAGCAGCACTGTATCACGTTATGACAGTACCCGAGACCAACATTGTGATCTGTACAGACTCTAAAAGCGCGCTGCTTAACATCCATGATATGTACAGTGATAACCCAAGTATTATAAAGTTGTTCGGGTACTCCACCATGCTTCACGGACTAGGGAAGACTGTTCACCTCGTCTGGACTCCAGGACACAGGGGTGTAAAAGGTAATGAGGTGGCAGACAAAGCAGCGTCCTCCGCTCATGATTTACCGTCTATTACACCCACTTCTCTGACGGTAAGTGAGCTGGCCTCACCGCTGCTGCACACCATCAAACATCGTTGGCAAGAGATGTGGAATGAGGCAAGAGGCGTCAATAAGCTGTGTTTGGTGAAAACTGACTGCCAGCATTGGGAGACATCCTCTAGATCCTGCCGAAATGAGGAGGTAATGTTGGCGCGACTCTGACTCGGACACACCCGTCTTACCCACTCGTATCTTATGTCCAGGAAAACTCCACCCCGATGCCTTACTTGTCGAAAACCCCTCACCATTCAACACATTATTGAAGATTGGCGGAAGTACACAAAACTCTTTCGGCAGCTCGGGATATCAAGGAAGATAGCGGAGGCTCTCGGAAACAAACAGGCTGAGGTTGACAAAATAATCAAATTTTTAAATATAACTGGGCTTAATAGATTAATATGAAAGTAATATTGTCCTCTATTTAAGTTCCTTCTGTGATAATTAGTGATACCATTTATTTATTTATTTATTTTTATTTTTATTTTTATTTTTTTTATTTATTATTATTTTTTTTTTTTAAACCTAGTTTTTAGTGTTAATTTGATGTAAATATTGTTATTTTTTTAATACATTGACGTATGTATATGTTTAATTTCTTTAATCTGTAAGTAACTCTTGGTCTTAAACCTGATATCTGTAATTGTAAGATAAAATTGTATAATAAGTCTGCACTTTGACAATAGCTATATCGGGGAGTGTGTCAGGATTAAAAAAAAAAAAAAAAAAAAAAAAAAAAAAAAAAAAAAAAAAAAAAAAAAAGTGAGAAAAAAAGAATATGCCGAAAAGTATATATATATATATATATATATATATATATATATATATATATATATATATATATATATAAATATAAGTACAAGGTCTAATTTAATAAAAAAAAGAATAAATAAAACAAAATTAGAAAGGTAAATAAAGGAAGGAAAAAAAAAAAAAAAAAAAAATTTCCTGACTCCCTAAGGAAAGCACACCTTTCACCGGGAACATGGGATGAGTGGTTGTGCGTTGCTTAACATAGTAGGGCGCTGACGACCGTGAGGTTTTTCGCCCCATATTTTCTAAACAAACGAACTATAGTGTGTTAGTGTGCTCAAAGGGGGGGGGGGACCTCATACCCCCTTTCGACCTTACATGTCACTTTAAACCCTCAGGGTATTATCCAGTTTTACCCAAAGCTCTGCGGCCCTTACCTCACTCCCCTATGAATTTTAATACAGTATAATACCAGGAGAAAATTATTTACGTACAATAGGACGTTTTATTTTAGCATGTATACTTGAAGTTTAAATGGGGTATGTTCTAAAGATTTACCATTAATTCGACTTTCGTTTATTACAGAAAGTAAGCAACTCAGGAAAAGGCAAGATCCGTCACGAAGCGCATGGGATAGTTGGAATACAGATGGCAATGAAAAAAAAAGTCCGTCTCGCAGGAATGCATCATCTTAGCGCGGTTCCGTTCATATCCCTAGTCTAATTTGGAAAGATTAAAATAGAAGCAGTAGAAACAGACCCGCTAGTGACAAGGTCTTGGAATCTTGGAAATCTATATTTCTAACATTAAATTGTTTTAGCGCGGTTCCTCCCTCCCCCATAGGGAGGAACCCCGCTTATAAGGTTGATACAATGAAACAATCCGGAAGTGCCGACTAGAAAATTTTGCGTTTCAGAACCCCTAGAAACCGAAAATAACGGTGGTTCAAATTTGTATATATATATATATATGTATATATTTATTTATATATATATATATATATATATATATATATATATATATATATATTTGTCTGTTCGCTCTCTAAATAGAAGACGAATGGTCCGATTTTGATGAAATTTGGTACAAAAATCTGTCGTCCAATTTGAAAGGTCAAGTTCGTTAACCAGCAAAATCCGCCCACTGGAAGATGGCGTTTGGGGCGAAATTCGCGCAGAAAAAATCGTAACGCTTACATTTTTGAGTTCATAAGCTTGTAAGTACTCGTTTTATAGGCTTCTTGGGCTAGAAAAACGAATGAAACCATTTTCAAGGCGATAGCTTTAACCGTTGTCGAGAAAATTGGAAAAATAGTTTTTGAATACCGTTTTTGGTTTGGGTACTTAGAATAACGGGATTCAGTTGAAACATTATCTGCATGTTCTACTTTCATTAAAACTAATATGTTGAAAGTTATGTTACGTTTGGAGTTAAGGAAGGGTTAGAATAAAATATTTTATGAACAGATATGAAAAGTTTTGGAAACTTCGTATACTTTCATTAATATCTCGAACACGGTTGGGAAATCGTGGTAAGTGGATTGAAACTATTTGAAAGCTTACTAAATTCTCTAGAAAAATGATTCTAAAACTATTTTTGATTAGGTTATGTCAATCGGAGAAATAAATGCTTAAAACTTCAAATACGTCTGTTTTGTTCTTATGAACGGGTTTTTGTCGTTCTTTTTGTAATTTTTGTCTCTTTCCCTTGGTTTTTTATTGCTTTTTTAATTGCTTATAGTAGTCAAATGTATTTGTCAATAAAACAGGATACGTATAATTAGAATCAATATTTGGTTTGTTAGAATTCGAAGATGCCATACTGGTGTTGATTTCGTTCTTTAGAATTATTCTTGGTATTCCCTATTTTCATCTGTTACCCATAGTTTTTTATTGTTAGTAGGTTTTTCTTATTGATTATAGAATATAAATCTATTTGGCTATAAAACAGGATACGTAAAATTAGTGACAATATTTCGGAGATTTCGGAGCGAAATACTTTTAAGATTTTCTACCACCACGAACGGCTTTTTTTCTCTAATTTTATCCACTAGATAGGCTTTATTTTGCATATTATTCTATATAAGTTTTATTCAGCATGGGATTCTGATGAAATGTCGTGTTTTTGCTGTGGATTTTAAATACGATGTATCTAAGATTGGATAACATTAGCGAGTCTACATAGTTAAGAACCGACGACGGAGGATTACTTCTTGCTATGATTTAGTCTACATATGTATATTAAGTCCTAAATCCAAAAAATAAACTTCACAACGGTTAGATACTATGAGCGGATATGGCGGTTCAATGCCCGTAGAAGCAGAAGGTCCGCAGGAAATTTACCTGCTAAGAGTTAATCCTCAAGAGCTGTAAATATACCCCAGGTATCTGCCGACACAAATACAAAGCCTAGGCGGAGAGCACCCCAAAAACACAGATCCAAACATAGGTTATATACTAAATATTCATAAAGACTACTTAGTTGTAAACCGATTCATCAATTAGCAATGAATAGTTTTCAACAAAGGTTATATACTAAATATTGATAAAAAGTATTTAAGTAGAAAAAAAAACAATATTCCACAAGACTTGTTTTTGGTCCATTTGTGTCTACTCCATAGACTTAATTAGGTATATTATTCTATTTTAGTTGGGCAACTAAACTTTGTTTTATTTTGTTAAATAAAGTTTTTATTCTTGACTTGTTATTCGTCAAGACTTTTATTTGTCCTTGTGTATTAACTAGATAGGTTTTATTCGGCATATTATTCTATATAGGCTATATTAGGCAGGGTATTCTTCTCAATCTTGTGTACTTCTTCTTGATCCTTCTGTACATGGGCGTATATAAAAACAATTTCGGGGGGGGCTGAGACCATTTCCAGGGTATGGAATACTAAATATTTAGAGCTTGGAATAGTTTTAGGCAACTAAAACGCTATTACACGTAAAATAAAATATGTTTTATGAACTAAGTGATCTTATTTAATTTATTTTTAAGGGTTTTACGAGAAGTTTTTATCATCAATTCAAAATTTCGGGAGGGGCTGCAGACCCCTCAGCCCCCCCCTCATATACGCCCATGCTTCTGTATCCACTAGAAAGGCTTTATTAGGCATATTTTGTATTGATTTATAGACCTTTGCTTTAGAATGAGAGCCAGATTCTGTAATTTCCGCTTCTGTGTAAAAGTTAGCTACTGTCGGTGTCCCTGACGCCTTAATATCACTTTTATTCGAGATGTTCGAGAGGATTTTGACAATTTTCACGAGATATATAAAAAAAATAAGTTTATTTCTTTTCTAAGCTTATCAAATGGCACTAGGGACATGAACGGAACCGCGCTAAGATGCTGCAGTTCCTGCGAGTCGGACTTTTTGTTATTTTACTTAACCAGTTTTATTGTCAAATACATTATCCAACTATTCCAACAATTGACATCGCCTAATCTAAACTTTCATTAGAACCTTTTTTTTAGAGCATTTAATAAGCTTTCTAATGGTATTCTTCCGTTTACCAAGATTCTCAACCTTTTTCGAGATATTAATGAAAGTAAACAAAGTTACTAAAACTTTTTATGTCTGTTAATAAAATATTTTATTCTAACCCTTCCTTAACTCCAAGCGTAACCAAAATTTCGACATATTAGTTTTGATGAAAGTAGAACATGCAGAAAATGTTTCAACTGTATCCCATGATTCTAAGTACCCAAACCAAAAACGGTATTCAAAAAATATTTTTCCAATTTTCTCGAAAACGGTTAAAGCTATCGCCTTGAAAATGGTTTCATTCGTTTTCCTAGCCCAGGAATCATATAAAACGAGTACTTAGAAGCTTATGAACTCAAAAACGTAAGCGTTACGATTTTTTTTGCGCGAATTTCGCCCCAAACGCCATCTTCCAGTAGGCGGATTTTGCTGGTTAACGAACTTGACCTTTCAAATTGGACGAAGGATTTTTGTACCAAATTTCATCAAAATCGGACCATTCGTCTTCTATCTAGAGAGCGAACAGACATATATATATATATATATATATATATATATATATATATATATATATATATATATATATATATAAATATATACATATATATACAAATTTGTACCACCGTTATTTTCGGTCTCTAGGGGTTCTGAAACGCGAAATTTTCTAGTCAGCACTTCCGGATTGTTTCATTGTATCAACCCTATAAGCGGGGTTCCTCCCTATGGGGGAGGGAGGAACCGCGCTAAAAAGTAACTTACTTACTGGATTGGCGTTTCGGCAAATGTCTTCTTCAGATCTCGCATGAGCAGGGCACCGAAAGAGGCAGTTGCTAGTTGAAACCGACTATCTACGCAGCAAGAACAGCACTTATCTATTTCCTTACCATATGTCTTCCAAGTAACACACACACAAACACACCCACGCACATGCTGACTCTGTCTACTGATTTTTTTTCTAATGAAATTTTCATACCATAAGCGAGCTGCTTCTACTATCTTCTTTATTTCTGAATGCCTTTTCCACATACCTGAAACAGGGAAAATAATTTAAATTAGGAATCTGTTTCAGAAAAAAAATGGCACAATTGAGTACTAGTGGGGGTATATGTTCGGGTTTTTATAATCTTGATTATTAAAAATATAGTTCCATGGAGTATTTTCTAGATTTATTTTAGTTGGGAAACGACACATTGATCAGGGGATATAAGCTGAGTTTCTTATAAAATAGAATATTAAAACTAAAGCAATATATAGCTTCAAGGGGTATAAGTTGGGGTTCTTATAACCTGGACACTACATACTGATGCAATCTGCTCTACTGATAGCAACTTAGTTTCTTAAAATATGCATTGTAGCTTTGGCTCTAATAATCTAGGTTATTACACACGAAGCAAGATGTAGCTCAATGGGGTATATGTTCGGGTTCTTATAACCTGGATACTACATACTGATGCAATCTGCTCTACTGATAGCAACTTAGTTACTTAAAATATACATTGTAGCTTTGGCTCTAATAATCTAGGTTGTTACACACGAAGCAAGATGTAGCTCAATGGGGTATATGTTCGGGTTCTTATAACCTGGATACTACATGCTGATGCAATCTGCTCTACTGATAGCAACTTAGTTACTTAAAATATACATTATAGCTTTGGCTCTAATAATCTCACTGGGTATAAGCTCACTGGATTATTACACACTGAAGCAAAATATAGCTAAGAAAGGGTTAAGGAAAGGTTCCTATTATTTGATTACTTCACAATGAGACTCATTTTAGCTATAGAATGTAGTTTCATTTAACAAATGACGGAACACCCATCATCTACACATTTTGAATTATAACAAAATTAAGAAATAAATATAGTACCACGGACCAACAGGCATGTATGCTTGGGATTTTTTACTAAATTTAATGAGAAGCGAATTTTTTTGAGGAAGCTGGGACAGTGGAAGCCAGGATTAGGGGATCCCTATTTTTAATACAGCTCACTCCCTTCATATTTACTAATTCATTCTCTTAATTCCCCCACTTTTATCTTCCGTCTTCTTTAATATTTTCCACTTCATATTTTTTTTTCTGGGAGGGACTCACCCCGTCGTTTTTTTACCTTTGAGTCAAATATTTCTTTTGAGTCGGCTCCATTTGACAAGGGGATACCTTAAAATCTAGATCTGATGGAGTAGTAAGTATAATAATATCTCATCAGGTAATATAAAGATTTTTTTTATTTTATTAATTATAGGTGCTTCTATAATTAATAAAAACGACGAGAAGATTTGGCAACTTTTCGACGCTTATAAAACTAATATTATCGATACTATTTACATCAGCACTTCGTTTTTAACAAATATTAGAAGAAACATTAATATAAACCTAAAAGTTAAACAAAATAAATAAGCTATTTGCATACTTAATGACTAATACTGACTCATACGACAAATACATTCATGCACAATTTACACGCATTCAATAATTTCTTATTATCTCAAAACTTTATCAGAATATATGCAAGGACAAATCAACAAAACTTCCATTTTTTAGTAGACTTACACGATAGATAACTGAAAAACCACTATATCAGGCTATAAATTTTGATCTTTTTTAAATATTCTATCACGCTTTCGATGCGGAGTGCTCAAAAATAAATTTAAAAAAAAAATCTATCAGTCTCTTCACGAAGGTTTTTTGTTAAAAATAAAACAGTTGCTACATCAAAATTTGTCATGGGAGGTGTACCTGAGGAGTCTACAGCTGTCGGGGAACGTTTGTGACTTATGTACCCCTTGATATCACAAAGGATCCCTGCGGTAGGATTCTGAATCCCAATGACAACTCAGAATGTTGTTGTCTGTCCGATCGATATGCATTACAACATTTAGAAGCTTTTATTCATTCCTATTATACCTGTTGCTTGAATTTTCGATGTCAGTAAGCAAAGAAATCTAAGAGTTTGTGTGTACTATAAAAAATATTGAAATTATTTTGAGCTAAAACAAATATACTCGTACTTCCATTTATATCTGGTCACTCTGTCACTAGCTCAATAGTCCGATTTTGAAGAAATTTGGCATGAAAATCTTTCGTCATATTTGAAAGTTCACCAGCAGAATCCGTCCGAACATGGTTTTTGGAGCGAAATTCGTGCGAAACGAAATCGGAACGCTTACGATTCCGAGGGAATATACTTTCGAATGTATTTATACGTTGGCATTTGAAAACGAGTGAAACCATTTTTAAGGCGATATCTGTAACAGTTTTTGAGAGAAGTGTAAAAAAAAGTTTTTGCAAATCATTTAAAATAGTGGGATTCAATTAATATATTTTCTACATGTTTGAAATTTGTCTAAACTAGGAGGTTTAAATTTTGGTTACATTTGGAGTTAAGGAAGTATTCGAAAAAAATAAAAAATCTTCGTTCATTTTTATAAATATCTCGAAAACGTTTGGGAAAGCGCGGTATGTAGAAGGTAACCATTGGAAAGGTTTATAAATTCTTTACAAAACTGATTCTCATGGGTTCCATGGGGCGATGTCTATCGGAGAAATAAGTGCGTAATACTTCAAAAGTATTAGTTTTGTTTTTATGTACGGGGTTTTGTCTTTGTTTAACATACTTTTTAATTTGTTTTTTTTTGTTGTTTAAAATTGCGTTTATCATTAAAATTAGTATTTTAGGAAAAGAAGGCAAGAAAATGAGAACTTATTGGTATTAGTGTTTTCCAAAAGCGAACGTGGAAAGGGGGTATCATTTCCGCTCAGGATACTGTCAGTTTCCTGCTGTGGTGGTTTAAACTTCTTCTTTTTGAGATTTTATGTATTTTATATTTTCAATGAAAGATCAAACCATACCAATTCTATTTAAGGCTTTTATTTCTTTAATATTAGCACTAGGGATATGACGAAACCGCGCTAAGATGACGCAGTTCTTGTGAGTCGGACTTGCATTTAGTTTTATTAATGAGAGAAACAATATTTCTGGAGGCAAGACGACTCAGAAAGTTGGCATTGTCAACTAGGCAAGAATCAAGTTATAAGGGAGTAAAGAAGAGGGCTATGCGTTATTCAAAGTGGGGTAATGTTTACTATTGATAAATATTGAAATTATGTTTGGACAGAAAGGAGGAGCGAGCCCCTCCTGATTCATTCACACCCCGGTGCTCCTGTTTTTTTAATGATAAGTTTCGAGTGAACTTCTCGCCCTCAAGAATAATGTTTGTCTTTCGCAGGTGTCTCCAACTACTTCCCTTTTTCTCACAAATGGCTACACTTTTTTTTTCTTTCTTTTTACTTTACACATCTGTTTTACCTTCGTTTTTCGTTAAGCCAATAATCGCAAGTTGCATTTCGCTCTACCTGTTCTTCGATTTTAGTTTATACGATGTTCTTTTTACAGTATCCATTTGAGCACTTTTTATGGACAATTTTTCATTATACCTCATGTCTGTAAAGAAGGCTAAACCATACAAAAATGAAGTTAATGAATAAAGTAGTTCTGAGATGAACAGTTAAAATAAAAGCTTAATATACTAGTTTATAAAATTAGGACAAGTTTTTCTTATTAAATTACTTGTAATTTAGTTATATGTAATATAATCCAGTCATGCGATATTATAATATTGTTATTTCCTCTCGTTTTCTGTCATTATTAAATCCAATAGTTATGAAATCAATATTTTTATGTTAATTTCAAGTAATGCAGTAAATGTTACCACTTTTGTAAATAAGAAAAAAAGCTCTTGTCACTAGTTCAAATAATCCATATATTCCAAGGATTATTATTCGTAAAAAAATTATTAAAAAAATAAATTTTTACATTAAACTAGGCTTTGACTCATTGCAATAGGACTTTTTTGGTATTGAATGCAGGAAATACATACCATATCGGAATCAACATGAAACAGGCATGTTTTCCCTTAATTTGGCATTCAGGTAAAAAATGTTTGTTACAAAAAAAAAATCTATCCTACTATCCATGCGCCCCAAAAATCATGGTATACATTCGATAGCAAATTTACCCAAGAATACTATCGAAAAAATCGAGTCAAAAAATTCCTTCATTTAAAGTCGTGGCACCAAAAAGAATGGCAAAGGGTTATTTTTGGGGAATTTTCGAAAACATCGAATATCTCGAAAACGGAAGGACTTTTATTAAACATAAAACATAAATCCATTCATTACGCCACACCCTGTATATGTATGAGTATATATATATATATATATATATATATATATATATATATATGTATATGGAAAGGTGTTGTACCTTTGACTTTGCAAAATTGAATTTATTTTAGCTCGAATATTAAGGCTAAATTCATTTTTTTATTTCATTGTAATTAGTGTTCTATTGCTTATCATATTTAACTTTTTCAAGGTTCTAGCTTTACATTTAATATTTTTTATTAATTTAAAAAAAAAAAATAATCGTACAGTGGACAAAGGTACAACCTGTAGTTGTACCTTTGACCATGGGGTGTTGTACCTCTGACCGCGTAAAAACAACAAAGCAGTGCAGAAAAAAATTGTATTCAGTAATATGGTAAAGAATTGTAAGTTTAATAATTACAGGACAAGGATGTAAGCATAATAAAAAAGCTATTATTGATATTATATTATGGTTAACATGCTGAAAAATCCAGTCCAATCGATAAACGCTTTAACTGTCAAGCAGATCCACTAGCAATAGTAGGGTATGGAAGTTTAGCCACAATGTCTTCAACATCAATATTATACAAATATTAATCTTCTCTCGTAAACATGTCACTTAAAGTTTGTTTTTGCAAATATTGGATCATAAACATTGGACATTTAATACCACAGATCTCTGCGACTAAATATGTAATAGTCTTTTTACTTTTATTTTTAACAAGTACAAAATTTCCTTTTTCCAAATCATATTTTTCAAATTGTTGCTGGTCATCGACTTAACTTACTAAATTTATCAGTCAGTTCAACGTCACTTTCTCCTGAAGAAATTTCGGTGTCAGAATCTGAACTGTCATTACAATAATTTTCTTTTTATTTACCACTTTGTTAGGAAGGGGTTTATTTGTATGTGGTGTCGTACGTTTAGGGTGGTGCTTTCGTTTTTTCACCTTCAATAATTAGCTATTCAGGAATATCTGTCAGGATACGGTGTTTCTCTTTAGGCCGACCCCTATTTGACATTTTCCTTGCCTCCGCTTTTCGATGAGGTCTTACAACATCAAGTGGAACGATAAGATAGGTTCGAACTGCTACACTGAGGATTGATAGACAATTTGAACTTATTTAAATTCTTTATGAACAATTAAAGCAACCAATATTAATTATTTTTTAAAAAGTTGGAGGAGAAGAACATAAAAGTTGAATTATGAAAAAATTACTCAGGTGTGTTGTACCTCTGATCTGGTCAAAGGAACAACAACTAGTCGTGTTCAGAGGTACAACACCCTGGTAGTGCAAATTAAAAAGCATGCTAAACATTTTAGGGTTAAGATAAATCAATTTCAGAAGCTACACCATATTTCTTATAGTAATAGCTACGTTGTTAAATGACTTCCATCTAAAAAGACAAATACAAAAAATATTATGAGGCAAAACGTCATCAATAAATAACTTACATTTTTATGATAGAAATGGATAAGTGATAAGTATTTTTTGCAGGAATCCTCTTTGACTTGAATAATCCAAAGTAGTTTACACAAGCCCTCTAGTGAAGGAGCTAAACACTAATTACACCAAAATTAGTAAAATATGGTCAGAGGTACAACACCTTCCCCTATATATATATATATATATATATATATATATATATATATATATATATATAAAACATCAATTACACCAAGTAATTTAGTTCAAAACTTATCCAAATTTTATAAACTCTCATATATATACATATAATTTTTGAGTCAAATTCGACTTTCTCCAAATCATATTCAGCATTTTCCATTTGATCAAAAGGATTTCTTTTTTTTTTTTTTTATTTTATTTTATTTTAACTTACTGCCTCTACTCGAAAAGAGTCATTGGCAGGTCAATGAATTATTTACACTGGTAATTTTATTATTGTACAAAAGTCAATTATTTTTTGTGTTATGTCGAGGTTGTCCATTAGTGCCTCTTTCAGGGTCTTCGGTATTCCTTGGGCTTCTCTTTCCTTATGGAAAACAGGACAGTGCAGGAGGATATGTTCGACGGTTATGATGTCCTGGCAGGTGTCGCATGTCGGTGGATGTAAGCCGCATAGTATGTGCGTGTGGGTCAATTTAATGTGCCCAATTCGTAGTCTTGTTAGCAGCACTTCATTTTTCCTGTTTTGCCGGTGTGACGTTGTCCATTCCTTTACATCTTCTTTAATTCTCCTTAGGTGGTTATTTAGTTTTAACCAATCTTCAGACCACTGGAATAGTAATTTTTTCTTGACATAATATTTTATGTCCGGAGCGGGGGCTTCTTCAATAAAAATTACTCCTTCGACCTGTTCTCGAGCTGAGTTTGCCTCCTCATCTGCCTTCTGGTACAGACCAATATCGCGGTGAGAAGGGACCCAGATGAGAGCAAGTGTTTTATTTGGCATTTGATATATGGATTCTTCTATTTTTTGGGCTATTGGGTTCTTTGAGGTTCTGTCTTCAATCGATTTTAATGAACTCATCGAGTCCGTTAAGATTAAAATTTTAGATTTTTCTGAGTATTTGACTAATTGCAGTGCCTGCCAAATAGCAAAAGCTTCACCCGTAAATATACTATTGGCTTCATGGAGGTTGTACTTGATGGAAACATTTTCTTCTACAAAAAGGATTTCTTTGTTAAAGGATTTAACGTTGTAAAGTTTGACTTTGTTTACAGCTGACCGGTTGTACAGCTACTCTCTCGCTTTTACTGAATTTTAATCCTACCCCAGAGTCAAATACCGCACCAGTTAAAGACCGCTTCATACATAACCATGGTAGGAACGAGCTGTAATAATTTACAACTCGTTTCTACGAGGAAGAAAACTCAAAGGTAGAAGTTTCGTGTTCCATAGCTGTAGTATTCCTGTTAAATATTTATATACAGGGTGTCCCGTATATACAATATACAATTAAATATCTTTTAAACCGTTAGAGATCTCGCATATTTGGAAAGGATCAAAAATGTAGCTGTGATCGATACCTTTCAGATGCATTGTTCTTTAATCTCTTTCACCTATAAAGAGTTTTAATTATAACCTAAACGCGCGCTCGAAGTCGGCGTTTTCTCTTTCCCACAAACTTTAAATCCATTTTTGAAAACTATTCTAAAAATAAAGAAACTCGTTCATTTTGTTTTTGTTTCTTTTAGTATTTATCAATAAAATGGCGGCCAAAGTCGCACATATTTCCAATTTTACAGTAGTGATTTGATGTCTAACATTACTTTCATGTAGATGCTTTGATAGCTAGGTTAGTAAAATATTTGTAATTAAAATATAAGATGATAAAACTATAATTATTTTACGTTTTATTATTATTATTCATTATTTTACTGTCTAGTTTATGAGGGGTAGGCATCATATCTGCACTTGTGACATTGGAAGTACGAAACTATAAAATGTTGGCTATAAAACAATACCATAGTCGTACGAACTTCAACTTATTCTCTCACTCTCCTCTCTCTCTCTCTCAAATCATCTAATCAAATATTTTATTTGTTTTTGGGAATGTATCCCATACAAATAGAGTGTGTACTACTAATAAATATACAATACATATATACAGCATTTTATAATTCTTTACTATTGACAAGTTCCATAATTTAGCATTAAGGAAAAAAAAACTTCACAAACATATAAATTAATTTAAATAAATATATATCTATATAAAAAAATTTAGGATAGGTATAAATATATATTAATAATTGTTTGTTCAAACACTAATGGGATTTACTCTACTAGCAAAAATGCCCAGAGCTTAAGACTTCTGATAGTGTAGTGGAGTAAACCCTTATGGTCGACATATGGGTGCTATTGAGAATCTGATAAAACTCTTCTGTTGATTTATTGATAAAGTTGGGAGGATAATATCTCCTGAAGGGTGAATTGATTGTAAGATTACAAATATTGTATGGATCTCTTATGGTGGTGTTAATTGGTAAGAAGTTCTATGAAAGTCTAATCAATTTTATGCTGGCTGTTCGAATTTGAGTTAAAAGATTCTGCTCTGAATAAGAGAGTTTCATCTGTATGTGTTGTTGTGGTCTACACTCTGAGTTTGTCATCCTTTCTAAATACTTATTGTGGAGTTGTTTTTTTTTTTTTATAGCGGTAAGACTGATATTTATATTTTTTTCTCCTCTCCGATGTGTTTTCTAAAACTGCAATTAGTTCCGCTAATTTAAAGGATTTAATATCTCCTGCTGTAAAAGCCAACTATATTTAGTATTATTAGGATACATTGTTGCGTAATTTCTGAGGGCATTGAAACATATTCTTGGGCAGAGTTGGGCATAATTTTATTTATAAATAAAAATACGAATTTATTTGTACTTCATATATTTGTGAATACGAATATAAATAAATTCTTACTTTATATATTTGTGAATACGAATATAAATAAATTCGTATTCATAAGTGTGAATACGAATTCATTTTTATTCACATATATTAAATATAAAAATACAAATAAAATTTTATTCGCAAATTTTTCTGTGAATAAAAATAAATTCACAGAAAAAATTGTAAATAATCACAAAAAATGTGAATATTTACAAAAAATCAAGTGATTACAAAAAAAATCACATTAAAATATACGAATAAAAATTTATTCACATTATAATTTGTGAATAAAAATTTATTCACATTATAATTTGTGAATAAAAATTTATTCACAATAAAATTCGCAAATAAATTATGGATTTATTCGTATTAAAATGATATTACGAAAGTTATTGAAGGTGCCGATTTTTTTTTTTTTTTTTTTTTTTTTTTTTTTCGGAGGTACTTAAACAAAAAATCTAGGCGCTAATAACCTAGACGTTAAACGCCTTTAAAAAAAAAAAAAAATCTCTTTCAATAACTTTCGTAACATCATCTTAATACGAATAAATTCATAATTTATTTGAGAATTTTATTGTGAATAAATTTTTATTCACAAATTATAATGTGAATAAATTTTTATTCGTATATTTTAATGTAATTTTTTTTGTAATCACTTGATTTTTTGTAAATATTCACATATTTTGTGATTATTTACAATTTTTTCTGTAAATTTATTTTTATTCGCAGAAAAATTTGCGAATAAAATTTTATTTGTATTTTTATATTTAATATATATGAATAAAAATAAATTCGTATTCACACTTATGAATAAGAATTTATTTATATTCGTATTCACAAATATATGAAGTACGAATAAATTCGTATTTTTATTTATAAATAAAATTATGCCCATCTCTGTTCTTGGGTATCTGTGGCTAGGCATGTCCAGTATTTTTCTAACCCAGTTCAGACCCTGTTCCAGGATGTTGTATACTATATGCGTGGATACTCTCTCTCTCTCTCTCTCTCTCTCTCTCTCTCTCTATATATATATATATATGTATATATATATATATATATATATATATATATATATATATATATACACATATATAGAGCGAGAGAGAGAGAGAGAATAAGTTGAAGTGGGAGAGTGGATTGTAAAGAGGTAGGGAAGGAACCGATAGTGAGTGACGGGCAGGGAAAGGATAAAGGACACGATAAGGCTGCCCCTTCACCCTTTTCTAGACATTTTTATTAAGGCCACTTCACGCCATCTCTTACTTCTTAATTCACTTCATGGCTCTAATACAATCCCCTTCCTGACTTCCCTACCCTTTTTCTAAATCCTATAACTTTTTTCAATGTTCAATAGTGAATTTCAATATTAATTCTGGATTATTTGTAGTCATTGTATTCTTGTGCTCTTTGATTCAAATATTCGCAGATTTGACCACAATTTATCGACGAAGTATTTTGAATTTTTCAATAATTCTTCTAGACTTACATGGTCCATGACCAGCTTCCTCGGGGTTTCTTCTGAGAATAAAAATAGAGATTCTTCTCCCGGTTTAGTCCGGGTCTTTTAAATATCCGTAGAATTTCAACAGAGAAGATGAACCCTGGGAAAGAACTGCTAAAGATGGTCCACATGCCCTTTTTTTTTATTTTATTTTTTTAATCTTCCCAAACTTTGAACATAGGGGGTTTTAAATGTACCAAAAACCAATATGACATCCGTTTTGAAATAATTTTTTTTTTATAATGGATAAAAAAAAATTAAAGACAGATGTCAGACTTGTTTTTAGCACATTGAATATTGATTCCACAATCCGGTCATATTTGTAAGAATATTTACCCGATTCATATCAAACTTGGACGGTCGATAAAATCTCTAAAGCGACTCATTTTTTCTCCAATAGGGGTGTTTCTACGTATTCTGGGATCGACGTTATATGAAAAAACGTTTACATTTTATTTTTATTTTGAGAACCATTTTTTACAAGTACCTTCTGTGATAATACAATAGTAATTTATATGATTAGAAAAAGGAGGCTTTCTTCTTTTGAAAGAGCTCAAGGGCGAGAAAATCGGATTATCCTAAAGGGGAGATATTTTAAATCGTCGCGAAACTTTTTCGCTTACAATTGTTTAGTCTTTTGCGGACTGGGAAAAAATTATTTTTTTTTGTTTTCGATGATATTTATCACATTAGGGTTTCTTGGGGTGCTGATTTTAAATATGCTATTATATTTGGTGGAAAAAATGTATAATAAAAGTTCACTTGAATTCGTAAGCATTTTTTCAAAATTAATATTACGAAACACAAATTATTGTTTAACGATTGTATTTTTTCTTTAATCTACTCTATAAAACAAATGAATTGGCGAAAGAACCATGTCGATATCATTTTCTAAACACGATGTATAAAATAAAGCATTTTCAACCTGTTTTATTTTATTTCTCGGATCCTAGAGCGCTTTGGACGGAACCCGTTACCAAATTGGTTACCCCACCCACCACTGTATACTCCCCTTGTTAGACAACATATTTTGATTTGACATTAGGGATGCATACAATTATATTTGAACGATCGGTTTTTTCGTGACTTATGGGATATAAAACGTCGTCATACGTTTTAGGGATTGGGTTGGTCGAAGACAGAAGAGGGATTTACTTCCTAAACCAAGCTTAAAAAAACAAAACAAAAAAAAACGATTCTAAATGAAGCATTATGACAGGTACTATATGTAAATATTTTGTCATACTAAATATTTGAGAGTAAGACGATAAATATTTGTAAGTTGGTAAAGTTGTAGAAACAAGGTGACCTCAATAGAGCATTATAGGTGAGTGGAAAAGGGAAGCTTGATAAAGAGGGAAGCTGTCTAGATTGTTAAGAACGCCTGTTTGGAGGGAAGTCACTGAGAAACTACATCCTCAATCACTCCCATGCTTATTCATTCACAACGGAACGAATTAGCTCTGATGTAGGATCTATATCCACTTCCTCTTCTAGTAACTTTATTCTTCGGCATCGTTTCTGTAAAAAGTTTTCTTTTGCCTTCTGGAGTATTTTGAAGTGCGACACTTATGACTTCAATAAATATTCATTATTAAATATTTCTGGGTACCTTTAACACTTTTAGAGTTTGGAGAGTTGTATTATGTCAAGAAAAACCCATTCGTGTCTTTCTATGGGACAATTTTAGCCTTATATGGGTCAATTATATCAAAAATGTCCATAGATATTTCCATAGAGATGTTTTTCGAATTCCAAAATAATACTGATAACAAAATCTTCATATATTTTTCGATCCGACCTACCAGATTACATATATTGTTTCAATAAGATATACTAATTAATATCAATTCCTCGTAGACATTGGGTAGGTCGTCAACCCCAATCCTCCAACGAATTGAAAACATTAAGAAATATATTAGGTCACCCGCAAGAAGAAATAATATATATATATATATATATATATATATATATATATATATATATATATATATATATATATATTAGCTGACCCGGCAAATTTTTTTTTGCCATATACATTATTTATAGTGAATATTTTGGTAGTAAAAAAATAATCCCGTACCTATTACGGGATCTCGGTGTTCAATATTTATGCAAGATCCATCTTGTCCCTTCGAGAACATTAGCAGATACTGAAGAGCGTAGTATGAACGATGTGCATCAGCAATGAACTCAGGATTATTGTTTCTTCTTGGAAATCACGACTTCTCGCGAAGCTGTACGGTCGCCAGCCATGATTCCAGCAACCTCTTCAACAACAGGTGCACTGAATCTACGAATGTGCTCTCCAGCTGGCGTTTTATAAGGATTGATGACAGTTTCAACAATTCATTGTGCTCATTCAATAGAGCCTTCAGCTCGTCGACGATGCGACTGGCAAAAGGCTAATTGAGGTTATTGTAGCCGTAACGTGCATCCACGCAATTCGCGAGTGCGCTTTCGGAGTCTTCACCGCTCATAGAGTAAATTTATAAAAATTTATGTGGTTCGTTTGGCAGTGGCAGCAATAAGCTCACTTTGAGATAAACTTGGACTTTGATTTTGAATGTTGAATTGTTGACCATTGCCAACATTATGTCTAACTATTTCTTTCGCTACGAACGATATCATATGGAACCCTGAATTGAATGAGTCGAATGTGTCATAATTTCAGGAACATCTTAGAATCTGCACCCGTACCGATAAGTAAACCGTTTTATGGTACAGGTGGTTTTTCAATTTCCGGTAGTTGCACTTTTCATCCCGGCTGGCTCATTTTTGAATTTAAGCGTATTACAATGCGGACATCCCTTTCCATGACACCAATGCCACTTTTGAATGAGCGTAATATCGGGTTCACAGTCGAATCCAAAACGAAGGAATGAATTGCATTGAAATACTCGATGTGCTTGTTGGCGTTGATGGTCATTTGATCTGCGGGTGTTAACTACAAACCGGTGCGCTGGAAGTTATTATTGATTTCTTTCAAGTCGTGCATTTCTAATAACTCTTTATAATGGAACACTTATTTTTCTTCCTTTTCTTCTTTCTCTTTCCCCGTGTGCCTTTCTACATAGTGAAGCCTCTAGGCATTAGAACCAGTTGATCTTGAGTTTCCAGTTGATCTTGACTCCATAATATTCCTGGGTTCTCGGTCTCCCTCCATTCTGCAGACATGGCCCAACAACATCAGCTCCCGTTTCTCAGAGAGAGTACTCCTCAGAGGTGGGATTTTCCTGGGTTATCCATCTCTCATGGGAGATATATTGCTTCAGAAAACATGTAGTTTTACATCCCCCTCCAACCTTTCTCCTTCCGACGAATTGCTGATTTGGTAATGTATTTGGTTGGTCTTAGTTTAATCCATATATATTTATTATATATACATATATATATATATATATATATATATATATATATATATATATATATATATATATATATATATAAATTTATTATTATATGCATTTGCCTTTCAATGCACGTACTACCATATGCAAGTTCCTCGTGAATATTATAATTGGAAAGGAAGGATAGGAAGGAGAGCATTGCTCAAGATAAGGAGGGAGGCGACTATTTCTCCAGATAAAATCTTCCCTCTTTATATAAAGTATCCAGAGGGTTGAGAGATATCGAACATTTAACTTTATTTATAAACTCACAAATACTGGCATTTTAATTTCAACCCCGCCTGAGGCCCATTCGGTTAATAGTGCTTCGTAAACATGTAGTCATTGTACATTGAAAATAATTTAAACAATCCCTCTGGTTGTTTATTTAACACAAAATGAGTAACAAGTAAATACTCCATTGAGTACATCAGCAGATATTGCTTGGAGGGTTTATCAGTCAGTTATTTGGTCTTCTCAGAAAGTACTTTTGTGCATGCATATTTTTCTCTCATCATTTATCCATCTGACATTCATCCTGATTATCTATAAAGATAAAATTACTTTTACTCAATGAATTACAACAATCAGCATTCAGATTTCTAAAGAAAGGGCATTTTGTGGGATAATATAGCAGCCATTAAAGAATTAGTTTTAGAACATTGTAATATCCCTATTATTTTGTAAGGCGATTTCAACTGCCGTAAGTATGACCTTAACCAATTGGATCCTATTATTGCAGAAAACTCCCACTTTACTAGCACTAGATGTAGTATGGATAAGGTATGTGATAGTAAATGAGTAGCCCTGACAGATATGATGGAGCAGAATGGTTTCATTATGCTGAATGGAAGGTCTCCTGGTGATCCACTCGGCAATATCTCATTCATTTCTGCAAATGGTAGTAGTACAGTGGATCTTGTCCGGTGCAGTTTGACAAATTTAAAATTTCTTTCAGATTTCCTTATTCAGTTAAAAGCTACTCATTCCGACCATTTTCCAATAAAAATTATCCTTAATATCCCGAAATTTAAAAAAACCAAATCCAATCCTTCAGGCATAGATATGAAAGTCAAAAAAATTTGCTGGGACCCTAACGCTTCTAGAGCTTTCTTTGATTTAATGAAAAGATCTCCCTCAGTTGGTCTTGTAGAGACAAACGGAAATACTAGCCAGTTATATGAAATTATTTTAAATGAAATTCAAGGAGTCCTTTCTCTTTTAGGGTTAATAAAGACTGTTAATCTGAAAAATCAATCAAATAATAATACAAATAGAAAGGTATGGTTTGATGCAGATTGACTAAGTCTTAAATTAAAAACTAAAAAGGCCCTAAAAGATTGCAAAAAATTGGGATTTACAACAGAAAACATCAGGACCTACTTGTATCTTAAAACTCTTTACAAAAATACTCTTAGAAGGAAGAAAGAATTCTATCTTGAAAGCTTAAGAGAATCTCTAAGTAATGCAAAGGATCCTAAATCCTTCTGGTCTGCAATCCGTGGGTTAAGAACCTTATAATGTTTGTGCTGTTCTTCCGGAGGATTGGGTAATATACTTTCAGAACATGTATCCACCTCGGGTACTCTCAGATATCCAGTTTCTTGGTGTTACTCACCCACTTTTAGATACCGAAATTTCTCTCGAGGAGTTGGACAGAGCTTTGATGAGTCGTAAGAATGGCAAAACTCCTGGAATTGATAAGATTCCCTATGAACCACTAAAACATTTGCCCCAAAACTGGAAACTTTTTACCTTGCGCCTGTATAACAAAATTCTTTTTACTGAAGAGGCCCCTTACGGTTGGCCGACTTTCACAAATAGTATGATCTACAAAAAAGGAGACCCAAAAAACAAACAAAAAAAAACAAAAACAACTATAGGAACATTGTCTTAGCAAACTGTTTACAGAAAATATTTACACAGATCCTATTAAATCGCCTGTCTGTTTGGACTGAAGAATCAGGAATAATACCGGAATGTCAATCAGGATTTCGTCCGAGCCGCGGATGTATGGACAATATATTTACTTTTACCTGCCTTATACAAATAGCGATTGCCAAGAGAAGGAAAGTTGCAAGTTACTTGAAAAAATGATAATGAATCGTATTTTCTGGTTCATGGATAGCAAAAACCTCCACCCTGAATGGCAAAGTGGATTTAGGCCAGGTAGAAGTACTAGGGATAACTTAGTACGGCTGGAAACCGATATACGAGAAGCGTTCGACTCCCGTCAAAAGGTCCTAGCGGTTTTTATAGATATAAAAAATGCCTTCGACTGTGTTTGGAGAAGACTCATTATCGATAGTTTAATGGACATAGGGATCCAAGGAAATATATTAAAATTTTTGATTAACTTTTTAAAACAAAGGTCTTTTAACGTTCGCTGTGGAGCTTCATTTTCGGAGACCTTCGTTCAGGAAAATGGAGTTCCACAGGGAAGTGTAGTCAGTGCCTTCCTTTTCTCTATGGCAATAAATCACGTCCTTCGGAAGATTAAGTATCCTGTGAAATCAATGTTATATGCTGATGATCTTGTGATCTACTATGCAGATAAACCTTTTGACGGGCTCCACACAACTATCCAGGAAACACTAGATTCAATCAACATCTGGCTTAAACAAAACGGGTTTGCAAACTCCACCGATAAAACCATTAGCGTCCTATTTTCCCGCAGAAAAATAAACACTAATGTCAGTTTGTACATAGATAACACACCAGTCAAAACTGCCGAGAGCGCTAAATTTCTTGGGCTGATCTATGATAGGGGATTGAATTGGACAGCTCATATCAAGACCCTAAGAGCTAGTTGCCTAAGAAATTTAGACTTACTCAAATGTCTTAACTCTGCTTCTTGGGGTGCTGACCGTACATGCATGTTACTATTCTATAAAGCATTTGTTAGAGCAAAATTGGACTACGGTTGCATGGCTTATGACTCCGCATCAAGTAGAACACTAAAGATGTTAGATACTGTTCATCATAGCGGACTTAGACTTGCAACCGGAGCTTTCCGATCGAGCCCTATCTCGAGTCTCTATGTAGAAGCAGGAGAACTCCCATTACAGTACAGGAGAAACCAGCATATGCTAAGCTACTATTTCCCAATTAGAGCTTCACAACACCATCCTCTAAATCCATACTTTTACAATAATGTTAGAAACCGTCTAACCCAGAAATCTTTCCCTACAAGAATAAACAAATTATTAATAGATCATAATATAACAATACCAGCCATAGATCACGATTCTGTTTCATCCATAGAGCCCTGGAAATTACCACATCCTATTATTAACCTAACGCTAGCAAAGTATAATAAAAACAATACAGATCCTTACATATTTGTGACAGAATATAAAAAATTAAAAACCACACTCCCTGAAGGTCATGGAATATATACGGATGGCTCCAAAGACAACAATGGAGTTGGTGCTGCAGTACTTAGCTCATCAGGATCCTGTATGTTCGCTCTCCTAGCGATCTGCAGTAACTGTACAGCTGAGCTACTAGCAATTGACAAAGCCCTGAATATTAATTTTCCAACAAAATCCCATTTAACAATATTTACAGATTCTCTGTCTGCTCTCCTTGCTATAGGTGATCCATATTCATCGCATCCCATAATAGTGAATATATTTAAAAGAATTTACGAGCTAAATTTAAAGGAACAAAAGGTTACATTTGTATGGATTCCAGGACATTGCGGAATAAATAAAAATGAACAAGTTGACACCTTGGCAAGGAAAGGAATTAGAGAAGGTATGCCTTTCTATAAAGTTTCAAAATTTGATTTAATGGCCCACTCGAAAGACTTGATTTGGAATACATGGCAAACTGTTTGGCAACAAGTAAGGGAAAACAAACTCAGAGAAATAAAGAGATGTGTTAAATCATGGAAAACATCAACAAATGGCACAAGAAGAAAGGAAGTGGTGTTAACCCGTATGAGAATTGGCCATACAAACCTCACCCATTCCTTTCTCATGTCAAAGGAACCTCCACCAATTTGCAGCTCATGCAATGTGCTACTCACTGTTAAACACATTCTGACGAATTGCCGTGCTTATGAGCAACTAAAAGAACAACACCAACTACCTGACTCCTTAGATGAAATTCTAGGCGACGATAGTAATCAAGTAGAGCGGCTTTTCAACTTTTTAAATGCCTCGAAGTTAATTGACAAAATTTAATTCAACCTTATATCAAAATTCAATACAACAAAATTTAGCTACACCTTAAATTAAAAATACCTCTGTAAGCATGGGTAAATGACACTGATATGCATATGTACGTGTATGGATGTATGTGTGTATATGAGTGTGTGTGTGTAAGTGTGGATCTATGTATATGTGTAATCTCTAAACAATAATTATCAATCAAAGGAATGGCGTTAATGACCTTAAAGGGTTGACATGCCATTAAAAAGCCAAAAAAAAAAAAAAAAAAAAGAGAAGGAAATTGTACTCCGCTGTAATCGATTTTAGAAAAGCATTCGACTCGGTTAATCACAACCTTCTATGGCTAAAACTCCACAATATGGGATTAAGTGGAAAATTTATAAGAATTCTGAAGACAATTTATGATAGAGCCACGCTTACCATGGATGCGGCGCCTTCTAACCCTGTGGAGATTACTTCTAGAGTTCTTCAAGGTGAATCACTCAGCCCTTTACTGTTCAACTGCTTTCTCGCAGACATCGAGGACTACTTTAGGGGTCATGCTTGTTATATGCCGACGATGTCATAATATTTGCAGACAGTCATCGAGATATGCGAGAGAAGTTAAAATTGCTCGCCTCATACTGCAGGGATAACGGTCTGGTTGTTAACACGTCCAAATCAAATATCATGAGATTCCAACAAGGTAGGGTAAAAAAAGAGCAGCCTTTTCTATTTAACGATGATGAAATTGAGTTAGTGGTCGAATGTACCTACCTGGGAGTGCAATTTTCAAGAACTGGATTATTCCTAAAGGCTACGAATCGAGCAGTAGGAAGAACAAACCTCGCTAGCGGTGTGGTGAGGGATATATGTAGGCGGTCAAAGTGTAACAGTTGGGATGCAAAGCTTAAACTTCATGAAGCGATGGTTTCCAGTATTCTACTGTATGGAGCATCTATATGGGGAATGCGCTATCTGGGCAAATTGGAAAGCTGTCACCTGAGCTTTTTCAAGAGGATATTAGGCCTTCATAAGTCCACGCCACATTATGTAGTTAGATCAGAGACAGGCGTTAAATCCATCTCCTGGAATATCCTAAAGCAAGCTTTGAATTGGATGGACAAAGTTCTGCACATGCCTACGGAGCGATGCCTGCAAAAATTAAAGGAGCTTGCAGAGAGATCACCAGAAAGTAAGAAATTTAACTGGTTCCTACAAGTAGATGCAATTATTAAAACATTCGGAGCTATCCTTACTGACATCTCAAATTCATTGGCAAGAAGAAAAGAAATTAAAACATTAATGGCGAAGTATAAAACTTTTTTATTGGACCAAGATAAAAATAGCGTCACTTTGTCTTCCTTTTGTCCCATGTATAGACTTGTTCTTAATCCAAACCACGAAACACCTGCTTACCTAAATATGAACGTCCCATTTCCATTTTATAGAGTAATAGCCCAAATTAGAACAATTAATACAAATATGTATTAATACAAATGTACAAAAATACTACAATAGCCATAAACCCCAATGAAATCTGTCCCATCTGCAATAGTAATCAGTTAGAGGATATTTATCATTTACTAGTAGCATGCCCAATCTATAATCCATACAGAACCTCCTACCTTACAGACATTATAAACGTCTCTCCCGAAAACCTTTTTATTTTCATCAAAGATTTGAATGAGTATCAAGCAAGAAAACTATACTATTTTACGATAGCGTCCCTGAACCTCCGAAAATTTGCTTTAGAATATTGAAAATGTAAGATGTTTTAGGCTCTAAGTATGGCATATCTTATTGTTATTAATTATTATTAATTTACTTTTGATTTCTGCTAAGTGCTAATTGTATTAATTTGTTAAATAGTAAGCACACACCCCTTTGTATGGGGCAATGCCCTAAAAGCAAAGTATGTAAATAAAATAACAAAAATATAGCAGGTGTTATTTTACAATAATTTAAATTTATATCTTCATGTTATTTATTTAATTAAATTTGAACGCTCAGAATTTTAGGACGGTTAATCTATAGGTCACCACCCTTTTCCAGCCAGGGTAGGCCTGATGCCTTTTCTTTTTTCCATAGAAAACCCCCCAACCCATAGTGGGACTCTTAGAATAGCCTATTGTTCGTGTTACACAACCTTATTTTTTATAACGATAAACGTATTGCCTCATCAACTATTGATCAAAAATATATTTTTTAAATTATGATTTCGAATTCTGAATAATTAAAAGTAAACATTGTGAAATGAAAGACGACAACAATATGAACAATTAGAAAGTTTGGAATATTTTGTAATTAGTAATCGTAAAAGGTAAATGTTGACGAGGATCGCTTCATGAAGGCTATCTCATAATTGCGTTTATTACATCTAAAAAGTCATGAAACATACCGTAAAGAGATAGGAGATACATGAATCCTATAAAAATCCCAAACGTCGATATATATTTCTTATCAGTGAGAACATTGTTCTTATCCCTCCCTTCATGAATATCGCAGTACATTTCTGAAGAGAACTGGGCGAAATATTACTTGAGCTCTGTTTTCCTCATAATTCTTTAATCTATTGCCTTTTGGTTCAGATATGGTGAATTATTGCACAGTATTAGTTCAGATTATTTGTTTTTTGCAGTATTGACGATCGATTTGATTCTTAAGGACGAAAAAACAGAAAATATTGAAGTGTGTTGCAATATATGTAAGTAAGCACCATGAAATAAATGTTTTTACGTCCCAGAGTTTAGCATCCATTGTGAATATATACACTTAATAGTTGAATGCACAAAGACTAAGAATTTGATAAGATATCATGTTCATTTAGAAGTATCTTAATGGATATAGTTTAGTATTGTCTTGGAATTATTAGCTATCCAGAAATAAAGTGCTGCCCAATGTCACTATTCCATGCGGACGAAGTCACGGGGTTAGCTATATATATATATATGGGGTCAAACTAGAAATGTAGTTAAACACCACACCACCAAGCACACATTTCTATCTCACTCCGTTCATTCATGCCGTTCTAAAGGTTCTTCAGAAAAAGACGTGTTTTTGTAGTACAACTCCATTTTCTATTCTTGTACACCTTTTTTTTCAACGATTTTTTGCATTTATGGAATCAGAATTAAATTTGCATCAAGTTTAATAAACATTCAATGTTCACAATTATTTCATTCAAACCGTAATATCAATTCAAAAAGTAGAAATTAATAAAAGCTTCAGGTTAGCGACAACTTTTCGAAAATCACTACT
Source organism: Gonocerus acuteangulatus (assembly GCA_946811695.1). NCBI lineage: Eukaryota > Metazoa > Arthropoda > Insecta > Hemiptera > Coreidae > Gonocerus > Gonocerus acuteangulatus. Next base: position 107,768,690 of record OX328132.1, read on the forward strand.
CTTCTAAAAATAATCCTGCAGGTTACCAAATCTCACAAAAGTTGGAAAATGTAATCCGGATGATTTCCAACGGTATACTCAGAACTGAGAGTATCTTTGAATTTCGTAATCTAAAACGAATTTTAGAGTGAAAAAACATCAAATAAATAAAACTAATATTATTGAGAGGAGATCGTTGACCGTAGATGATGCAAGGTAGGGATTGTCGGGGTTCGGTCACTGCTATTTAATAAAACTACATTTTATCATAAAAATGGTTTTATTGTGCCGACGTTTCGGCTTGAACTTCAAGCCTTCATCAGGGCTGTAAAAAACAAGTAGGACGGATGTAATACTGAAATATACATATACATATATATATGCCGACATACACAAATACACATACATATATACATACATATATTTATGGAAAAAGACAAAACATAAAATACTAGAACATAATATATAGAAGAACAATGTGCTCTAGAAGTGTTTGGATTATTAGGAAAACAGATATAAGAATAACAGATTACATATTAGATTAGATATAAGAATAACAATATGGGCTCACCGATGGGAAGATAGAGAACTATTCCTCACAAATGCGGGATCATTTCTGACAGTTAATACAGGGAAACATAGGAAGAAAGGAGTTGGTGAGGGGGGGGGGTTCTGGACCACCCAATGGACAGAGAATATAGAAGATGAAAGAAAGAGCGGCGAGAAACTTGATTGCACACGGTGTGCAGGAAATAAATACAATTTATCGGAAATAAATAAAATTTATTCTTGATAAAATTCACATTTAATAATTATAGTAAGCCTTACATAAAAGTTGATAAAAAAAAAAATACATCGACTCACAGGAGTCGACATATACATCACCTGTACTCAACCTGCCGCCTACTGGGCGTTTAAGGTTGGCCCATAAGGTGTTACTATATTTTTAACCGTTTTGCGCTCATTAGAAATAACCCTATTACTGTTAAGGTAATTTGCCGTAATATAATATCTACAACTGTTACATGTTAATACAAATATTCATTTGGGATTTGATTTTTTTTATTGAAATCTAAATAATTTGAATTAGACTACTGCTTGAGATCACGTAAAACTCTTTTGAAACGTCAGGAAATGCTAAAATATACGAAACAATATATGAATCCATTCATAGCTGTTTTGTTTAATCAGTAACAATCGCAAAAACCTATGAAATCATTTCTCAATTTTCTTTAGGCTCGTGACCCAATGGCAAAAACGTGTTTTTGGCCGGTGTAAAGAAAGGTAAAGTGCCACTGCCCTAGTTGGACCAATTTTGCTGGTTAGCCCATTCGAGACCGATTGCACACCGTGTGCAGTTAATTCCCGAGGTTATAGGACGGCCTGCACACCGTGTGCAATCAATTCCCGAGGCTATAAGACGGCTTGCAGACCGTGTGCAATTGATTTCCAAGGCAATAAGACGCCTTGCAGACCGTGTGCAATTGATTTCCGAGGCTATAGGACGGCCTGCACACTGTGTGCAATTGATTTCCGAGGCTATAGGACAGCCTGCACACCGTGTGTGCAATTACAGTAATGTGCAATTATCGGTTATTCTGAGTAAACTAGTCGTCAAAATATGATTTTTCTTGAACTAATGAGATCTGTAAATTACAGATTACATTGCACACATGGTGCTCAGTCCGCTCCTCGCAATACAAATTTATTTATTTATGTGTCTATAGTAAACATGTGTTTTTTTTTGTTTTTTTTTCTTTTTCTTTTTTTTTTAATTAAAAATGAAAAATATAAAGAAAAAACAATTTCGCTCGCGGGGACCGTATTCGCAAAAAAAGAGCGTCGTCTCGAATGAGCTATTGAACTCGTCCAATGTAACGAGAATACTATATATAAAGTTCCAGGGGGCTCCCCTTGGTCTAGTGGCTAGCGCCTTAGATTCATAAGCGGGAGATGGTGGGTTCGATTCCCACAGGCGGCAGGAGTTTTCTCATCTCACGGCTCGTTGGGAAAATTCCTCGCTGCATCCTGGATGTCGGTGCTAATTCCCTAGATGTCGATGCGCCGTAAATAAAAAAAATAATAATAAAAACAAGTTCCATAGCGAAGAAACAAAAATGGTCGCTATTGTAGCAGGCACGCACAAACACACACACACACATACATATTTATATGTATGTATCTCTCACTCTCACTCTCTCTCTCTCTCTCTCTCTCTCTCTCTCTCTCTCTCTCTCTCTATATATATATATATATATATATATATATATATGCGTGAGCGGTTTCCATCATGATCGCGAAGAACAGAGGGGGGAGGTTTTTAGTCGGTTGGAGTCCGACACTACCTGGTTTTCTCCTCGCCAGGCGTCCATGATGGATTTTCCTCCGACCATAATAAATATATATATATTTATATATATATATATATATATATATATATATATATATATATGTATATATATATTTATATAAGATTCAATGAAGATTTAGAGATATATTTAATAATTCTTTCATGAGTGCGACCGCAATAAATACATTACTTAAGGAAGTGCTAAAAGAGGAACCGATAAGAAATAAGACTTTATTTAGAAAATTCAACGAGGAATTGTTAAAATATTTTCAGCCACTTCAATAGCTGAGCCTTTCCTCTGTTTTTTATAACTTTCCAATAAGTCCATTGACTTGATTATGCATTCCATTATGAAAGCAATGTAAAATTCATGATTCTTCCAAGGAGTCAATTTTACTTCGGATGACTTTAAACATATTCAAACAAAGTAAAATCCTGTTTCAATCCATCCGTTATCCAAAAACTCTTAACTTTTAATGGAAGGTCGCTCTCTCAGTTTTTCGCTATTAAACAATCAGAGTTCTTGTTGTTTTGGATTAGTTATTCGAGTGTATATATTTACTGTTTCCGAATAAACAAGTTCTGATTCTTCACAATTTAAGACTGTGATTTAAGACGGTTCACCTCATGCGCACTTCCGGTCTTTCATATTTACTTCTGGATCGCTACACCTTCCCTGGGCCACTTCCAGTTCGATCTGAGTCACTTCCGGACTCTGCAATAAATTTTTGACCAACTCTGTGTTTATTATATTTCAATTTTCATTCAAATGAATCATTTTTATTCAATGATGACAAAAAAAAGTTTCGTTAGTCATTGAATTGCTTGAATAATGAATGAAATATTATTCATTATTCAGAATGAAATAACAGATTTATTAATTATTCAGAATGTTTTTTTTTTTGTCCAACACTGCTAAGAGCATGCGGCAACGTTCTAAATATAGATTTTAAAATAATTTTGATGTCCCAACTATACTCTGACTTCAAATCAAATCTAACAAGGATTGATAAAGATTTTTAGGGTTGCAAAAAAAAATTTAAGGACAAATAAGAGTCTAATTATAACTGGTATATCCGAGAAAAGCTATTCACATAGAGGATGGAATATGAAGTGTGTGGTGTTGTTCTGTGGTTAAGAGGACACGTTATTGAAGTGGACAAGCAAGACGTGCTAAGGAGCTGCCAGCTCGCCTTTTCCAAATCCCTGGAGCTCTTGCAAGAATAAACACACTGTCGCCCTCCCGTCTTCTCCCTGTCTTCCTCCTTCTCCCCTTACACTCCACCTAATACGAAAGGCTGTAAGATAGGGGAAGACTTTGAGTCAGATGAAATCCTAAATCTAAATTACTTTGTACACATCTGCAAACGTGTTGTGGTTTCTTTTAATAAGTTTCATTGTAGGCCGAACCGTAGGGGCAACTAATATATATCGCAGAATAGGGAAATAAAATCATTGATTTTGGAAAACAAATCGAAGAGCTTAAGGGTTTCTGGTAATAGGTATTTTAGGAGAGAACTGGAATAATTTTTTTTTTCATGATTTTGTAAAATATTGTATTTATTTTTATAGATGACTGGAAAATATCAGTTTAGTTCATATTGACACATTAAAAAATGAGGAAATCCGAGAAAACTATTTTTTTAAATACTTCCACTTGCAACTATTACAAGTGAATTGGAACGTTATAAAACTCTTTGTTTAAAAACAGCTAGAGCGAGAAAGAGACAAATAACAAACAAATTCATGTGCTGTAAATATGGAATTATATTTCCTAATAATTTAATATTCTATACAAACGATCATTTCTAAGATATAATACTTTATAGAACTCTTTTGTTCAAAGAAATTTGTTTCCACATGTTAAATTTAGGGTGGGTTTACACTTGCCAGTTATTGCAGGAAATTTATATCAGACAGAAATTGCGACTAGTGTAAACCATGAGCAATTTATGTCGGAGATATATATTTCTGTCACGAACTATAAGTGTCGACAATTCTATACCACCAGGTGTAAACACAGATTTTTACGAGAAGAATTTAATTTCAGAGATAAATATCTTGGCTACTAGCTGTATTGTCGACACTTCTATACCAACAGATGTAAACACTGATTATTTTTGCTTTTGGTGAATTTATCGCAAATTAGAACAAATCCAGAACTGTCCTATACATATCCATGACATAAATGTCTAGCTATTTCTGTCAGTATGTAAACCTTCAAGAGAATATCTATCCGACACCTGACATATATTTCCTGCGAGAAGTGTCAGATGTAAACGCACCCTAAGACTTAATTAATTTTTAGAACCTTCCATTAAAGAATGTTTTTAATATTTCTTGATATCTTCATCGGTTCTACCTACTACTAACTAAAAAAGTCCGACAAGCAGGAACTGCGTCATCTTAGCTCTGTTCCGTTGATATCTCTAGTGCCATTAGTAAAAGAATAGAACCAGTTATTGGTAGGTTTTGATCTTTATTTGTAATATCACAAATTTAAAATAAAATCTCAAAGCGAAAGAAGTTAAAGGCACCAAAATAGGAAACTGACAGTCTCTAGGAAAACACTTATTTCTCTTATTATAGGTTTAAGCACTTATTTCCCCACACGAAAGTCGTGTGGCATTAACATCGCCACACGAAAGTCGCATCAGAACCTTTTTTGTATAGAATTCAGTAAGCGTTCGAATGATTACCTTCCGTTTGCCACGATTTCCTAACCGCTTTCGAGATATTCCCACAAATATACGAATAATTCCTAAAGTCCTAATGTAACCAAAATTTAAACATCATGGTTTAGATGAAGTTCAAACATGTAGAAAATATTTCAATTGAATCCCATGATTCAAACTTTTAACAAAAACGGTTATAGATATCGCATTAAAAATGGTTTCATTCTAAAGGTGTCATTCCAAAGAAACTCCTCACTGACAAAGAACCTCTCTATGGGACCCCAAGAAGAGGGAGACCAAAACTGAGGTGGTCTGACCGTGTGGCGGAGGATGCTACTAGGCCTATCCTGGGTGTCAGAACCTGGATGGCCTCAATACAAAATAGAGACAATTGGAGGAAGCAGTTGGAGGAGGTCAAGACTGAGGTGGTCTGACAATGTGGCGGAGGATCCTCGGTCCATCTTGGGTGTCAGAAATTGGATGGCCTCAGCACCAAATAGAGACGATTGGAGGGTACTGTTGGAGAAGGCCAAGACTTAGGTGGTCTGACAATGTGGCGAAGGATCCTCGGTCTATCCTGGGTGTCAGAAATTGGATGGCCTCAGCACCAAATAGAGACAATTGGAGGATACTGTTGGAGAAGGCCAAGACTGAGGTGGTCTGACAATGTGGCGGAGGATCCTCGGTCTATTCTGGGTGTCAGAAACTGGATGGCCCCAGCACAAAATAGAGACAATTCGAGGAAGCTGTTGGAGGAGGCTAACACATCGACGAAGCATTATTTTTGGGCTTTTGAGCTCTTGTTTCTGAGTCCAGGGATTTTATTTTAATCTTTAGACTCGACTCTATTGACAATAAGCATTTAATTAGGGAAGTGAGATTAATTTAGCAGTTTTGGGATTAAAATACAGTAGGTGTTCACTGCAGAGCCGTTTCACCGCGGTTAGATTAACGCTCCAGTTTATCTCGCCCTACAATTCATTTTCTCTCGCCCAGGTCGAGATTTAATTCTGACTGATGTTTTAATTTCTCTTAGGTGTTTGTTTCTCAGAAAATAATCAAGCTTTTCATTAATTGTTAGAACTAAATTATTGTAAACAATGAAATTATCTTTGATCAAGGAAAATATTAGTAGAAAATAAGAATCTGATAATAAAATGAAATATGCTATTTTTAAAACATATTTATCAATTTATTTTCTGTAGTTACACTCAGCTGCATGGATTTTAATATAGCATAATTTACATGGTAATATGTAAATAACGGGTGTTTTTTTTGGAAATTTAATATAAATTCTAAAAATGTGGTTGTTATTTACGATACATTAATCAGAAATCCCAAAAACACAGTCTTTCTTTGAAAAAAAAAAAAAAAACAGTAGTTTTAAAAATAGACAAAAGTTTGAATAACTCTGCAACATGTTGAGATAAAACTGAGCGTTCCCTCAACTACAAATAAAATGCAAAATAAACCCCTAAAGTTATGGCATCTCAATGTAGGACACCCTGTATAGGGTGGATTTGGTTTCTTTGATGTATGAAACAGAATGATATTATGAAAGGGCTTGATTTAATGCAATGCACTGATAAAACCTCTATTCTATTGATATAGATTTCACTTTAAATAATTTTTTGTATTGAAAAAGAAAATACATCCGTAATTGTAAGATTAAGAGGATGAGGAAAGTATGAAGCGAAGCCGATATCGGGACGAAGCCTAATTGAGTTGCAGCTAGTTCTAGGATAAACATCTCCGCTGATTTAGGGAGTTGTCATCGGCAGGAGGGACGAGCATCAATGGGCTACTGCTTCAATCATCCCCCACCCACTCACGACAAGTCATTATTAATTGCCTCCGAATCTAGGGCACGGATTGTCCGGTACATGCCATCGCCATCTTTCACTCTTCCGCATCCAAACCAGCCGCCGCCCGGAACCGACTCGGCTACAGCAGGATTGATGCTATTGGATCGCAGTGTAGGAACTTACTCAATCCTTACTGCTCCACTCACTAATTATGCATATAAAAATACCAAATAATAAAAACGACTCCATACTAGCTTATTAACGAATATCCCCTATAAATGCACCGCATTGAAACATTGGATAAGAGCAAACATTAAAAAATAAGCCCTAGGGAGTATGTGCTGGAACTTATCAGGCATATTGTTTCTGCCCTTTATCGGTTACTCCCTCTTAATCTTGTAATGGGCAGAACAATGACACAAAGTCTTGCCGAGAGCACTTAGGGACAACCTAACTCGACCAAGACTAAACTAGAAAAACGAATCTAGACACATAAGCTGACGTACTCACACAGAAGACCGCAAGACAAACCCAACAGGACATACGCAATGTTTAACAATATATGAAAACTCAAGCAAGAAGGCTTACTACAGAAAAGTGGCAACAATCTTCGTACATGACAAGGGACATCAACCTTTGTTTTTTAATAGCCTTCAAGCAAAATGAGTTATAGAAGAAACTAAATGATATTATACAGCTAAAGAAGTAGCCAATTCCGATTATACACTTCATCTCATGACAAGACAGGGTGCACCAACATGTATACAGATGATACATACAGACCTAAAAACAGAAACAGACTAACTGTTTGCAGAGACGAACTGCGACTTGCCTCACAATACGAACAAATAATTCGGCGAAGGAAGGAAATATATAGAAAACACACTCAACTATCTCAAAAGAAAAACGCACTGGACAAACATTAAAAAATAAGACATTTTATTCTTACCCTACTTCAATTTTTTTTCAGACAGTCTTGACAATGGGCTGCTTCTGCTGCACTGCAGTTTCTATTGAAAAGCCAACACATTCAGGAAATTCATTGCAGTAAGGGTGGGTTTACACTTGCTAGTTATTGCAGGAAATTTATATCAGACAGAAATTGCGACTAGTGTAAACCATGAGCAATTTATGTCTGAGATATATATTTCTATCACGAACTATAAGTGTCGACACATCTATACCAACAGGTGTAAACACAGATTTTTACGAGAAGAATTTAATTTCAGAGATAAATATCTTGGCTACTAGCTGTATTGTCGACACTTCTATACCAACAGATGTAAACACTGATTACACAGGTCTACAAAAATAATCTTTCTGAAATTTGATTTGATGATTTTGGTCAATATCTATGCTCCTTGGCGTGCTGAAGCCGAACATGAGGTCAGTCCCTCTCTATCACGTAAGGAAATTGTTCAATCTCAAGTAAGGGCAGAGGTACTACCATTAAAAGAAAACAGAATTGGCGATTAAGAGTTTTCATTTATTTCCATGATCTTTTAGTTATTTCAATGTTGTTTACCGTACAAAATACATAAATGTGTAGAAATAACAGCTTCAGAATTAACAGTGGCATATTTAGTTATTATTTTTATGAAAACGTATTTTTTTATCTTGAAAATTTCTCCGTGTTCGTTTCCGGCTGTAGGACTCTTCAGATGATTCACGCTGCAGCATCCAACAATAGTCAGCCATCATGTTTACGTTCCATTTGCCCTGATACCTACGTTCCATTTCCTGGATGTCCTGATGGAACCTTTCCCCTTGTTCTTCACTTACTTCCCCTAAGTTTACCGGAAAATAGTCCACATGCGAATGTAAGAAGTGAACCTTCAAACTCATGTTGCAACCTTGTAATTGAAATGCCTTCAACATGCGTTCCACGATACTTCTGTAGTTGGGATCCTTCACGTTACCAAGGAACTTCTCAACAACATCTTTAAAAGAATTCCAAGCTTCCTTCTCCTTCTCATTCATGGTCTGAGTGAAATGTGGATCTGTGAAAAGTTTCCGAATATCTGGGCCTACAAAGATCCGCTCTTTTAGCTTTGCATCACTTAATCGTGGGAACTTGGAGCATAAGTACTTAAAACATTCACCTTCTTTATTGAGAGACTTTACGAATTGTTTTATCAGCCCTAGCTTTATGTGTAGAGGAGCTAGCAGGATTTTGTCAGAAGGAACCAAACTTCTCCTAATTATATTTATTTGGCCTGGCGAGAGAGCTCCTCGTGATGGCCAGTCTTTGTTGTTCCAATGGGAATTTCTGTCTCGGCTATCCCATAAACATAAAAAACAAGGGAACTTGGTGTACCCTGATTGCTGACCTAAGAGCATAGTAAGTACTTTCAAGTCTCCACATATCAACCAGTTATGCTCATTATACTGAATTCGTTCGAGAACTAATGACAAATTTTCGTATGTTTCTTTTAAATGTACCGAATGGCCAACTGGAACTGAAGCATAAGTATTGCCATTGTGCAACAAAACAGCCTTTAGACTTCGCTTTGATGAGTCTATGAATAGACGCCAATGAATCGGGTCATATTGTATACCAAATTGACCCATCAGACCAAGAATGTCTTTGCAATAAATAAGATTCTCATCCAGAGCAAAGTAAGGAACAAAAACTGCTTCACGGTGTCGATACCATGAAAAAGAAGTGCCTGGCTGTAATAAATTTTTGTTTTTAAGACGGGAGCCAAGTAACTGAGCTGCATCTTTTGGAAGTCCAAGATCTCTCACTAAGTCGTTCAACTCCTGTTGAGAAATAAGCTGAGGTTCATCTTCTGAACCGCTTGCTTTGAACTCACTGTGTACTTCATCGCTCTCCGACATACAGTCTTCTCTATTAGCTTCCCTATCTATACTGACCAAGTCACGAGGGGGCTGAGGAACTGTCAATCCAGGACCGTGTGGCACCAGACGACTAGCAGATTCCACATTAGGGTAGTTAATGAGCTTATGATTTTGGAATTATAGCCTTGAACATGACAATTACAAAAGTAACAGTCATTAACGTGGTTTTTTTGCTCCCTCCACATCATTGGGATAGCAAATCCGAAAGATTTTAACTCTCCTTTGTACCATAAGCGAAGTTTTTCTACGCAGCTATGGCATACTTTGTGAGGAGCCCACACTTTATCTTGATCTCCTATTCTCAAGCCAAAATATGCATAATATACATTTTTGACAAAACCTGTTATATTTCGTTGGTATTTCTTAACTGTGTACTCACAACAGATAAAACAGAAGTAGTCTGGACTGGTAACACAACGACGATGAGACATTTTGTCTAAATGCACTTTCAAACCTTAAAATACGTTCTTAATCACTTTGACACAACTAAGAGACCTCAGTGAATGTGTTCACTTCAGTTGATACTACTGAACTGAGAGAATGAACAGAAATTTAGCTCCAAGTTCCTCATACAACAGGTTCAATCTCGTTTAGCTTCAGACGGTGACATCTGAGACCAAACAAGTACGTTCCTCAGGCCTACAACATCTACTGAGGGAGTCATTGCCTACACCACCTAGTGAAAGATGTCTGTTTATAAAAAGAGAAATCGTTTGGAAAAAAAACCTACTTCTTACCAAATTTATGTGTATAGCAGGTGTATTATGTTCTATGGATTTGAAAAAAATCTGTACGTGATAGAGAAAAACGGACTTCATTCTCGGCCTTAGCACACCGAGAAACACAGAGATTAGCCAAAATCATCAAATCAAATTTTTGGTTGTAGACCTGTGTTATTTGTGCTTTTGGTGAATTTATCGCAAATTAGAACAAATCCAGAACTGTCCTATACATATCCATGACATAAATGTCTAGCTATTTCTGTCAGTATGTAAACCTTCAAGAGAATATCTATCCGGCACCTGACATATATTTCCTGCGAGAAGTGTCAGATGTAAACGCACCCTAAGTTTGTGCGTACGCGTACGGGATAGTTCTCCGTCTTTATAAAGTTTTTGTTTATTTTATATCTGGATCTGGATCCATGTTACCCATCTATTTCTTAAACCTCTATTGAGGTATTGATCTACCTCTATTTTAAGCTCTAGCTAAAGCACATACTTACTGTATAATTTTTTTAATCATTTTTTACATTTATAAATTAGTGTTGACTCTGTCCTACTTGTTTTACAGCCCTAATAAAGGCTTGCATTTTAGGCGGAAACGTCGGCGAACAATAAAATCCATTTTCAGAAGTAAAATATAGTTTTATTAAGAAAAAACGATGGAACCCTGACAATGTTTATTTTCTTATCAAATATTTTTTTTTATAGTGAAGATGGAGATAGTTAGCCGTTGCAGAGATACGAAGACAAGGTATAGTTGGGATCGGCTAGGAGAAAAACGTCAGACTTTCAGGAAGAATCTGTATTTGGACGTTTCGGCTGCACATTGGCAGCCTTCCTCAGCACTAGAGAATGCCTAGGGGGGAGGGAGGAAGACCTCGAGGACAACTTAGGTAACCATGGTTGAATGTATTTTTTTTTATTTCTCAGCTCCTAAGGCCTATTGCACGAAACGCATGGACACATGTAGACTATTTTTCGATGCAGAATCATCAGATACAGCCCTTGGTTAGTTAGGCAAAACACGTTAAGTATTAGTTCATTGAGGCAATACATAGCTTTGTTTTGAGAAGCTGGATTAGGTACTCGCTTAGAAAATAAGCCTGAGTTTGCCTTTATTCCTTGCATTTGGCAAATAGGAATTGACCATTTGCCAATGGACTGTAGAATGTAAACAGGATTAGTTGCGGCTGATGGGGAAACTATAGCGAGGTTCAATCAGATAGTGGCGATATGAAGAGCAGATGCACATTGGCCCCTGATCCGACTGCTAATTGGATCACATTTACACAGTAGTCCAAATATTGGATGTTCTAACTATACCGTTTCAAACAATTACATCCCGAACTATCTAGAGGAGTTGGTAAAATATAATCAGTCAAACTATAAAATAAAACATTCTATCTACAAAAACTATGTCTTCTTAGCGCGTTTCTGATTAGAAGAATATTCCAATTATTTTAATTTATTACAATCTGGGAACAAAACTACGTTCTATACAGTATTTGTTTTATTTCATTTTGAATAAACGTAAGGAAACTATGGGATGGAGATGGAAAACACGATATAAACCAGCCTGACACGAAGCAAAGTTTTCTCCGAGTGAAATTTTCCTGAGATTGTAATATCAATCTGTGTAGATTGATCTGGAATCGTCAATATCCACGATTTCTCAACAGCATGAAAGATATTTAGGAACAAATCTACATATCTCAAGCTGTTCATGAATGTTTATACCATTTTTGTTTTGTATTCTTCTTATCCTTCGCAAGACATATTCGAAAGTTATAAATCGTCGATTAGATGAATGTGGGACAAATAAAAACGTTTTGAAGTCTAGTTATTGCCAATTTTCTAGTAAATATTTAAACGCATCACCTTTGAAAAGTGCCAGGAAAATAAGTGTTGCAATTTTCAAAAAAATACACTCATAATGAGAGTTTTCATGATATTCGAATGAAATAAATTTAAAAATTTTCCGATATTAAATGTGCTTCATTTATAATTATATGATTTTATTTTTTCTCATACTTTTAATTAAAATTTAAAACATCGAAACAGTTGCGTTTTGCTGTGAATTCCAAGAAGATGTTTCCTCCGAATTCTTGTCGCTAATGCCTTGGATTCTTATGCGGGAGGTGCGGGTTCAAGACCTCCATTCAGCAGGTTAATTTTTTTCATTTCAGGTCACGTTGAAAAAATTATCTTCTGCACCATGGATGTTTAGTAACGATGAAAACCTATACATATCACGGTGCTGATGGCCTAGATGCAGAGACGCCTTAAAAAACAGAACAAAATCAAATAGGCTGTCCATTGCGCGAAACCACTTGGCTACCAAAGGAAACACATGTCTATAACTATTTACTATTTACAAAATTAGCAGGGACACATGTAAAACCTTAAGGTAATCACTTACCCCAGAAAATGGATTGACATTAGTTACATACTTATTCAATTATTACTATCTTTCCTTATAGCTTCTATATGAACACATAAATAGCTGATATAAAATCAACTTTTACTTTATATATATATATAAATGAAGGAGATAAGTATTATGCACGGAAAACTTTCATCCGTAAAATAGTAAACCTTAATATATTGTGAATGATAATACTCGATTTGGCCTCTTGATGATTCTCGCCTAATCAAGAAGGTTTTGAACAGTATTCTTGCTTCTATATTCATTCCTGGAGACTCGAGTTCCAGGGTAGATGAACCTAAAAAGGTGGTTATAAATAGAATTGTTTTATCCTAATTCCTAATAGATGGATCTACAAAGAAGCTGTGAACGTCATTTTGTGCTTCTATCTTAATTAATGGAGACTCGAGATGCCACATAGATGGATCTACAAAGATGGTTGCGAACTTCATTTGGTGCCTCTAACCTGATTCATGGATACTCGAAGCTCCACATAGATGGATCTACAAAGAAGGTTGTGAACGTCATTTGGTGCCTCTATCCCGATTCAAGGAGACTCTATATGCCACACAGATGGATCTACAAGGAAGGTTGTAAACGTCATTTGGTGCTGCTAACCTGATTTATGGATACTCGAAGCTCCACATTGATGGATCTACAAAGAAGGTTGTGAACGTAATTTGTTGCCACTATCCCGATTCATGGAGACTCGAGATGCCACACAGATGGATCTACAAAGAAGGTTGCGAACGTCATTTGGTGTCTCTATCCCGATTCATGGAGACTCGAGATGCCACACAGATGGATCTAGAGCTTGTTTCTTTCCTGATTTCCTGCCAATTAGATGAGGTACGTTGTGAATGGCATTTGGGTTCTCCTAACCTGGTTTATTTAAACTCCAGACACCATCTCGACATGCTTAAGTCCACTCGCCATTTCCAAAATAAGCCAAGCATTTCTATAATACTTTTAAATCCTTCATCATTTGAGGCTGCAATCTGTCTCATCTTTTCACCCGCTCTATATTTATCTTCTATGTTAGATTTTCATGCATCATAATTGTTGTTAATATTTTTTTGTACAGAAAATTTATGTATAAAATTAAACAAATAAGTTAATTAAATAATAACTTCTTTAGGATAAACGTTCAGAAATAATTTTTATCAAATGCCAGATTAAAGCAGAAAAAAATCAGCAGTAAGGACAAACCTTTGAGTTTTATATACTTTCCGAGATTCCAAGGGGAATTTGAGGAAATGTATTTCAGCCATGGAGATAGTGAAGAACGTTCTTTTTGAATATCACAGACAATAAAAGTCGTCCGCCTCCGTATATACGCTCAGCCCCAGGTTCCTCCAAGTAGGGAAAATATCAGCTGAATTCACCCAAATTCTTGGTATATACACGTATATTACTCAAAAGAAATCTCTCCTTTTATAATTTCTTATTCATATTCCATGTAGAGTCAGCAAAAAGCTTTTCTGAATCCGTTATCCTTTATACCTTTAACGTGTTTCCTCCCTGCCTCCATAGGGAAGAAACCCGCTTATGGAATCCCTCATGACGCACTCCAGAAGTGCCGACGTGATCATTTCACGTTCAAGAACCTCCAGATCACGTGGTGGTTCAAATTTGTCTAAATATAAAATTATATTCTTTTTTATCCTAGTAGGCATGGGGTCATTAAAGCAGTCTTCCCTTTTTTTATACTACTTTATTTATTGGGCCCGACATGTTTCGTGCGTCTTTTCTTCCCCATGCCTACTAGGATAAAAAAGAATTTGGATATTTTGGGTCATCTATAAGAATAAATAATATAAAATTATATATATATATATATATATATATATATATATATATATATATATATATATATATATATAGGTATATATTTATACACTTGTATGAGGACCAATACAATTTCTTAATTTCAAATTATATAATATTATGTAAATATCTATATATATATATATATATATATATATATATCAGGCTTAAAAATGGCCCGATTTTATGGGCGACATCGCGCGAAAAAATACCGTAGCGCTTATGGATTTCCTTTTGTAGGTATCCAGTTACATTTTACATACGTTCTCTAATGTAGGGAAATGAATGAATTCATTTTGAAGGCGATATCGGTAACTGTTTTTAAAAAAATTGGATAAAACTAGCTTTTCTTACTAATTTTCGGTATGGGTACTTAGAATAGTTGGATTCAATTTAAATATATTCTATATGTTTGAAATTCATCCAAACTAAGCTATTCAAATTTTCGTTACATTTGAAAGGAAGTATTCGAGAAAAAAAATTGCATCAACAGATATAGCAGTGTTAGAATTTCCGTATATTTTCTCTAAAATTGTTGGGAAATCGTGCAAAAACTAACCATTCGAAAGCACAACGAAACTTCTACAAAAACATTTCTAAGGTAAATTTCACTCTTAGGCTTCCACGGTCCGAGTCATTACAAATATTATAGTCTTCTGGTATTGACCGTGTCACAAACTTCTTTGCCGACGTTTCGCTAGTCATGCTGCCAGCTTCCTCAGGGCTTAGTCTGAGAATTTCTAAGGTAATTTTCGACGGGGGAGTCAAATCCGGAGAAGTATGAGCTAAAAACTTTGAAGTGGTTGGTTTCGTTTATTTGAACGCTTCATCATGTCTTTGTTCTTATTGCCATTTATTTTTGTAATTGCTTATAGTAGGAAAATGTATTTGCCAGTAAAATAGGATACCAAAAATGAGAAACAATTTTTTTTGCCGTTTTTATTATTCAAAGTGATATCCAAAAATAAATTTCCAGTAAATTAATCTTCAACTAAAACATTAAATATGTTCTAGAATTAAGGTATTTATTAAGAAAGGCTGTTTAAGTGGGTGAGTGGAAGCGTAAGTGGAGAAGAAGTCTGAGGAGGGGATAAGTCGTCGGATTTTCCACAACATATCCTGCAACGCTGGTTGCTTGATTTAAGCCGGCGGAACAAAGCAGGAAAGCAGGCTAGCAACTTAGGGAGCCCCCTCCAGCCTTCTGTTCTCTCTGATAGGAGTTAACTTAACCACCCCCCCCCCTCACAACAATCCAAGACAACGAACTAACCACTAAAATGATTCTTGAATACTCACTAACGTTGTCTAATTAATAATAATCTCTCATTTGACAACTGGAACCTTTCAGCTTTATTCAGCTGAATTGTCAGTGGATTCAGACGATTAACAAAAATTGACCTTTTGATTAAAGCAATGTAATGCCATTTCATATATAACACTTGTCCATGCTACAGACCTCTACATATCTACCTCCTTATATATATGGATGATTTAAGGGTAACAAAATGCTAAGAGGGGAGTTTCAGACCCCCTTGAAATCGGACATTGAATTTTTCATGGATGATGGTTTTATTCACTTTAAATTAAAACTGTGAAAAAAACAAACAAGCCAATGCATCGTTCTACCTACATTTTTTTGGCTCAGAAAAAAACAAACAATTAATAATAATATTAAATGTAAGTAGTTTCGGGTAGGTTCATGTCCCGTCAACAATTTAATTAGTCTTATTAACACTAGATTTACCAGACCTGGTATTGGTGCAGATGTCAATAAAAAAAAATATATTTGTTACTAATATATATAAAGTAACATTAAGTTCATTAAATTATTCTCTACTTATAGCTACAACAGTCATAACATCATTTAGGAAAGCAAATGTTACATGTAGTAGGAATTTTGAATTGAAATTGCACGACCAGTCAAAATGACTGGTCTGGTAAATCTAGTGAAAGGGATTTTTTATATCCAACGTTTTATACATGATGTTAAAGTATCAAAAAAAATAAGTTTCCAAATCTTCCAAAAAAAAAAATAAATGGCGGCGCTGTGTCTTTGAACGGATAACCACTTTGTTCACAGGCGATAGTCTGCAGGCGGTAATTTTTAATCTTGAACAAAGAACAAAATTATTTCGAAAGACGAAGGTTTAATCTAGTGAAGTACGTAGGATTTTTTAGAAATATTAATTTTTTCGAAAATGGTGAACAATTATTCATTTTCTATTACAAAATCCGTGGAAATCGTTATAATTCAATGATTCGAAAACATTCCTGCGTACTATACCAGCAAATATCATTAGGAAGGTACAGTTAAAATTTGAAGTTGATCGGCCAAAAATTGACCACACCAGAATATCGCCCGATTTGATAAACTAGTTTTGACGACTATAAAATTTAATGTTCTGAAATGTTCATTTTTTCATATTTAATTTTGTTTCATACTTTCTTGTAGGAAAGATAAAAAAAAGGGTTTTAATTTTGAAATGTACTGAAGGACGACCAAAAAGAAAACGTAACAATTAAAAAGGGACCAATCGGAGCTCGCTTAAAAAATTATCTTATTATAATATAAGCATCTCGTTTGCTCAGCATCGGGACTTCACTCGGAAATCGTATTTTTTGACCATTTAAAACAATTTTCTTCATATAAACACTCTTGGGCATCATTTTCGATTAGTAAAGGAAGAATTTTAGCCCTTAAAAAGAAATGGTAAAAAAAAAAAAAAAAAAAAAAAATGTTACAAGGTAGTATTACCCCTTTAAGCCTTTACTCATTTCACCCCGGATGAACATTAGAAAAGATATAATTAATTATTAATGATTTAGTTCCTACATTGACGAAATAAAACAATTCTGAATAAAGAAGAGGATCAGAGAATCATTACAACATAGTTATATAGCAAGACGTCTTTGCGCCATTAAAAAAAATATTTATGCAACTTGATAATTTCCAAGAGGAAAGTATTAATTACTTAGGCAGCTCTTTTAGCTGATTAATGAGGTTGTAGAAATAGGGCTCGCTTTGATCCACTGAGCTTGCATGAAATATTGTGCTTTCGAGATGATCAAACAATTCTGAATATGGTTGGGTGGTCGCTACATGGACTGTGTTATTGAAGGAGAGTACAAGTTCTAATTAAACTACACTACACCGCTGTATATGCTCTAGGCATGTCAACAATGCAAAGCTGAACATATGACAACCCGACAAGCTGCCCTTATATCTCTAGTTGTGTTCCGACACATGCAGGGCCACACTCAGGGTGGCGGATTCCATCAAGTAAGATAAATCTTTTAATTGGAATTAAATGAAGTGGAAATTCATCCCAAAGTTTTAAAATAGTACATAACCCAGGTTTATGGCATAAGAGGTGAATATGAGTTAGAGTAATATCCATTCTAAAAACTAGGTGTAATGTTATGAAAGAAGTTCGACTCTGGATGGACTCCATTTTTTGTATAGCACTGATGAAGGTATAAAATTCACTCTTTCCTAGCCTTGGTAATTTTGTTAAATGTGCCAGCAGGAATGGAACATAGATTCCAAAAGTTTTTGAATATCGTAAGAATAGAACTTTGGCTAAAAAAATAAATACCGATGAGTAATAACAACGTCTTAGTAAATATTTTATTTTCTATATGATGTGTTCTTAATATGGAGAATGCTACAGGCTATCTACAGGTTGCCACCTTTTAAAATCATCTGCATTCGCAATTGTAATGCTCCTTTTTTTTCTATTTTATTTATTTATTTATTTTTTTTTATTATTATTATTTTTTTTATTTTTTTTTCCTTCTCTTCTTATTTTCACCTTTTCTGTTACTAATACATTTTCCCCTCCTAAGAGTTACTGCCTTTCTCGTTTTCCCGATTCTTACGTTGTTCAATAATTTTGTTCATTATCAAATTTTGTATATACCTTATTCACAGTATCAACAACAGTGCTAAACAACTTCTTATTTTACACCTTCTATCTCGAAGTAATTGTAAACAGACCTTATTTGTAACCACATGAACATTGTTCTAATGTATTTTATCTGTTATTATTAAGAATTCACAATGTATTTCTTTATTTATATTATTTTTTTTAAATTACAACTAGAAATGAATCTGTATAATTGTTTCGAGCACATCACCTTAGTTGCGGGTGCTCATAAATAAATGAATTAAAAAAAAAATCATATATATTATAAATATTACAAAATACTTTTTACAAACTTTGTATATAAATACATTATACAAATTATGCAATAAATTAATACATTATAGAAATCGTAGAATTATACATTAGTACATTTTATAAACCATGAAATAATATATCAATGCATTTTACAAATCGTAATATAATAGATTAATACGAATTAAACAAAGGAGAAAGGGGAGGGGTATATCGAAACTATATTTTAGAATATAAGTTAATTAATTTTAGGTAAGTTAGTATTATCTTATTGTATGGGCTTTTTTTGACTAGTATGCCGTGTAAGTCACGAGGAATAGCTAGGTGGTCTCGTAATCTGCAGTCAGTAAGTATGTGTCTAATTGTTATTGCCTCGTTACATGTGCAAACAGGTCTGCCTTGTTGTTTCATTAGATAGGAGTGCGTTTGTAAACTGTGTCCACAGGAAAGGACACAGTGAAGCAATGGCTGCAGCGTTAACAATTTTCTTCGGTTTCATCCTTGAGGTAGAAGATTCTTTTCCTGATAACACTACATTGGTATAAGGACTGCTGAAATATGCATTGATAATTCAAACTGCAGGCTGCAGCATGTGAAAGAATGTATTTTTCGGGAGTATTAAAACGGCCGGCCCCATTCATGAATTATTCTCATGATGTTCCTCGCATAAGCTCGGTATCATTCGCACCTAATAAAAGCATCCCTCAGTTCCGAATTTCAGCCTCATCGGCTCATTTAAACATTGCGATAACATCAAACAAAACTTTTAAATACGGTAGTAGCAGACATCTAAAGTAAAATATGTATTTCTTTAATTTGTATAATAACGCCAAATTAATGAATATTTACTTAAAATTTTACATTTTGTAAATAACTAGCTGACCCGGCGAACTTCGTACCGCCTAACAGTCGATTCTTTAATTTTTAATACTTATTCTGCTATTTGGGACACCGGATCAAGTAAGATAAAAAAAAGAAAAAAGAAACTTAATAAGTCAACACTTTAGTAATTTTATAGAAATTTGTGGCTTTTAGACTTAGTTATATTATAGATGCACAGCAAAGAGATGTTTACATTTCTAGTGACATTTTACCACAGACAAATTACATTTTACCATAGACAATTTGTTTTTGAGTAATGTTACCATCGTATATATATTGACAAATATTGACATTTTGTATGGGAATATAGAAAAGTGGGGTATTTTTTACCTCGTTCATGCAAATATAAATTAATTTAAATTGCATTATTAACATGTGATTCTATTGTCACCTAGTGATTACATGTTCTTATTTATTTAAATGTTTTTGCTTATACACAAATAACCTAATACGTTAACTGTTAAAAATATCATAATTGAGAACATATGTTTTTATTTAAAAATGAATTTGCGTTAACGAAGTAAAAAAGACCCGAAAAGTCTTGTTTTTAGACATTTTCAGGCAATTTTTTTAAATTTTTCTCTCCGTAAGAACCTTTCTCGTAGTTCAAGGAATATTTTAAAAAAAGAATTAGCGAAATCGGTTCAGTAGTTCTCGAGATTTGCGCTTAGCAAAATATTTAGCGGTACATTTTTATATAATAGATTAATATTTAAATTTTAGACGTCCAGCTTATCAATAAAACAAAACTAGTTAGTCATCTCGTTAGGAAAAATATATTCCCTAAATTAATTCCAGACGGAAGATCAATACAAATAAAGATACAATTATAATGTCCCTTTATTTCAGACCTACTACACGTTTCTCTGTAGGTGCTAGGAGACGGGGGTTCGAGTCCCTCCGGCAGCAGTAATTTTTCTCGTGTCAGGGCCCGTTGTGATGAACCTTTGACGCTATGGATGTCGGTGCTAATGGCCCGGTTGTCGGTTGAAAAAAAAAAAAGTAAGTATTATATAGAGGAGTAAGCACGTTTTACTAGTTAATTTCCCCCTCTCATACATTTTCAGTAGTTGTCCATTTAGTTGTGGCGCCCTTTATCATATTTCTACTAATGTTAAAAAATTTACGATGATTATACGGCTGAATTCCAATAACTGCCGATCGCCCTTCACACCCAGGACTAGGGCGATGAACGTAAAATGCAACCTTCCTTTAGAGCTGACAAGAAAAGGTTTTCCACGGGAGAAAATAATGAGAATTATATTGTTTGAAAGGAAAGCTACTTTGAAAAGGGAGTGGGGAAAGGTAAGCGGGTAAGCGGGCCCTACTCAGGGAGGAGTGCCGCCTTTTTAGGTGTACCTTTCGAACTTCACTCAACCTAAAGAGCTGGCCGGCTTAAAACTTCACTCCAGTCACCTCCGATTCTTTCTTCACCCTCCTGCTTTTCACCCTTTTTCCTCCTAACATTAGGAGTAAATTTCAAAAGAATTCTACAAGAGCATCATTACACCGGGCGAAGAATTGGAGAAGCCCATTAATTACATAGAACTTCTGACACTAAAACTTTTCATTGTGACCCAACAAAAAATACTGAAACAATCCTTTTTTCCCTTTCCCTTCAAAACTTTTTTTTTTCGTGCTTAGCTCCTGTAAACAATTCAATTGTCATAAAAATAATTAGCTTTTTATCCAACATGAATTAATTAATTTTAGATTTTTTTCCTGGCGGTTATAAATTCACTAAAGAAGATGACAGCAAGTTTTTATATTTTTATAAGCTAGTTCTTTCCCGATAAATTGTCTTTGACTTTAATTATATTTTAAATGAGTATTTTAGTAAATACTCGTCCACGCCGGTATAAGAGATATTTCTATTTCTAGTCTAATGATTTTGCTCAAAGTTACAATACATAAATAAAAAATAGTTTTTTCCTAATACAGTAATCACTTCTACCAAAAAAATTTAAAAATAATTTTTCCATACGTTAGATTATATATATATATATTGTTGTAGTTTAATTTCTCTTTTTATTTTAAACTAGCTGTTACCCAGTGTGCCATGACACCTACCACACCTACTTTCTGTCTATGACTCTCCCCATATCAAGATCTACTTGATACCTAGTTGTCTACACCTAGTACGAATATCGGTCAAACGATGTGAATTTGTTTTAGTTCATAATGATACCGGCAGAGGCCAGCACAACAGCATTTCATCTATCAGCCGACAGAGACCAGTAGTAGTCGATTCAAAATGGCCGTCACAATCTGAATGGTTCAGTGCAGCCAATTTTTCTTGAACGAAACTTTTGACCTTTTGACCAAATTTTGAAATTTGACTATTTTGACCTAGCCTAGGTGATTTCTCGTATCAAGACCTACCCGTGTGCCAAGTTTGGTCAATATCAGTCAAGCGGTGTAGATTTGTGTAAGGAACAAACAAACAAATAAATAAACAGAAAAACAGACAGACACGTGATTTATATATATATATATATATATATATATATATATATATATATATATATATATATATATATATGGGGCTCCCCGTAATAGAGTGCACGCCGGGTGATAAACGACGAAGATGAAGCTTCGAGTTCCGATTATGGCAGATTGACTTTACTTGTCGATGGGCTGACTGAAAACATCCTTTGCCCAACCATAGATGTTTAGAAAGGGTGGTAATGTCCTAGATGCAGAGGCACGTGGGGAATAATTCCGGCGAATGATCCAATTTATACGTTTCAGACTGTACTTATTTGCCCGAGTTACGGATGAAGGCACAGAGCCCTATTTATGTATTTTTTCCTGCTCTCGACACGGATGACGAGCCATCAGTCAACGAATTTTTTCTTTAATATATAAAACATTTTTTTTTTAGGAGGAACCACCTGTATCCCGGCTAGGAAAGGGAAGTAATCTGTAAATGATAAGCCGTCCTAAAAATCCGTATTTTTTAAATAGACGTTTAAATTTGAATAAATAAAAACTCGGCCCTTCGGCGCTCCGCCCTTGACTCCACCAGGTGTTACACCCCCGTACTCTACGTTACTTTCTGTTTTGGGCTTCAATTGAAAAAAACAAAAAACAAACGAACATGAATAGTCTTTTGCCGCTCATTATTGGCAGGGATTCGTCTTTGGCTGGGATTCCGCAAAACAAATGCAACGGAAGCTGCGTCAATGCTCACTCCTTGCTTACTTTCCGTTTCCTTCCGGGTTTTCGCCTCACAAATCCTTTTTAGTTCCTGTTAATGATCCAGTATCTCAATTATTTTACAATTAAAGGAGCTAATAATGTTCTCATACTTCCTCAAGCCCTAGAATATAGAATATTTTTAAATATAATTTTTGTATGGAAGCATACGTTAATGTATTGAACGAATATAAACATCTAAGAAATATTAGACAAATTGTAATTTCCCATAAGAACGTGTCTCTATTAACAGGAGGTAAACAGGATTTAAGCACGAAGTGAGCAGGAAGGGCCGGAAGGAAACAGATTGTAAGCAGGGAGTGTGTAGAAAGTGACCCGGAAGTCGGCTAGAAGTCCACAGGAAGTAAGCGAGCTTGTTTTTGGTCGCATTTTCTGTTCACTCCCACGTAATGTTTTCGGGCAGTTAGGTTATGGGCAAAGCATGTGCCATGCTAAAAATGGAAGACTCTGTGACCCCCCCCCCTCCCATTTCTTCGTGGTAGTTTTAGAGTTAAACCTTTCAGTTAAGTGTCCAAAACATCAAACCGTAAAAAGGATTTTTACCCGTTTACAGGCAGGCATAGCTGTCCATAGGCCGGGCCACTCTAAATAATCCTCCCTCCCCTAGTACAGTGCAGTTCAATCATATTCAGTACCGAAATGTTTAATCTGTAATCCCGTGATGTCTATTTTTGTATACATTAAAATACGCAAGGACAACAATTATATAATCGAAAAACAACGCCTAACTAATAGTAAGATTTAGTACAGATCAG
Organism: Gonocerus acuteangulatus; assembly: GCA_946811695.1. Taxonomy (NCBI): domain Eukaryota; kingdom Metazoa; phylum Arthropoda; class Insecta; order Hemiptera; family Coreidae; genus Gonocerus; species Gonocerus acuteangulatus. Next base: position 107,792,372 of record OX328132.1, read on the forward strand.
ATACAAACCACATTCAGTTAGGATTGAACCATATTGTTAACGAGAGAGGATGAAGTGCCATTGGGGACGAAGTAGATTATGGCTGAGGGAGTTATTGCTTTTCCGGCGGCCGATGTATGTTTAGGAAAGCTGCATGGTAAACAAAATCCTTCATTCTCATTACTTCCTTCAGTAGATAGACCTCTGATCCTTCCGCAATATAAAAATAATAAAAGCCTTCCTAATACAAACACTTTTTGGAAAAATAAACTTCTGAGGATTTTAAAAAACAAAAAGTCATGCCTATAAACAAAATATTTCGTGGGTCTTTTTGCGAAGACCACATCCAGTTACTTTTGAAGTAGCAGTAGTGATTTATAACAGTTACTCGTACTCGCTGATAAGCTTACTGATTAGCTTATAGGTTCTTTGCTGGTTATCTACTACTTCTTGACTCGTTATCTACGGTTATAATTCATATTAGATAATGGCAAGCAATATTTATTAATAAAAAGGTTAATATGATCAAAATCAATTCTCTCAACTATGAAATAAGTTATTAAGCTTTAAAGTTGACTGTTTTGCAGGTTATGAAGGATAACAAACAACGTTATTTGTAAACAAACATATTTTATTCCTTTTCTCTCTCTCTTTTTTGGATATTTTACATTTATTAGGCATTACATGCTATGCGTTTCCGCTCGCTACGCTACGCTCCGCTCGCTCAAGAAAATATCAAAACCCTAGTCAATCCAACTCCCAATTAATAGAATTATATTAATTGTAGCGACTCGAGTCTATCCAACTCACTAAAATTAATAGGATTCCATTAATTTTTCCCAGTAAGAAACCAATCCCTTTTACTTTGTCAGGAACATCGCGAACTAATTGTAAAAGACTCATTTTTCTCACAAACATAAGCAGAGCTTTTTCATAAACAAAAGCTAATTCACTGTTGAAGGTTACTTTACTCCCAGCAAGAACGAATGCAATTGGTCATCCAATCCTCCAATAGGAAGGCAAAGGAGTCATGCGCATGCGCTAAATCACTGATACAATCACTACTGCTACTTCAAAAGTAACTGGATGTGGTCTTCGCAAAAAGACCCTATTTCGTTTTAATACTCCCAACGTCTGGAAAAATTCTCAACTCTACGCATAGTTTTCAAGCAACTAATCCAGCTAGACAACTAATTCTTTATAAACATTTCCTCGGAATAGGTTATTAAAATCGTATTAAATAATAATAATAACAAAAACAATTATGGCTATTATATATTAATTGATCGCTTTTGATGAAAAATTAAATTGATTATTTACAATTACATTCTAAAGATTGTGGACCTAATATTTTAGTAACAATATCAGAAAAAAAATCTTATTATTTTTGAAAAGTAGTTTATTACTATTTAATTTATTTTTTACGAAAAAAGGTTTAACACAATGAATCAATTAACTTCATATTGATTTTGTGCGAAGAAAAATAGTTAAAATCAATAAATATTAAAATGTTTAGTTACCACCAATTTGGACACCAGGACGCGTCAGTGAGCAATTGGGTGACAAAACATATTTAGTACTGGTCTGAGAAGCCCTCAACCTCAATTTGGACACCAGGACGCGTCAGTGAGCAATTGGGTGACAAAACATATTTAGTACTGGTCTGAGAAGCCCTCAACCTCAATTTCCTCAAAAAGAGTGAAAGTAAAATGAAATGTTCTCATTAAGAGAGGAATTCTTTCTTTGTCTGGAGGCTGGACTTGTTGGTCTCCTCTTCTAGCAATTTTCTTGCTACATTACCCTAAAGCCCTACTCTACCCCAAACATCTCTCTTACCTCTTACACAATCTTTCACTTTCTCTTACGCTTAAATCTTCCTGTGTAAGAGGAACATCCTACATACAGAGTGTTGTTTTTAGCAAATTTTGTATGAACGTTGCTATTTAGTAATTAGTGATGCATTTAAAATATATACAAATCACGTGTCTGTCTGTTTTTCTGTTTGTTTGTTCCTTATACAAATCTACACCGTTTGACCGATATTGACCAAACTTGGCACACAGGTAGGTCTTGATACGAGAAATCTCCTAGGCTAGGTCAAAATAGTCAAATTTCAAAATTTGATCAAAAGGTCAAAAGTTTTGTTCAAGAAAAATTGGCTAGACTGAAACATTCAGATTGTGACGGCCATTTTGAATCGACTACTACTGGCCTCTGTCGGCTGTTAGATGAAGTGATGTTGTGCTAGCCTCTGCCGGTAACAATATGAACTACAACAAATTCACATCGTTTGACCGATTTTCGTAACTGGGTATAGACAACTAGGTATCAAGTAGATCTCAATACGAGGAGAGTCATAGACAGAAAGTAGGTGTAGCATGGCACACTGGGTAACAGCTAGTTTAAAATAAAAAGAGAAATTAAACTACAACTGAGCAGAAACTAAACTACAACTGACAAAGGAAACAAAATAATAGAAATAATTTTAATTATTGTTATTTACTTTGTGTAGAGCCCGTCTTAATCGTTAAAGAATACATGAAAAGAAAAGTTTCGTCACCAAGTCAAAATATCACAGACTAGAGTCTGAGTTCAATCGTTTTGGAGAATTCAAAAATCGTTAGCTCACTTTAACGTAAATATGAAAGTCCCCACATTTGAAAACATAATCCAGAAGGATTTCTGGTTACATTTTGGTAAGTTTTATGTCATTCTGTAAATAATAAATATTTCAATATTTTCGCGGTAAATGTGCAAACTGAAATCAAATATATTGTCAAACATCTTCCCCGAAGATCTCCTGGTTGCGACCATATAACAGTTCCAATCCTAAAAAATTTACCACAGAAAGCAATTATCTTCCTTACATACATATACAACGCAATCCTCAGAACTACCTATTTCCGCATTTCATGGAAACACTCTGTCATAATCCTTATACCTAAACCACATAAACCCCCCAAGAATCCATCTTCCTATCGTCCTATCAGTTTGCTCCCAATTATGTCCAAAATATTTGAAAAACTCCTCAAAATTCTGTCCACTATCCCTCCCAACTCCATACCAGATCACAAGTTTGGGTTCCGTACTCAGCACTCAACGATACAACAATGTTTCAGCGTTGTAGACAACATTTCCCATGCGCTGGAAAGTAAAAAATACTGCACGAGTTCCTTCCTTGACGTCGCCCAAGCGTTCGATCGTGTTTGGCACCCGGGGTTATTATACAAAGTACGGCGCATACTTCCCCACACATACTTCCTAATCCTACAGTCCTACCTATCAAGCCGCTCCTTCCAAGTAAGATCTGGTTCCACATTGTCTAGTTCCCGTCCTATTTCCTCCGGTGTACCACAGGGAAGTATTCTCGGTCCTATCCTTTACCTTCTGTACTCCGCCGACGTTCCTACCCACCCGAATACTCATCTAACGACCTACGCAGATGATAAAGCCATCTTTTCCTCCTCCGCTTATCCCGAAACTGCTTCCCTTCACCTGCAGGAACATCTAGACTCTGTTGAGGATTGGTGCAACAGGTGGAAAATCAAGGTGAATCCAGAGAAATGCAGCCAAATAACATTCACCCTCAATAAAAGGACTTGCCCTTCACTTGCAGTTCACATATCCAGTCAAGAACTTCCTGTATCCAACGATGTGCGCTACCTGGGATTAATACTAGACAGCAGACTCACTTGGAACCCACACGCCCGACTGAAAAGACAGGAACTGAACAGGAGATACGGACTTCTTCGACGACTATTGGGACCTTCATCAAAACTCACAACACAGAACAAACTCACTATATAAAAACCATCATCAGACCTATTTGGACGTACGGACTTGAACTGTGGGGAACAACCAAAAGATCAAATACAGGCATTCTAATCCAAAGTCCGACGCAAAATAGTTAATGCCCTTTTTTACGTTTCCAATAAAACCCTTCATCATGACCTCAATATCTCTTTCATCCATGAACTAGCTAAATCCCGATTCCTAACCTTTCACTCCAAACTATCTGCTCATCCCATTCCCAGAGCTCAATCCCTCTCCTCTCAATCCCACCCCGAAAACCCTCCTAGGAGGCTAAAGAGATCTTGGCCTCGTGATCAACTTCGTACTTAAAGGACAAATAAAAGCGTTTAACTAGGAAGTGTCAATTATGATTGGCTCCTTCCAAATTTCTATTTAAAATATATTTTATCATTTCATTTATTATTTTTTCTTATTATTTTTATTATTATTAATTTTTTTCCTTTTAGTATGTACTATTTTTTTTTCTGTAATCTCATGTGTCTTTATTTATCACAATTAACCAATGTACTATATTATTTGTGGAGATGTTAATAAACGCTTTATTATAAGAAAAAAAAAAAAAAAAAAAAAAAAAAAAAAAAAAAAAAAAAAAAAAAAAAAAAAAAAAAGAAAAAAAGGGCAACCACGGCTTGGTGAAGACCCATAGATAAATATTATTATAACACTTATAGATATATTGTTTTGACACTTACATATGTAACGATGGCAAATAATAGAATGAGTTAATTATTGTAGAACGCCTATGTAAAATAATTTCGATAAAAGTAATATAACCTAATATAAAGAAAGTTATACAAGTGGAACTGATAGGAAAAACTTACGTGCTTCCATATCTTTGGCTGTGGCTAGGAAAACTCAATAAATTTCCTGCTTTCCTTAAGTCTAATTTAAGGGCACCTTATTTTATCGAAGGTTGTAAAACAAGCTTCCAGCTAACCTTATAGATTCTACATCATAGTTTTACAGTTCTTATTAGGTGTTTCCACTTTACCTCAGGAAAACTTATGTTACTTCATATATATATATATATATATATATATATATATATATATATATATATATATATACATATATATATATATATATATATATGGGCGAGGTTAGCTCAGTGGTAGAGCACTGGACTAATAAGCTGGAGGACCTGAGTTCAAATCCCGAGCAAGCACTAAAGATTTTTTCTTCTAGTGTCTTCGTTCATGGGTTGAATTCGGCCTCCCTGACCGACCCTAGGCCAACCCAGCCTTTAATTAATTTAATACCTTGTAGTGCTAATGACTGCTAGCAGGCGGCCGGAGCATAGTACTGACCACACTATCTCCCTAGTGTGCCGTAGGGTCATGAATCAGATACTTCTATAGTATCAGTGCCCTCATGGCCTGTTACCGGGACTGATTTATTTATATATATATATATATATATATATATATATATATATATATATATTGGTCTGTTCGCTCTACAGGCTTAGCGTTAATAGGTTTCCAGATACACTTTTTATTTGTTTACTATAGTATGGAATCATTAATGCGATATCTGTGAACATTTTCTAAAAAAGTTACTAATTAGTAACTCATTTTCGGTATAGGTGTTTAGAAATAATGAATTTGGGCGAACATTCATCCAAATTAAGGTATTTCAATTTTGGTTACGTTTGGAGTTAAGCAAGTATAAGAAACGCATGTTTTATTAACAGACATGCGAAGTTTAAGGATTTTCTTAAATATCTTTATTACATTTTATGTGTAAATTTTTCTTTATTAGAATAACATTATTATATTTTACTTTGAAATTATGTTATTTTCTACACATTTAGTGGCCTCCCAAATTAAGTTAAAGCTTAAATCCGGTTTTATATATATATATATATATATATATATAAAACAAGCACCAATAATAATATATATATATATGTGTGTGTGTGTGTGTTATGTGTTACTATGCAGACATACGTATAAGGTTATCGTTCGAATAATTTGGTACGATTGATAATGAATTTAGGAACTGTATTTTATTTCTTCTTGGACCACCTAATGAAGCTACATGTCCTTCGGAATTTCCTGTTTTCTGGTTCCTAATAGGTCAGAGTAGAACTGTAAGAATTTATCTTGTTCAGCAATATAGCTGTGTAAATCTCTAACTTTTGCTTAGCCTAATTTAATGGGATCTTGTTTTATCCGGCGACTGGGGGAGAGGGAGGGGGAGGAGGGTTGAGGTCCCCAAGGGGTTAGCCCATTTTCTGCCGCATTTCCCAGATATAGATCTCCGATCCGGATTATTGGAGAGCCCGTGTTCCTTGGATCGGCCTTTCAGCCCTGATTTAAATAACCATCGCCATCCTCTCTAGTGCCCGTCCTTCCAGCTCTTTTATATTATAGATAATTTCCTTCCTCTATGGGAATTAAACTTACTCTGGAGAAAGTTATATCAATAAATTCTTAGGAATATCAATAAATGCAATTTATTGTAAAATTATCGATTTCTTGGCTATCTAAATTATTTTAAAACTTGAGGATCATCATATTTTGGTTTGGACTACAGTAAGCGGTACAGGTATGCTGGTGGTGGTATCTCAAATTCCCCTGATTTTAATGAACATGTTTCGGATGGTCTGAGGTATTTCATATTTTTCATACATTGATAGAGTGGCTTTGCCAGACACCATTATAAATACTACGATGGTACACTAGACCTCGTCTGTCGTGAGTTAATAGCAATCCCTTCACTTTCTGAATTGGAAAAGCAAATTTGTTTTCAAAAACTTCGTCAATTTTTAAAATTGTTTTCTTCCCTCACATGTGGTGTTTTTGGGAGCATTTGTGGCGTTTGCATTGGTAATTTGGACCCAACTCGTGAGATTGTAAGCGCATTTTCTTCATCGCATCAACTACTCTTCCAGTTTTCTTTCTTTTCTCAGCTCGTTCATCACGATTACTCTCACGCATCGTTGCTTTATCGTCAAACATTATATATATATATATATATATATATATATATATATATATATATTTATATATTAAAAGTGATAGTACCTTGTACATCTCTCAACGTTTCATAATATCTATACCTAATCGTTTTTAGAAATAAAACATAATTGAAGAGTCTCTCAGTGGAAGGATTCGAGCCAAGCGAAGTGGCGTCGCATTTTTTTTTTTTTTTTTTTTACATCTTTGGGCTCTCTGGAAAAATGCCATGCTGAAAGAAAGAAATCCCCTGTTGCATCGTGGATGTTTTGGAACGATGAAAACCTGTAAATAGTCTAGCGCTAAAGGCTTGGACGTTGTAGTGCCTATGACTAACAAAAAATTATCACCTTCCTTTGACTGAATTTACACTCTTGTTGAATAAAAAAAAAACCTCGTCGCTCGCCCCTGAGGTTACATTTTGCGAGCTACAAAAAAGGCTACAGCCTCTAAATCTTAACCGATTTAAATACATTTTTTTTTAATGAAAGCTAATAAAATTTAGAACAACTTTGTCAATTCACATTTATGGTTTTTGTTTACCTTCTTTATTAAATTACTTGGAAAGATGTTTATAAACATCAAATGTGTATAAGCTTCCATTGTTTATATCCATCAAAAGCTTATAAACTTCTAGCTACCTTTCTTTAAACCTCGTTGGAGAAAATAATTTCGAATGCCGGGCAAGGTTCAATGACATCGTCATAAAGCCTACTGACAGTGACTCCTACAGAAGCATCATCCGACACCTGGAAAGCAAGGAAGCTCACTTTCACTGCTACCAGTTACCCGAGGACAAATCCTACAGGGTGGTTATCCGCCACCTCCACCACTCAACTCCCCCCGAAGACATCATTAGTGAGCTCTCCAACAAAGGTTACTCTGTCAAACGAGCCCATAACGTACGGCACCCAGTCACAAAGGCCCAATTGCCGCTCTTCTTCGTCGACCTGGAGAAAAACGAAAAAAGCAAAGAAATTTTCCGCGAGCAATACCTACTATATACAAAAATAAAAGTAGAAGAACCGCGACGCAGGGGCGACGTCATACAATGCCAAAACTGCCAAGAGTTCAATCATACCCGCACATATTGTCATCACAAATCAAAATGCGTCAAATGCGGCTCCGAACACCCCTCTAAGCACTGCCCCAAGCCAATCGAAGCCCCAGCGTGCTGCGCGAACTGCGGCGAAAATCACACTGCCAGCTACAAAGGGTGTGAAGTATATAAAGCACTCAAAACAATCAGAATGCAACGGCAGAAAACCCAGCTCAGTCATCAAAAAGACGTCAAGAAAGCATCACCACCCAGCGGACCATCCCACTTCCCCAGCCTACAACCCGTTTCTGCAGCACAAGAATCGTCCCATCGTCGGCCGAACGTCACCTACTCCTCTCTGCTAACTACGCTCGAGAAAAAGAAGCCGCCTGTCCCTAAACCAGCTCAGAAACCACAACAATTATCTTCCCTTCCTACCTCTTCAACTTTACCGTCCCAACCACAAATCCTGCCTACCTTCCCAACTACTCCCACCCCATCAAAGCAAATCCCTCAGCATCAAGGACAAGATCCTATGGTCCTTTTCTCCTCTTTCCTAAACAAACTCGAAACCCTTCTTACTCCTCTAATTAACTTGATGACCTCCCTCATAGCACACTTCCTTCCTAAACCCCAGAATGCAACACTTCCATAATACCCATCTCTCAATTCTTTTGTGGAATGCCAACGGACTTACTACAAGACGACAAGAACTGACACTTTTACTAACCGACAAAAACATTGACATTGCACTAATAACGGAGACACACCTGAAAAAATCAATGTCATTCGGTGTCAAGGGTTACTCCTGTTATCGAACCGACCATCCATCTCCTGCGCAGCATGGTACTCTGATTCTAATCAAGAACCAGATCAAACACCATCAAGAGTCCAGCATCGCTTCAGCAAGCCTGCAGGTAACTTCCATATCTCTTTCCCTTTCTCCCTTCGACATCATACTATCCGCAGTGTATTGTTCTCCCAATCATACCATTTACCATCCTGAATTCCTCTCAATATTCCAATCCTTTGGTCCCCGCTTCCTCACCGGGGGTGATTTCAACGCGAAACACCCCATGTGGGGAAGCCGTTCAGCTAACTCCCGTGGCAGAATCCTTTATGATATCCTCAATTCCCAGAATTATCTCCCTATATCACCAAACACACCAACATACTGGCCAACTGATCCATCCCGCAATCCTGACCTAGTCGATTTCTTCATCTCCTCTGGCTTGGGAGGTATAGCGACTTCTGTTGATTCGCTCCTCGACCTATCGTCGGACCTTTCTGCGATCCTTCTAACCCTCTTCTCATCCGCTGTACCCCGTCCTCTACAACCAACCCTTACACCCGGTCCTATCAACTGGCAATCATTTCAGCTTAACCTAGAGCGCTCCATAGATCTAACCGTATCCCTAAAAACCCCTTCAGACCTAGACAAAGCCACTGAATTGTTTACTAAAGCCATTCAGGACAGTGCCCGCAATTCATGCCGACCAAGGACAAGGTTACCTCCTTCACCCAAACTGCAACTTCCAACCCACATCCAAGAACTTCTTGCAGCCAAGCGTCGGGCCAGAGCTCTATGGCAAAGATCACGCTATCCCTCCGACAGAAACGCATACAACAGACTGACGCGACAACTAAAATCTTCAATATCTCAATTCCGTTCAGAATCCTTTAACGAATACCTTTCGTCCCTCTCTACACAAGACTGTTCTTTGTGGACAGTCACTCGTAAAATCCTCAGGTTTCACCATATCCCTTCTCCACTCAAACGCAGCGATGGGTCCTGGGCCAGAAGTGATGAAGAAAAGGCGCTCCTTCTCTCCACACACCTTACTTCAGCATTTTCCCCTAATCCTCAAACGAACCCCTCCCATGATGAAGATATCGTAGACTACCTGAATTCTCCTTTACCTTTGTCTTTCCCTCCCAAAGCTTTCCATCCGTCCGAAGTAAAATACATCATCAAACACCTCCCTAGGAAATCTCCCGGTTATGACCTCATCACCTCCACAATTCTCAAAAACCTCCCCCAGAAGGCCATTATATTCCTTACATACCTGTACAACTCGATCCTTAGAACAACCCATTTCCCGAACCCCTGGAAACACTCAGTTATTATTGTTATTCCCAAACCTTTTAAACCTCCCGACTGCCCTTCTTCCTATCGACCAATCAGCCTTCTACCGTTAATGTCCAAAATATTTGAAAAACTCCTTTACAAAAGAATCCTTACTATCATAGAATCCTCGAAGAAAATCCCCAACCACCAATTTGGTTTCCGCTCCCAGCATTCCACCATACAACAGTGTTTACGAGTTGTAGACTCAATATCCTCCTCACTTGAACGTAAGAGTTTTTGCACGAGTGCCTTTCTCGACGTTGCTCAAGCATTCGATCGGGTTTGGCACCCGGGATTACTTTACAAAGTAAAGCTTATACTTCCTCACACCTATTTCCTTATCCTCAAATTCTACCTTTCAAACAGATCCTTTCAAGTTAAACAAGGTACAAGTCTTTCCCCGACCTGCCCCATAAACGCTGGTGTCCCTCAAGGGAGTATTATTGGTCCTCTCCTTTTCCTCCTTTACACTGCGGATATTCCTACACACCCTCATACCTTACTGACCACCTACGCAGATGATACTGCCATCCTATCAACTTCCCCTGATCCCTCAGTAGCATCCCAACACCTGCAGGAACATCTTACCGCTATTCAGCATTGGAGTGAAAGATGGAGAGTTAAAATCAACCCTGAAAAATGTAAACAGGTTACATTCACCCTAAACCGGAGATCATGTCCTACAGTCTACCTCAAAAACAGTCCACTACCAGTATGCAGCGAGGTTCGATATCTAGGATTATACCTTGACAGCCGACTGACATGGAACCCTCACACGAGACTGAAAAGACAAGAACTGAACAAACGATACGGACTACTTAGACGAATCCTTGGACCCTCATCTAAATTATCAATACAGAACAAACTAACGATATACAAAACAATCATTCGGCCAATATGGACATACGGACTTGAACTCTGGGGATCTGCAAAACCATCAAACATCAACAGAATACAGGCATTCCAATCAAAAGTCCTCCGTAAAATTGTAAATGCCCCCTTTTAGCACTTTCCTCCGAAGGAAAGTAGCTATTGAGGTTGGACTCATGACGGAATTTTTGAAAAATTTCTTCAAATCTTTATCGATCCTACCTAGTAGACACCGAAAATGACCCCCGTTAAAATTTATATATATCTATATATATATATATATATATGCATATATATATATGTGTCTGTTAACACGATAGCGGCCAGAGTTTTAGTTTTTACGTCACGAAACTTGGTATATAGCATTCAATTAGCAAACGATTGAACGAGTTCGTTAACCACCAAAGTCGGTCCACCGGAAGGGGGGGTTTACCCCGAACCCAAAACACTTATTTGACTATGTCAGCCGTAATATTTGTTATATTTCAACGAAACTTGGTATTCGTAGTGGTAATATAGAGAGAAAAGTGAGATATAAAAATGAACTAAATCGGTTCATTAGAAGGGGGGGTTTACTCCGGACCTACAATACCAATTCGCCACTACCAGCCGTGATTTTTGGTATATTTCGACGAAACTCGGTATTCGTAGTGGTAATCCACAGGTAAATATGTGTTGTAAAAATAAACGAAATCGGTTCATTAGGAGGGGGGGTTTACTCCAGACCCACAATACCAATTCGCCACTACCAGCCGTGATTTTTGGTATACTTCGACGAAACTCGGTATTCGTAGTGGTAATCTACAGGTAAATATGTGTTGTAAAAATAAACTAAATCGGTTCATTAGAAGGGGGGGGGGGTTTACTCCGGACCCAAATTCCTAATATACTCATACCGGTCGTAATTTCTGCTGTATTGTAACGAAACGCGGTATACGTCGTGGGTAACTCATGTGAAAGAAGTGTTGTAAAAATGAGCTGAATCGGTCAATCGGAAAGCGGGGGTTTAATTTGTAATATATTTGAATAGAAAAGCCAGCAGACGTAGGTTCACAAAGCCGCCGCAAGGAGCGCTTTCTACCACTAGAGTGACTGTATCCTGTTCCTGCGTTAGATCAAAATACGATAATATGAGGATTTTTGTATTTATTACGTAGTGTAGTAGGTACCATGTGTAAACATAACTCTGGATGCAAATTAATAATTGATCAGTTACTCATTACAAAATGAGAACTATTCACGTTTTTATTTTATTTATGTAGGATATTTTAAGCAAATTGTTCTGGAAAGCAGTCTACACTACCCAAATTCTGAGGAAAGTGCTTAGTTATGCAGCTCCTGCGTGACGGACTTTTATGTATCTAACAAAACCCTACACAATGACCTCAACATCCCATTTGTCCTTGACCTCGCTAAAACCCGGTTCCAAACGTTCCACTCCAAATTGTCTCACCATCCTAATCCTGAAGGTCAATCCTTATCATCCCAATCCCATCCAGACAATCCTCCCAGGCGGCTCAAGAGACAGTGGCCTCGAGACAATTTACTTGCCTGATCTTTTTATAATCAATAAAATATTTACTGAGACACCTCTGGAAGTGCCAACAATGGTTGGCTTCTTCCAAATTTTGTATTTTTTATTTTTTTTTTTTTTTTACTTTTGTCAGTTTTATCAACTTGTACATAATATCTGGATCAACATACTTGATCATTGTACTGTTATCTGTACAGATTTCAAATAAATAAATAGGAAATAAAAAAAAAAAAAAAAAAAACCTTTCTTAAAAATAATTTCAAAATATGAATACTAACAAAAGAGTAAATTGGATGATAGTGAATGTGAGCTTTTAATTTCGGAAGTACAAAGTATCGAATGACAGACACATTGATTTTAAAAATACAATCATAACCAAGAAACTATGAGAAGAGGTTGGAAACGCATTAAACATGCAATGTATGATATTTTAATTAACTAAACATTTAAAATAATAATTTTTTTAAATTAATGTTTTAATTAAAAAACGTAAATTGGAGTATGCGATGGCCGAGACTAAAGGAAATTACCGCCAAGCCGCTCTGTATCGTAGGCAGTGCCCCTCTTCTTCTAAACGCTCAGCCGCTCTGTCGTTCTGTCGCTCATCGCTCGTATCGAACCCGAGGCCTAAGATGATGTTATATTATATTATTATTTGCTAAAACATAAAAATTTAATACGTATTACCGATTGGCTGGTATATGATATCAAAAATTTACAAAATAGCGTCTGAAGTGGTTTATTTGAAAACAAAAATTAAAATGTATAATGCCGTTATTGTGTTTCAGTAAAGGGGGGGGGGAACGTTTATAAGTTTTTTATAACTGCCTTTTTGTCTTAACAAAAGAAGAAAAAGGATTTTGGTTTAATTATGCTGAATGTATCTACTTTTACGATGAATGGAAATGATTCCTATAGAAAATTGTGGTCAACCTACACGAATGCTCTGGAATGATGATTTCTCTTAACAAAAAAACACCGAATTCAAAACAGAAAGGAAGGAAAAATGTTAATTACTGTACGAGAGTTTTGAATAAAAATGAAAAACCCGTGGTCCCACTTGAAAAGGATCCATAATTACCCAATAAATGAATTTCACTTGTGCACGACCAGTTTCACAAACTATGTCATCTTGTTTTAATGTACACAACATTTCCGACAATGCTGGTCCATATTCGACGAACGCAAGGTTAATTAATATCGAACGCCCCGAAAGAGAGAAGAGAATTGTTCAATTACAGAATGTACAGAGTTTATATTGAACATTGAGTTATCGATTGCAGTCTTTCTATTGTTAACTGGCTGAACACCGTTTATATTTTCTACTCCAAACTTTAAAATAGGGGAAAATATGTTTAAGAACATTAATTCGGGATTAGGGAGCACTGGGAATCACAAATATGTCTGTTTTTGGTCGGTTGGATGCCTTGGGTGCAGCTAGTGCACTCAAGATGCTTTGCGCGAAAATATTCTTGTAATAAATTGAGACAAGACATTAGTTTCATAGAAATGACGGGAATACTTGTAGACCCCCACCCAAAAAAAAAAAAAAAAAAAAAAAAAATGTTACGCTAACAGGCTTTCGTTTTTGGACTTCCAGATTCATTTTGTGTAGGTTTTGTAATGTAGGAAAACGAATGAAACCATATTTATGGCGAGATCTGTAATCTTTTTCAAGAAAAAGGAAAAATAGTTTTTGTAACTAATTTTTGCTTTGAGTAATTGTGAGATTCAGTTAAAATATTTTCTACATGTTTGAAAATCGGCCACCAAAAGATGTTTAAAGTTTGATTACGTTCGGAGTTAAGGAAGTATTAGAAAAATAATATTTTTTATCAGACTTGAAACGAAGTTGTTTAACATTTACCTGTAACATTAGTATTCCAGTAAAAGAAAATAAGAAAATGAGAAACTTATTGCTCATAGTGTTTTCCTAAAGCGATACTCGAGAAGGCCGTGTCCAGGTAAGGGTACCCTTACAATCAGTCACGTATCTGGGGCCATAAAAGTATTTCACGATAGGTCTAACCAAAATAATAACTGTTTTTATTTCAAGCTTTTAAAATGACACTAGGGATAAGAACAAAACCGGGCTAAGATGACGCAGTGCCTGCGAGTCAGGTCTTTTTAAGTGCATTTAACTGTAAAATGAGTATTTTCGAAATGGTATAATAATAATAAACATATTGGTAATAGTGTTTTTCAAGAGAGAACGTTGAGAAAGAGGATGTAGTAATTTATGCTTAGGATACTGTTAGTTTCTTGATGTGGCGCCTAAAATCATTTTATGTTTTTTCAAGAAAGATCAAAACTTACCAATAACTGCTAAGGTGGCGCAGATTCCGTGTGCCAGTCTTTTAATTTGTTTTAAGATAGGCAATAATAAATATATGACCAATAAAGATAAAGTTTCATTGAAATTATTTAAGAGGTAAAAAATTGAAGTTAATTAAAATTAATTAAGAGTTTATTATTTATTAATAACACTTTTAATTTTCTGCTAGTATAATGTTGATTTTTCTGTCAATTTGCTGAAACCAGAATTACACCCAATTTGAGATTCTGCTATATCATCAAAATATTTATAAACAAATGAGCTTCAGTGTGTATTTGAACATTGCCAGACTTACCCAGAAATGCGATAATAAGTCGTAAACGTTTTATTAACGTTCCCTATCCTATAAATTTACTTTTATTATACGGTCCACTAATAAACATTTGATCGAACCAGGAAGGATTTAGTGTCAGTGAAATTAATAGCGCAGTGAGTTGCAAAAGGTCGAAATTTCTCGTGGATCAGATCCTGTCAGGATTGAAATTGGGTTTGATTATTTATCTTGTCACACTATATTGTGAAATAATCAGTTGCGGCCGTTTAACGCAATACGGGCAATGTAGACACATAAAAATTATCTATTTGAACCTTATACACATCCATACCGTTTGAGCGACTTGGCTCACAGGTAGATCTTGATCTGGGGAGTGTCATAGGCTAGGTTAAAATTGTCTATGAATTAAAGTTCGGAGGTATGGGTTCAAACTGTAAACCCGAATTGCGAACAGAAGAGTGAATCGTCACTTTTGAAAAACGAGATATTCACCAAGACGGTCAGTAATGGAACATCATTCTATCATCTGTGGCATATTGTCAGTTGTTGGACAAATGAAGTTCGAAGCTAAATATGCTATCCGGATTGGATTCAGGTTCCAAGTTGGAGTCACCCTGAAGGGAGATTTTTATCTTCTATTCTATCACTTTATTTGCTTTATTAGATTTTAACATTACTCATTTGGGTTTTAATTTATCTTTGCTTTTTCTTTTCCACTTACTATGAGCACATTTATTATTTAACTGTTCAATTAAACAGGTTTCGTATTCTATGAATATTTATTATGTATATACATATATACATACATATATACATATATATATATATATATATATATATATATATATATATATATATATATATATATATAAAATCTGCATGTTGGTTAAGATAAATCTTCTAAATTTCTGTTGAGGAAGAAGGGGCAAGAATAAGTGGGGTTAAGCAAGACTGCTCCAATAAGCCATTTTTCTTTTGTTCCAACAATACTTTTAACAGTTTTAAGCTTGGTGTGGTCCTCTCAAGTTGTTATTGTGTTTTTATATAGTACTAGCTGTTACCCGGCGTGCCATGCTACACCTACTTTCTACATCTAGCAAAGCAAAAATAAATTAGAAACGATATAAGTAATATTAAAATCAAATAACACTAATCTGTAACTTTTCTGATTCACAGTTTCGAACGCATGACCTCCGATCTGTGAGTCCTAGAGGATTTTACCCGAGCCTATGACACTTCCCGGATCAAGACCTGCAAGTGTGCCAAGTTTGGTCAGTATCGGTCGAACGATGTGGATTTGTTTAAAGAACAAACATACAGACAGGCAGCTCGTAGACGTTTTTGAGTTAGTCTAAGACACTCCCCGGATCGAGATCTAACTGTGTGCCAAGTTTGGTCAAAATAGGTTAAGCGGTGTAGATTAGTATAAGGATGAATAAAGACAGACAGCTGGTAGACTTTTTTGTCCTAGCCTACGAGACTTCCCGTATCATGACCTACCAGTGTTCCAAGTTTGGTCGAAATCGGTCAAACGGTGTGAATTTGTACAATGAACAAACGGAAAAAGAGATAGACACGTGATTTTTATGTATATATAGATAACGTAGGTGTAGCATGCCCCCCCGTGTTGCCAACATGCAGCATGAGACCGTGAGATGTCAACCCTTGAAATAGAATTTACTGAATTTTCAATAAGAATGTCTAATGCATCGGCTAAATTTGATAAATTTATTTCACAGGCCAAACTCTGGACTGCGTCATCGCGTCGACATCATAAACTATTTAAGCTTTCCTTCCTATGGAGACTAAAAAATATTATTTAATCATAATTATTATAATTTATACGTTTCGACTAACAATAAAGAAATGGAGATATACTCCTAGCTTTGTAATAAAAACCCCCATTTGTGAAAATTGTAAAATGATTTCATAAAATTGTATATAATAATATGTATATAATTTTTTTTAACTATGGATAAAACAGAATGAAACATTTAAGTTATTTAGTTATTATTATTAACGTTATCATGGTTTGTAATTCCCTATCTTATTTTAGGCTTGATAAACTGATTCTAAGAGGGCATGCCAATTGCCTTCTAGAGCTTAGCAATTACAGCATTTACAGGAACCCATTTTCCTGTTCAACTCGTTCATTTAGCAACATTACGAGAAAATGCAATCCAAATTCTTGCAAATAGCTCTTCTAAATGTTAATGAACTAGCTGTTCCCTTTTGTTCAGAGCTGGTGAGCAATTAACCGTACTTTCTCTTGTAATCTTAGCCTTAGGAATTACGAAATCCGGATGTTTGGAAATAGAAGTCAAAGTTCTGAATCAGGATAGCAAAGGCAAATGTTCACTCAATGGAATGCTGATTAATAAACCTGATAGAAAAAGTATGCAATTGAGATTCAATGTTTTAATATTAATTTATACTAGCGGTTTATGGGCAACAAAATCCTAGGAGGGGAGATTCAGACCCGGAGTTTTCCTCGAAATCGGACATTGAATTTTTCATATATGATGGGTGCTATTCACTTTAACTTGAAACTGTGAGAGAGAAACAACTAGAGAAACAAAGCGAAGCGTCGTGTTACCTACATCTTTAGCTTCCTAGGTCCTGATATACTAGCTGATATACCCGTCTTTGACGGTCGTATATAGAGTATTTAAGGAAACTGAAAATTTGTACACTATCGCCAAGTTATTTGTACGTAAACAATCTTAAATAGCCTATTTCTTGTATTCCTCGAACATCCGTCAATTCTATAAAACTCGGAGAGAAGCCAGATTGATTGTAATCAAAGGCTATAGGAGACTTAGGCAACTTGACACTATATACTAGGCTCTGTTTTCTATCCCCTCCATATCCAGAAGGTATTAATCTGCTTCAACGTTCGTCGTTTCAAACTACTCTAACCTTCTTCAAGCCTATGTTTTAATTACCTTAATTAAAAGCCCCCCCCTTATTACCTTCATTTTATTTATATAGATTAAATTAAGGGACTCGATAAACCAGAGTTGGGCATAATTTTATTTATAAATAAAAATACGAATTTATTCGTACTTCATATATTTGTGAATACGAATATAAATAAATTCTTATTCATAAGTGTGAATACGAATTTATTTTTATTCATATATATTAAATATAAAAATACAAATAAAATTTTATTCGCAAATTTTTCTGCGAATAAAAATAAATTTACAGAAAAAATTGTAAATAATCACAAAATATGTGAATATTTACAAAAAATCAAGTGATTACAAAAAAAATTACATTAAAATATACGAATAAAAATTTATTCACATTATAATTTGTGAATAAAAATTTATTCACAATAAAATTCTCAAATAAATTATGAATTTATTCGTATTAAGATGATGTTACGAAAGTTATTGAAAGAGTTTTTTTTTTTTAAAGGCGTTTAACGTCTAGGTTATTAGCGCCTAGATTTTTTGTTTAAGTACCTCCGTAAAAAAAAAAAAAAAAAAAATCGGCACCTTCAATAACTTTCGTAATATCATTTTAATACGAATAAATCCATAATTTATTTGCGAATTTTATTGTGAATAAATTTTTATTCACAAATTATAATGTGAATAAATTTTTATTCGTATATTTTAATGTGATTTTTTTTGTAATCACTTGATTTTTTGTAAATATTCACATTTTTTGTGATTATTTACAATTTTTTCTGTGAATTTATTTTTATTCGCAGAAAAATTTGCGAATAAAATTGTATTTGTATTTTTATATTTAATATATGTGAATAAAAATAAATTCGTATTCACACTTATGAATACGAATTTATTTATATTCGTATTCACAAATGTATAAAGTAAGAATTTATTTATATTCGTATTCACAAATATATGAAGTACGAATAAATTCGTATTTTTATTTATAAATAAAATTATGCCCAACTCTGCGATAAACCATATGTTCTGAATTAATGCTGTTTGCAAGAAGTGTTTTTAATTTTATAATTTACAAGCATTATTTATTATGTTTATTGCGACTTTGAATCTAACTAAATTCATTTAAATGTGGTGGAAGGTCCGTCCGCCACATTTAAAATAATTTATCTAGGCCATTAGCTTCGGGCTATATACAGGATGCCACCCTTCCTAAACATCCATGGCACAACAGGGAATTTCTTCAATGGGCCCTGAAATGAAAAATCTCAACCTGCTGCAGGCGTAACTAGAACCCTCATCTCCCGCATGATAATCCAAGGCTTTAACCACTAGGCAACGGGGAGATCCTTGAAATTTGTATTGTTTGTATTTATATTTTAGGGATAGTTAGTGATATTACAATATTTAGTTTTTATACTAAAACAACTCAGCGTTTTCAAGGCCTTGCCTTAACTTGAGCGTCCAATTTAAATGAGACGAGGAGTTAAAGAACCGTACTAATTTATTACAAGAGCTGGAGCATGACAATAATGACTGTGTTATTAGAGCTAAATGAAGTATATTAGACGCAGTAGTACCAGCGATAACAGAACATCCCTCTTCTTTTTATTGGGAGAAGCAAGCGGTGAGAGAGGAATCTTACGTTGTGAACTCCCCTTGCAAGAACTGTAAGATGGAAGACCTAGAACTAGGGGGATTTATGAGGGTAGTCTGCTGCTTAGCGATAACGTGGAGGGGGCTAATGGAAACAGGTGGGGGGGAGGGTCTGCTACACCTATGTAAATACCCTCACATCTCCCTAAAAACAAACAACCACCCTCTGAAATTTCTCAACCCGATTTATACAAATATGAATTGCTCTAATCTACATATTCTTTATAACAATAAAGGGGGAGAAGGGTGAATCTAGCCCATTCCATAAGAAGCAAAGATATACTAGAGACAATTCAGAGCCCCATTTCAAGATAAGGACTCGCTAGATATAATCTAGGATCATCATCCATAGAGATCCACTAGGTAAAATCAAGTGCCCCAGTTAAAAAGTTAATTCCGTACATAACGTCCAGGGTCCACTTTAAGATAAAGATTCGCTAGATAAAACCCAGGGTCACCCTCTTTATGATAAGGTCCAACTAGTTAAAGTCCTTCACACCTATGGTGCTAAGATTCAGAAGGTGAAATCCAGGGTCTACTTTAAGATGAAGATTCACTACATAAAACCCAGGGTCACCCTATTTATAGTAACGATCAACTAGATTAAGTCCTCCACACCTATGAGGCAAAGATTCAGAAGGTGAAATCCAGGGCCCACTTTAAGATAAAGATTCGCTAGATAAAACCCAATGTCACACTCTTTATGATAAGGATCAACTAGATAAAGTCCTCCACACCTATGATGTAAAAATTCACTTAGTCAAATCCAGGGCCACCTTTTATTCTCTACATAAAACCCAGGGTCACCCTCTTTAAGATAAGGATCAACCAGATAAAGTGTTCCACACCTATGATGCAAAGATTCACCTGGTCAAGTCCAGGGCCCACTTTAAGATATAAAGATTCTCTAGATAAAACCCAGGGTCACCCTATTTGGATCACCTACATACAGGTGATCACCTAGATACAGGTAAAGTCATCTAGCCCTTTGATGCAAAGATTCACTTGGTCAAATCCAGGGCCACCTTTAACATAAATATTCCCTACATAAACCCAAGGGTCACTCTCTTTAAGATAAGAATCAACCAGATAAAGTCCTACACACCTATGATGCAAAGATTCACATGGTCAAATAAAGGGCCCACTTTAACAAAATGGGCCGAATCCCATTATTTAGCCGAATCCCAACCATTCTAGCTTTATTTAACAAAATGATTCGCTAGATAAATCCCAGGGCCACCCTCCTTAAGATAAGGATCCACTAGATAAAGTCCTGGCCTCCTTCCTCCCCCCAAGGTAACTATTCAATAGATAAAATACATGGCACGCATAGAGATTCTTCAAATGATGATAAATTATGATTAGATACAATCTAGGGCCACCAAATTTAAGATAACCCAAGGCCTCGCATCCCCATAAGGCAAAAGATCAACTAGGTAGAATCCAAGGCCCCACTCCATAGGAAAAATATGGTATCAGGCCTCCTTCAAAATAAAGGTCCACTAGAAACCAGGTCCATGGTTTAAAGCTTTAGAAGAATCTTTCTTGAGCATTTATTTATTTTAAATACTTATCGAAGATAATATTATTATAATGAATGTTACAAAATCACACTAGCGACGCCCTAAGAGACCTTAGTATTGTGCACTTTGAATATTATGCATTATTTGAATACTGCTTGACTGAAAACAAACTGCGTGAAGTAAAACTCTCAGTATAAGCCGGGCCTCTTAAGAAGAATAACCTTTCAAGAAGAGAACAAGTTGTCCTGACACGTCTCAGGATTGGCCATTCCCTTCTTACGCACTCGTACTTAATGGAGAGAAAAGAAAGGCCAATATGTCCAGAGTGTAATGAACAGTTGACTATAAAACATACTCACAGACTGCAGGAAACTAGAGAACTTACTCATCCTACACGACTTACTTACTGAAGGTAGTCCATATATTAAAACAATACTCCAACATCTTAAACGAATTAAAATAATGTCCAAAATATAACCACATATTGAAATAAAATCATAATCACATGGATAAATGTACAAACTGTGTGATAATAAGTATATGATGTATACGGAATGTTGCATTACATGTTATAATTTCAATATTGTCATTGTATATATGTTATGGTTATATTGGGTGAGTCGCCTTTGTTGCGAGTGCTCAAGTATAAATAAATAATAAAAAAAAAATTGAATACGTTTTTCTCTGAACTATTATAAACAATTTCAGAATTTCATTAGAAAATCAACAATACGCTTTAAAAACAATTTACACTTCAAATCCATTCCGGAGTGGTTTTCCGTAACAACAATAACAAAGAACAACCTTTTACCGCCCAAATTTCCAAGAACATTCTTGTACAGATAAAACAAATGGCGTTTCCCCGTATAAGCCGGTGTGAATAAAATTGAGAGGACGGGACGGCCCATGTCAATTATTACCATCCATGTAATCCCTATGAATCGAAAATAAAATGTTTTCTGCATTATAAATAAAATCATATATGTATGGGTGTTTAAATAATTAAATAGACATTTGTGTGAAAATATATTTTCAAAAATACGTTACACACAAAATGTCAATAACTCTAAAATACATTGTTTAAAACCTTTGTATTCCTACTTATTTCGGACTAACAGGGGATTCTGCATCGAAAAATAGTCGACACGTGTCCACGAGCGTTTCCAATGGGCCTAAGGCACTGAGAAATATAATAAAATAGGTTGAAAATACTTTATTTTATCTATTGAGTTTCGAAATGATTCTTTCACCATTTCATCTTTAAACAATAATTTATATTTCGTAAAAATTCAAACATATGCTTACATTTTTAAGTAAACTAGTATCATATAATTTTTCAGACAAAAAAATAAAAGCATGTTTGAAATCAGCACCCCAAGGAACCCTAATGTGGTAAATATTCATCATATAAGAAATAAGAACCGTTCAAATAGAAGAAAACATCACCGTCAGGGATCATCCCATTAAAAATATCTTTAGAACCAGTTTTGCGGGGCAATTTAGTACGCTTTGGAATGGTTAAAGTTCACTTAACACGATTTCCCAACCGTTTTCGGGATATACGAAAAGAATATACGAAAGTCCCAAGCATTGTCGAGTCTGTTAATAAAATATTTTATTTTTATAACTTCCTTAACTTCGAACGTAACCAAAATTTCAACATCTTAGTTTGTATGGATGTGAAACAACTAGAAAAACTTTCAAATGACTCCATTTCTTCTAAGAACCTGAACTGAGAATTATTTTTATTCCCTACGGGAGCTAGGAGGAAACACGCTAAAATTAATAATTAAGTGCTGCTATTTTGCTGATTTTTTGCCATTAAGGAAGAACGAAAAATGTGTAAGTCTATGTATATATGTGTGAATATTCAAATGAAGCAATTATAGGAATCAACCTCTTTAGTATTTTTTTCATTGATGTTTTACACCCCAAGTTCATTGCATAAGAACCAAGTTCACAGGCCCTGTCAAATGAATAGGCAAGCACATAAATGTATGTATATACGTATATATAAATGAATGTTTATGATACATCAATTGTTATGATGTAAATATAAAGATAGTTTATAAAAACGTATTTATAGGTACAACCACATTACCTAAATGCCTACATAATTTTCTAAAAATAATATACATTACAAACTATAATAATAATAATAATACATATAAAAGAGGATTGAAGAAGAAAGGAGGAAAGGAAAATAGAGTAATTATTCGGGAAGGAGATAAAGGTGTAATCTCCTTCCTAAGTACTCTTTATTAAGGGATAATATGGCCCTCATTGTTATCCACATTAAGCCAGTTTTAAGGACTTATAATATTTATTTTGCGATACTTAAAGGGCTAATTCATTTAGTTCATTAGTAGGGATTTAATATTACACCTGCAAGAAGGAAAAATGACTGAATCATAGTCATTAGATTTTACAATATCCCTTTTCTTTTTTTCTCTTATGTTTAGAAATAAGTCTAACTCGATTTTTCCCCTAAAGAATAAAAAAAAATTAGTCGAATATACAAATTAAGAAATAAGAGTCTAGTTCAGTATGTTAAAAAAAAAGAAGAGAAATCATGAAACTATACCCGGGGGATTAGAAAATACCTCTGATCGTCTTGTACTTTTCTTGTCGCGGCACGTAGCAACATTTTATAAATTTTGGTGCAATTAGTGTTTAGCTTCTTCACTAAAGGGCTTGTGTAACCTACTTTGGATTATTCAAGTCAAAGAGAATTCTTGCAAAAAATCCATTTCTATCATAAAAATGTAAGTTATTTATTGATGACGTTTTGCCTCATAATATTTTTTGTATTAAGTCTTTTTAGATGGAAATCATTTGAGAAAGTAGGCATTGCAATAAGGAACATGGTATAGCTTCTTAAATTGATTTATCTTAACCCTAACATTTTTAGCATGCATTTTAATTTACACTACCAGGGTGTTGTACCTCTGACCACGACTAGTTGTTGTACCTTTGACCAGGTCAAAGGTACAACACACCTGAGTAATTTTTA
This sequence comes from Gonocerus acuteangulatus, assembly GCA_946811695.1. Classification (NCBI taxonomy): domain Eukaryota; kingdom Metazoa; phylum Arthropoda; class Insecta; order Hemiptera; family Coreidae; genus Gonocerus; species Gonocerus acuteangulatus. The sequence goes on from OX328132.1 coordinate 107,816,414, forward strand.
CTTAATTCAACTTCAAATGTTCTTCTGCTACTAAAATAAATAAGTTCAAACTGACTTAATTAAGCCTCAGTGTAGCAGTTCGAACCTATCGCCCCTTATCGTTCCACTTGATGTTGTAAGACCTCATCGAAAAGCGGAGGCAAGGAAAATGTCAAATAGGGGCCGGCCTAAAGTGAAACCTCGTATCCTGACAGATATTTCTGAAAAGCTAATTACTGAAGGTGAAAAAAAACGAAAGCACCACCCTAAACGTAAGGCACCACATACAAATAAACCCCTTCCTAAAAAAGTGGTAAATCAAAAGAAAATTATTCTAATGACAGTTCAGATTCTGATACTGACACCGAAATTTCTTCAGGAGAAAGTGACGTTGATCTGTCTGATATATGTCGTGAGTTAAGTCGATAACCAGCAACAATTTGAAAAATATGATTTGGAAAAAGGAAATTTAATACTTGTTAAAAATAAAAGTAAAAATACTATTACACATTTAGTCGCAGAGATATTGTGACGTGGCGCCCTGCGGGGAGTGAGAACCTGCTTTCTCTACCTCTTTGGACTGATAACATTTCACATTTTATATTTTATTTGGAATTCGCACCACTTGTAAATGTTTACTATCCACAAAAGATAGTCAATTTTCTTCTCCATTTTGGATGTAACAGTTTCGTATATAATTTAAGATTTTTATTCTTTTGTTTTTTTCCCCGTGGTCGGTAGGCCTTGGGGAGAAGAGGCGTCGGTTCTGGTTCTGTCTGTGAAAAATGGCGTAGGTAGACGCTAGTGCCAGGGAAGAAAAGTTTTTTTGATGCAAGTATGAGGTTTCCAGCTTTTTAAGGAGGGACTGAGGCGTCCTTTTTTGTTAATAATGAAACTGAAGATCCAGTAGCACGAAGAGGCGGCATTTGTCTTCTCCGTTTATCGTTTTGGCCGAACATGTGATTGGAACTCCATGTGGTAGGCTTTTAGAGCATATTGTGGGACAAATGAGTGAGTAACCCATACATTTTATCTTCTGCTGGACACCAGGCTCCACGCTTTATTAATCTCCAAGCCTCATTATGAAAAATTTTGCCGTTCAAGTACTGCCATGAGTGCAAGTAACTATATTGTGTATAACTTAAAAATTTGGGAAAAGTTAAGTTTACTATCGCTAAATAAGTTATTATAAGTAATGCCAGATTACCAAAATTTTGTGTTGTAATTTGATATTGGTGGCTATGCCAGGTTGTGGAATTGTACATGTAGTTGCAATTCGATAATTCTTCAGTATGTGTTTTCTATGCCAATTTGTTGGATAGTTATGGACTTCAGTTTTACCGTCATGTATTATTCTCAAGTAGTTATTGGCCAGGCCAGACTACGGGATTTTATGAGTTTTTGAGAATTGTGTTTTTCCCAAATTAAATGTTATATTTACATATATATATATATATATATATATATATATATATATATATATATATGCTTTTATTAAGAGTCTAATTTTGTTCTTCCCAGATTACTGATAGTATCTGGTGTATATACATATATGTTTATCTATCGATACCTTTTGCTATATTATTCAATACTTGAATAATATTGATTCTTCTTGTGATATTTCTATGTATATATAGATTTATGCTTTTATTAAGAGTCTAATTTTGTTCTTCCCAGATTACTGATAGTATCTGGTGTATATACATATATGTTTATCTATCGATACCTTTTGCTATATTATTCAATACTTGAATAATATTGATTCTTCTTGTGATATTTCTATATATATATAGATTTATGCTTTTATTAAGAGTCTAATTTTGTTCTTCCCAGATTACTGATAGTATCTGGTGTATATGCATATATGTTTATCTATCGATATCTTTTACTATATTATTCAATATTTGAATAATATTAATCCTTCTTGATATTTCTATGTATTAATGATATTTAAAATATATATATACAAGCTTACCCTTTATTGGGAATTTATTTTATTTTTTTTTTGGTATTCATAGATATTGATTGTGTTTGGGTATATGGGTGTTTACATTTTTTTTTTATTGGGAACTATTTGTGGTGTTTCAAGATATTTACTATATTTAAGATATATATATAGAGGTATATGTTTGTTTTTGTTTTTTTTTGGAACCTTTGTACTTATCTCAATATAGTTACCAGCTCTGAGTATCTTGTTGTGTTTTTTTTTTTATTTGGATCACCTGGGTTTCATACCTCATTGAACCTGGCTATCCGTTGGTCTATCCGGATAAATTGTACCACCCCAGGTGTTGGTAAGTGAGTCTCGCTTTAAACTGTTTTTCTTTTGTTTTAATATTCTTTCAAATTAAATTTATTTCGGTACAATATGTGGTGTTAAATGACCAATGTTTAAGATCCAATATTTGAAAAAACAAACTTTAAGTGACAAGTTTCCGAGAGAAGATGAAAATTTGTATGATATTGATGTTGAAGACATTGTGGCTTAACTTTCATACCCTACTATTGCTAGTGGATCTGCTAGACAGTTAAAACTTTATCGATTTGACTGGATTTTTCAGCATATTAAGCATAAAATAATATCAATAATAGGTTTTTATTATGCTTACATCCATGTCCTGTATTTATTAAACTTACAATCAATTATAATATTACTCAATACAATTTTTTCTGCACTTCTGTGTTGTTTTTACGTGGTCAGAGGTACAACACCCCATGGTCAAAGGTACAACTACATGTTGTAGCTTGGACCATGATAATTTATTATTTTTTAAATTCATTGAACAATTGGAGAAACCAATATTAATTTTTTTTTTAATTGTAGCAGAAGAATATAAAAATTGAATTCTGTAAAAATTACTCAGGTGTATTGTACCTTTGACCTGGTCAAAGGTACAACAACTAGTCGTGGTCAGAGGTACAACACCCTGGTAGTGTAAATTAAAATGCATGCTAAAAATTTTAGGGTTAAGATAAATCAATTTCAGAAGCTACACCATGTTTCTTATTGTAATAGCTACTTTGTCAAATGATTTCCATCTAAAAAGACTTAATACAAAAAATATTATGAGGGAAAAGGTCATCAATAAATAACTTACATTTTTATTATAGAAATGGATAAGTATTTTTTGCAAGAATCCTCTTTGATTTGTATAATCCAAAGTAGGTTAGACAAGCGCTTTAGTGAAGGAGCTAAACACTAATTACACCAAAATTTATAAAATGTTGCTACGTGCCGCGACAGCCTCGGTGGTCAAAGGTACAAGACGGTCAGAGGTACAACTCCTTCCCCTATATATATAATTTTAATTGTGTAATTGGAAGTACATATACGTAATAATTGTATTGGGCGAATCACCTATGTTGCGGATGGTCATAATTATATAAATAAACATATCTTGGACTCAATCTATACGATTTATAGACGGCAAATGTAGTAACCACAGTTTTGTCGGAGGGATAATATGCTAATGTCAATAAAGAATTAACGTGGTTAATAAGATTTGTATTATATATATATATATATATATATATATATATATATATATATATATATATATATATTGGATATTTTATATTTATTTATTTTATTTCTATGCATTTATTGAGACTTACATTAATAGATCATTTTAAATTGTTTAAGATAGACGGTCTATATAATGTTACATACATAGCGAAGGAGCCTTAAATCTGATATAGTATTACACAGCGTTATAATTCACATTTATAATTAACTTATACAATTTACAGCTAAAAAAAATTTAATTATATTAACAAACTAATAAAAAAGGAGGAACTTACTTCGTATTTACAATGATTTTAGAAATTAGACTAATAAAAAACGAAAAAAAAAATGAAAGGAATGCTGTTTCATATCAGTTTTCCAATCAGTCTATTAAAATTATAAGTTATTTTGGGGATTCCATTGAGGAACTAATTTTATTTAGAGAGTGTGATATTGTCTGGTTTGTTTCAAAATTTCTAAGGTGTTTTCTATTTATTGGCTTTTTCCGTAGGATATTATAATGTAATGTATTCAACATTTCTGCGAATAAGCAAACTATTATAAAATTATCAAAAAAGGCGGAAGGTCAATAACACTACACCACACACATTCACACTTTTTATTTTAATTTCCCTACATGTTTCGCACCATTCTGGCGCCTCTTCAGGGAATATGCTTTAAAACACAACATCAGCCTCCACTTGGGGAGGCCTCAAGTGGAGGCTGAAGTTGTGTTTCAAAGCATATTCCCCTGAAGTGGCGCCAGAATGTTGCGAAACATGTGCCTTTTTTCGATAATTCTATAAATTTCAGAAAAAGGCCAGTTAATGATTAATTATGAAAAAAGTATTGTGAATTCCTACTCCTAGAGTCGAAGTCGTAGCTAGTCTTTCAAATTGCTAGTCATGGGAGATGATTTGGACTCTAGAAACGCTCTTATTGTGAATGATAATGATAACGATGGTGAATAACAGAGAGCCCATTAGTACCTTTAACGACAAGGAACAGGGTGACAGGTTCCTCATGAGGAAACTCATAACGAGCATCTCCTACAATTAGGACACCAATACAGCCTTGGAACACAATACTCATAAAGCATACATATTAACAAGAAATTTGCATTAATTGACAATAATTATTAAGGAGGATTATTATTATTATTATTATTGAAGTCTGGGAATGTTTTAGGGGAAGTTATGTCGGCATTTCTAACCTATTAGTATATATATATATATATATATATATATATATATATATATATATATACATATACATATATATATATATATATATATATATATATATATATATATATATATATATAACAATTCTCCAGAAGATTTTTAATATCGTTACGTATGGTGTGAGTATGATGAAGTTTTCGAACACGGAAGCCTTTTGGCAGGCGAAAAACCGCGAAATTCTAGCACTGTTTTTAGTTTTTCTTTACTAATTTGTAAAGCGTTGATTTTGGGTAACAAATAGGTATGAAAGAGCATTAAATTCTGTGTCAAATGAGCTGGTAAAATTGCCGCAATCGCTAGCCGAAAAACAACAATGTTTTCCAATTTTGTGAAAAACTGTGGTGAGCCAACTTTTAACCTGTTATAGCTCGGAATCATCTATTCTTTTTATGCCCCCTTAAAAGTCGAAGTGTATCAATAACTGTGCCCAAAAAGCACAAAAACGTACAAATTTGACCAATTTAAAAAGTCACTATTGAGCCACAATGAGGAAAACAGACATTTTCTTGCAACATTTTCGGACACAGGTATCAGTCTGGATTTCTTAGGGTTCCAATAGCACATGCGTTACATGCCCTTCACTGTCAACATGACGCATGCAACAAGCCGCAAGTAAATACGCACAAGCGCACTCTCTCTCTCTCTCACCCTCTCTCTCTCCATCTCTATCCCTCTCTCCCTCTTATCTCTCCTCCACCTTCCCCCCTCCATCGATCCCTATCGCTCTCTCGCCCTCCCATTGTCAGCGCTGCATCCAAACATTCATTCAATTACTAGTTCTCTATATCTAAAGTACTACCAAAGACCAAAGAAATTTGTATTCGAAGTACCTAACATATGATTGAAGCATTACTCTACTTCCTGGTCTTCATGCTGATGCTGGTGACTATTGGATACTTCACGCTGAACTAAGATGTTAAAATTTCGATTAGATACGCTAAGAAAAACCACATAGAACTTGTATTCTGTATAAGAGAACTTGTATACGAGTTGTAATCTTTCATACGCACAGCGAATCTTCTCATTAATTTTAGGGCCTCAAAAATTATGATTTTAAGAGATTTTATTTTTAAAATTGAATTGACATTAAAATTTAGTATATTTTTATCAGCATTGTTGATAAAAAATAATAAAAAAACCATGGGGTGGGATGTAAATTAAAAACAAATATTCCACGAACCATGGTCCACTCGCTACTTCTACTAATAAATTCAGTTTCAATCAGGATGCTTAATCTTGCTAACACTTTACACACCACACATATTTGAACAAGAGAAATGGAGGCAGATTCAATTAAAACCAACATTTACTTTTCAAGTTCTCTTTGCACTTACTTTATTTTCAGAGCAAAAAGAATTGCTTAAGCACAGTTTTTTTTTAATTTAACTTATTAATACGAAGACAAGGTATGGTTGGGATTCGGCTAGGAGAAAAAAAACGTCAGACGTTCAGGAAGAAATCTGTATTGGACGTTTCGGCTGCACATTGGCAGCCTTCTTCAGCTAAAAAATATATACAACTCATAAGTAAAAAAATATATATACAAATATATACAACTTATAAGTAAAAAAAAAAAAAAACAGGCAGAACTGAGCGTAATATATACAACATGGCAATAAATTTGAACCAATCTTATTTTTAAACAATAAAAACACGGTAGTTGGAAAGTAAACAGCATGTAGAAAGTAGTAAGTAAACAGTACAAAAACTAACCAGTACAAAAAACTAACATTTTTTATATTGTGAGAAAAAACAATCTATTCTATAAGTGAATACAATTCATAATAATCCATATACAGGTACGTACCACTAGAGAATACCTAGGGGGGAGGGAGGAAGACCTCGAGGACACTTAGGTAATCATGGTTGAATGTATGAGGGACAGAAACTACACAGGGGGTTTTATAGTTATGACTGGGGGAGGGGAGCAGGAGTCGGTAAGTCGGTGAAGATGAAAGAAGTACAATTGCTAGGTACACTTCATTCATCTTCACCGACTTACCGACTCCTGCTCCCCTCCCCCAGTCATAACTATAAAACCCCCTGTGTAGTTGCTGTCCCTCATACATCCAACCATGGTTACCTAAGTGTCTTCGAGGTCTTCCTTCCTCCTCCCTAGGCATTCTCTAGTGGTACGTACCTGTATATTAATTATTATAAATTGTATTCACTTATAGAATAGATTGTTTTTTCTCTCAATATACAAAATGTTTAAAAAATGTTAGTTTTTTGTACTGGTTAGTTTTCGTACTGTTTACTTACTACTTTCTACATGCTGTTTACTTTCCAACTACCGTATTTTCATTGTTTAAAAATAAGATTGGTTCAAATATATTGTCATGTTGTATATATTACGTTCAGTTCTGCCTGTTTTTTTTTTTTTACTTATAAGTTGTATATATATTTTTTTACTTATAAGTTGTATATATTTTTTAGCTGAAGAAGGCTGCCAATGTGCAGCCGAAACGTCCAATACAGATTTCTTAACTAAAACGGCTAACTATCTCCATCTCCACTATAACTTATTAATATAAGGAGCTGTGCGGATATCCTAGGTTAAGAAATTGTTTAGAGCAATGTATTAGTCCTCTAATAGTAACAATAATAGTTACATAGGAGTTGGGTCAGTTCACTGAAGAAGAAGAGTAAAACCGTAAGCACATTATCCTTATTCAAAAGTTAGGACAAAGATGCTGCATCTAAACAGCAGACAGACCATGGCGTACAGAACGGCGTGTGCGCTTCTCCATGTGCAACATAAAAGAGTAAGAAGGCACTCTACACATTATTGCTAGGTGCTCTATAATAAAATATTTTAGGAGATCACATTACGGCAAGGATCTCCTCTCCGCGGAGGAAGTTAAGTTAATCCTGGACGGAAGTAACTCAGGCAAACTGTATAAATATTTAAACAATACATATTGAAATATTTGTTATCTATAAATTACATTCATTTTCATCACACAAGGCTGTAAGATAAACCCCTTAAGGATGTTTTAGAAAAAAGAAAAGAAATGAAAAAGTATTAGGAGACAAATTTTCTAGGTATATTTTTAATGATTTGAAGAGGCCGAGTGAGTAATATCCGCTCCTGTAATTTGTTATTACGTAATGGTGCTGATAACTCAATTTTCATCAAGATTTCATGAAGGTATTTTAGGCATTTACAAAATATTAATTACACTTATTTCAAGCTTTCAAAATGACACCAGGGATATGAATTTATGGACGTGCTAAGATGACGTAGTTCCTGCGAGATGGACTTCTTATTTCAATGTTGACATTAAAACGCCTATATATTCTTTTGAAGCTTTTAAAAGAGCTGAGCTATTATTTATGTACTCTCCTATCGAAACAGTACTAATCCTTGTCCTAAATCAATTTCGTATTTTCGTTCAAGGAGAGAGGAATGAAAAAAGTCCATTTTGGGGGTCGGATGAGTGGTGGAAGGAGGGGGGGTCTAAATCAGTGGTTATCAATCAGACTGGCTAGGAAACCCCCCCCCCCGCACTCCCAGCTCTCAACACGTTCAGCTAATTAGGTCTGATTCAATCCACGCCTCTCATACACTCAATCTACAGGCCTCAATGAGCCACCAGATTTTTATACCCTTGGTAGGGCTTAATCTACGAGAGAAAGTCATACCCTATCCTCTTCATATATATATATATATATATATATATATATATATATATATATATAAGACCTTTTACTAATAAGTCTTCATCCTTTAACTATGATCAGTCAGCATGACATGGGCGTATATAGGGGGGGGGGGGCTGCAGCCCCCCCCCCCGAAATTTTCATTTGATGGTAAAAATGTATCATAAAACCCTTAAAAATAAATTAAATAACATCACTTAGTTCATAAAAAACAGTTTATTTTAGGTGTAATAGCGTTTTAGTTGCCTAAAGCTATTCCAAGTTCTAAATTGTTATAATTATATACCCCGGAAATGGTCTCAGCCCCCCCCCCCCCCCGCGAAATTTTCCCAGCCCCTTCCGAAATTATTTTCTATATACGCCCATGCAGCTTGACGTACACTAAACTCATAGTGCAATAATGCTTCAAGTAAATATTATGAGATTCAAATGTAAATTGGTCAGCAGGCCGTTTCATTTCATGTAAAAGCTCACCAGGAAATTCTCTTAGCCAGTTATTTGGAAGACGAGACCAATAAATACATGAATTAGTGGAGATAGCGAGATAAAGATAAAGATAAGATAGGTAGCATAGGATATAAAGATAAGATAGGAGATAAAGATAAGATAGGTAGCATAGGATATAAAGATAAGATAGGAGATAAAGATAAGACAGGTAGCATAGGATATAAAGATAAGATAGGAGATAAAGATAAGATAGGTAGCATAGGATATAAAGATAAGATAGGAGATAAAGATAAGATAGGTAGCATAGGATATAAAGATAAGATAGGAGATAAAGATAAGATAGGTAGCATAGGATATAAAGATAAGATAGGAGATAAAGATAAGATAGGTAGCATAGGATATAAAGATAAGATAGGTAGCATAGGATATAAAGATAAGATAGGAGATAAAGATAAGATAGGTAGCATAGGATATAAAGATAAGATAGGAGATAAAGATAAGATAGGTAGCATAGGATATAAAGATAAGATAGGAGATAAAGATAAGATAGGTAGCATAGGATATAAAGATAAGATAGGAGATAAAGCAATATAGGTAGCATAGGAGGGTCGAAAGCTACTAAAATTTAGAACAACTTTGTGTAGTCAGGTTTTTTGTTTCCCTTGTTTATTTAATTACGTATTAAGAAGTTAAATTCACGAATTCACAATTGAACATAAAATAACATTTCATTTTTCATCTAACTTAATATCAGCACTGATATCGTAGAAATTAAACATTCAAATCCTGTTTAGGCTTGGAAAAACTTAGACTGACACATCATCATAAAACGTAAATTTATATTAATACAACAATGAGATTAATTGAAATAATACTCAGTATAGATAATAATTGCAATGAATTAATTATGATGCTGAAATATTATCACTGTTATTATTTTTGATATAAACAATTTTATAAATTATTCCTTAAGTACATTTTGTGCTTCCAAATCTATCCGAGTGTGATTGTGCTTCCATTCTTTACGAAGACTACGTATATAGGGATTGTACAAATTCGTGAATTTAGCTTCTTTACAAGGATTCTAATGAACCAACATTAGCATGAAGACCAGTACAGCAATGCCAGTGCAGTAATACTTCAATCATATGTTAGGTACTTCGAATACAAATTTATTTGGTCTTTGGTAGTTCTTTAGATCTAGAGAACTACTAATTGAATGAATGTTTGGATGCAGCGCTGACAATGGGAAGAGCGAGAGAGAGATCGAAGGAGGGGGGAAGGTGGAGGAAAATAGAGGGGGAGAGGTTAAGAGAGAGATGGTGGGAGAGAGAACGAGAGAGGGGGGAGAGAGTGGAGAGTGAGAAAGAGAGAGAATAAGAGGGAGAGAGTGAGTGAGGGAGAGAGAGAGAGAGAGAGAGAGAGAGAGAGAGAGAGAGAGAGAGAGAGAGAGAGAGAGAGAGAGAGAGAGAGAGAATAGAAGGATAGTGCATGTGGCTATGTAAGTAAAATTAATCGCTCTTAATGTAGGGAGATATATTGAAGAATGTCTGAGAGAAATGATGTTGAGTAGGATAGGGCGGAGAGAAGGCCCTTGGGGGATCCTACTCAGCCCTATTTACACACTGAAAACGTCACGACGTTATAAATTAATGCTTTCTTTATTAGTGCTGTATTACAGTACTATTATGGCTTCAGTTGCTCTCATCGCACTCGGCCAGTGTACACAATGAATATTTACGGCCGTTATCTTCTACTGTTAGTTTTAGTGAAATATGAATTCCAGTTCTGGGGAACTGTCTAAATGGCTAAATATGAATGTAAACGCCTTGTAGCAGATGTTTGTTTTAATTAAATTACTCTAGTTCTTATAACTGTAAATACAGTCGTCGGTGCTCATGTCCTAGATGCTCATGTGCATAAAAGAAAATACCAGTATAAAACAACGGAATATTCAACGAAAAATAAATTAAGTTGGAATGTTTTTATAAACTACAACAAAATGTACACAATTATGGAAGACACAGTTATGGCGAAAAACGAATCTGTGTGTATCAGTAAGTATCATGCCAATTACTATAAAGTATGTATTTTGTACATATATGCCTGAATTCGAATTTCTGATAAATCTGCACTTCTGGCTGGCCTATTTCGAATGCATAGTTATCAAATAGTTATGAATAACAGATTATATCGTAGAAGAATTAATTATCCTCTGGTGGTTACAATCAACGTTATCATCCAATGAAACTGTATTTGTTCCATTCTCCTTGGAATCCTCATATTTAATTTTCAAAGATAAAAGCTGTATATTTGATAATAGTCAAATGTAAACTATATGGAGAGTGCAAAACAATATGTCTGAAATTTTCAATAATATTCTACTATTATAATGATTTCATAAAGATAACAGTCAATTTGATAAGGGAAGAAATTCTTACAATATAAATAAACATGACCATGGAAAGTGTGAATAATAAACGTTTACCAAGGAAGAAGAGGGTGGTCACCGATATTACATGTAAAAATATGTATTACGACATGATGTATGTGCTCAACTGAGGAATACAAAACAAGATGTTAGACCCACTCGCTCTTCCAGGATCAGGTAGCATTTAAATAAATTCCTTCCAAGGGTCCACTCTTTTTTTCTTAAACTAATCAAAACATAAAAGGAAAAAAAATAAAGTAAAAGAAGAGTAATAGATAAAAAAGCGCGAGTGCAACATTGCTGAGTCAATGCAAAATTCCAGTACCTGCTGGTTGTGGTGGTAAAAGCTGAGTGACTGGGATTGTTAGTTGTGTGGCATATTAATAAATTAAAGAAGGTAAAAGCAAAGGGACAGTGAGAGAGGAGATCATAAATCGAAAGAAAAAGACGAATAGATTCATCTAAAAACAAAATACATGAAACTAAAATTAACCTAATTAGTTGTGAGACCTTAATTCGTCCACTCAGCGGAAATGCACATTCATTCATTCAAGTATATATATATATATATATATATATATATATATATATATATATATATATTGGAGATGGAGATAGTTAGCCGCTGTAGAGATACGAAGACAAGGTATAGTTGGGATTCGGCTAGGACAAAAAACGTCGGACTTTCAGGAAGAAATCTGTATTTGGACGTTTCGGCTGCACATTGGCAGCCTTCTTCAGCTAAAAAAATACAAACAAATTATAAGTAAAAAAACAGGCAGAAATGAGCGTAGTATATACATCATGGCAATGATTAGAACCAATCTTATTATTAAACAATGAAAATACAGTAGTTGGAAAGTATGTAGAAAGTAGTAAGTAAACCAGTGTTGGGCATTATTCGAATAAATTTTTAGTGAATGATTAATAATTCACTGAATTATCTTATTCACACAGTACATCATGAATTATTCGTTATTCATTATTCGTTATTCATCATTCATTATTCATCATTCGTTATTATTTATTTCTAGTTGGTCTACTGAATAATCCTACTAAACACACATATATATACGTATTCCTGGCTGCCAACGTTATAATAAATCTATCGTTATTCACTAAAACATGTTTATTCTGAATGATCATTCGAATAATTTGTGAATAAAACATAAACTTCATTCACAGAATAACGAATAATGAATAAAAGTAATTATTCTTCATTTATGAATGAAATAATACATTTATTCATTAATCATTATTCATCATTCTGGATAATTTTTGCCCAACACTGCTTCTTCTCTGCAAATAACTGTTTTTCTCTTGCATTGACCATCCTTCCTTCGTGCCCCTTTTTACCTAAAACTCTCCGTGACATCAGTGGCCTGTTTTTTTCTTCCTTTTTTTATTTAGTTTACCATTTCTTTTTCCCTAGTTCTTTGGCTCATGTCCTCTCCCTTCATAAAATTTTTAAATAGGGCTCCCAAGGTGTAGCACGTGTCCTGTCATCTACAAATCAGAGGGATAACATATTCTGATACTGATTTTAGGGTAATAAGACGGATAACGCCTTTGAATCTTTTTACTTATTTATCTTAGCTGCATCAGATTAACCCATCCGTTTACCGTTGAGTGGTTCAGAATATTGCAGGGGAGCACCGTAATAAATTTCCATATAGAACTCATTAATGGAGGATGAGCAGCGATATCGAGAAATACAGATAGAACTGAGGCTGTCAGGTTGAAACAAACTTTCTGGCTTGGAATGATCGGAGCTCATCGATATCACGCCAACTACTCGAAACTTCTGGTGCCCGCATCAGAGCACCAGACTCAGCTTGAATCAGGAGAAAAGTTTGCCAAACTTTATTTCGTCTTGTTATCAAATATCCCAGTACTATTACTTCCGAAATAAGGGTCATTCTTGAGAAATACGATACCGAAAAAGCTAGAAATCATCCCTTGCTATCTCACAGCCGTAATTAAATCCTATAAAATCTCAAGTATTTCTTAAAATCCTGTCATTCTAGAGAGACAAACAGTTTTAATTTTATTTTTTACGTCCATGAGTTTTCAGTTGTTAAAGTAATAAACGGTGAGGCATTAATTCAAAAATTATACTATATGAGGGAATACCTCATCCAAACAATTAAGAGTAATTGGTCGAAACAATTGGTCGTACCCTAACAAAATCTGTATACTTTCTGGAAATGTAGCGGCTTCCTATAACTTCATTATTCGGGAAGTAATTCTCCGGAAGAAGAATCCATCGAAACAATGAAGGCTAGAGATTGGTTGTAATCTTATAGATATGTGGGCTAACTGGAGATATAGCGGCTTCCTTATAACCTCAGAATTCGATAAGTAATTCTCCGGGAGAAGAATCCATCGAAACAATGCAGGCTAGAGATTCATTGTAATCTTATAGAATCTGTGGAATTACTGGAGATATAGTGGCTTCCTATAACCTCATAATTCGATAAGTAATTCTCCGGGAGAAGAATCCATCGAAACAATGCAGGCTAGAGATTGATTGTAATCTTATAGAATCTGTGGAATTACTGGAGATATAGTGGCTTCCTATAACTTCATCATTCGGGAAGTAATTCTCCGGGAGAAGAATCCATTGAAACAATGCGGGCTAGAGATTGATTGTAATCTTATAGATATGTGGACTTACTGGAGATATAGCGGCTTTCGATAATCTCATAATTCGATAAGTAATTCTCCGGGAGAAGAATCCATTGAAACAATGCGGGCTAGAGATTGATTGTAATCTCATAGATATGTGGACTTACTGGAGATATAGCGGCTTTCTATAATCTCATAATTCGATAAGTAATTCTCCGGGAGAAGAATCCATTGAAACAATGCGGGCTAGAGATTGATTGTAATCTTATAGAATCTGTAGACTTATTGGAGACTTGGCGGCTTCCTATAATCTCATAATTCGGTAAGTAATTCTCCGGGAAAAGAGTTCATCGAGGCCATGCAGGCTTGTGATTCATTTTAATCTTGTTGAACGTTTAAACTTGCTGAATATGTAGCGGCTTCCTATAACGTCATAAGTCAGTATGGAATTCTCTGGAAGTAGAGCCTCCGCAGTAGAATATGGCATGGTGGTTGATTTAACCTTATTGAATTCGCATCATATAATGCCACTATATGGGAGATGATTCCCTGGGAGAAGAACTCATCAAGACAATAAGGCCTGGCGATTGGTTGTAATCCTATAGAATTTGTGGTTTTACTATATAATTGTGAAGGAGTTCTGGAATTTGTGGGTTCTCATGACTTCATAATGCGTAAAGGAATTCTGTTGAAATTTATATTAGACTGGGAGGTATTGTAAACGAGGGGGTATTGGTTTGGATTGGGGATTGGTAGACAGACAATTTTCCTTCTATATTATTCCTATTGGTTTGATATCTGAAGCCGAGTATCCCGATCCAGTCTTTCGCCTTTTGAATAATAATAATCAAATCGATCCATGGCTTCTCAGATAAAGGGTACTAGATCTCATCTCTTGAATTAATTCCTTCTCTTTACATTAGCATTTATTAATTGATAGAAGCACTTCCATCATTCCTTCTTTTTTTATTTTTAATAATTATTTTATGTTTGCTGAGTACCGGGTTGTATTTAAATTATTCCCTTTTTAGATAAGGTTTTTAATTAATGCTGTCTCAATAAATCTTGCCATTTTTTCTTACTCGTATACTCCCTGCTAATACGTAATGTTCATTATAACAGGAATTATCATTCATTATATTGTTGGGGTAAAAAAAAAAAGAAAAAGAAATGCTATCAAAACCCATATGCTCAATTAAAGAGATATATTTACAAATAGTTAACTTGTATGTAATATTGTACACATTTATAAATGGATCTATAACTACAGTAGATTATCCCTAATTCGGCGTCGTCGGAAAACACCGGATTAGAGAATTCAGTTAGAAGCAGTCGCTTATGTATTTGGAAAGCCTTATTATTTGGGTCTATGTAAAATTTTTAATATTGCATATTTAAGTCAACTTTAGGCACCGAATTATAAAATATATTCAAAATATGTAAATCCTTGCTGTTGTATTATTTAACATATGCACTCCACGTTTCAAGCAATAAAAATACGACAGGCCGTCCAGCCGCAGGCGCCTTAGCGAAACATTTATTTTCTTTGTAGAAACACAAGTTTCTGCCTCTAAAAGGAAACATATATGCCTTCCATGACTTCCATTTAATGAAATAACACGAAACAAATATTTGGCTAGCTAGAATGGGAAGGTGTACTGGGAACTCTCCACCTCTCGGAGACCACCGGATTGGAGAGATAAGAGAACGCCGGATAAGGGAGAGTCTACAGTATCTGTAAAATTATTATTATAAATATGTATAATTCAAATTGTATGATTGGATGTTTATTTAAAAATTATATGGAGCGAATCGCTTTGGTAGCGGATCCCCATCAATAAATAAATACATTCTTCCATTTATACATACTACTGCTCTTTCCACTTCTCTATCTCTCTCATTCTTATTGTTTCACTCCCTCTCCCTCCCCCCCCCCCCCTCACACTCTCTCGCTCTTTCTCTCTCACCCTCTCTCTCTCTTTCTCTCTATTTTGTACTCTCACAGTTCTCTCGTAGTAATTTACTCTTTCTAGAAATCCTTCCCTCCTAGAAAATCCAGATACAAAGTGGGCGCTCCGGGTTCAATAAACGGAGGACATCGTCAAAGGTGTAAGTGCCATTTGTCGGAAAATAGCATAGAGAACTCGGAATGAAGAAACCTTATGGAATATTGAATATTTTTGGAGGAGTCTGTGTTCAGGTCACGGAGAGAATTCCGCCCATTTCCCTGTACTCCCTAAAGGATCCTACCTTTATCACGGCACGAAGAAAATCTTACCGTTAACACCTACGAGGCTCCTGGCACTTTTATTCGTCCCCCTTCTACTTCCCGAATGTGATCATTGAGCCAAGCTTTCCTTACGAGCACATCAATTCAGGAATACTATAGTGTACTCTCCGGATACTCAACTCACGCCATTTTATGAAGTATTTTCATAGCTAATGTAGCGAAGATGTTAGAACTAATTGTAGAATAGGTATATATGTAGCGGGAGCTACCGTCATTAGCGAATAATCGCATCCGTTGCCCGTACCTCTTTGTAACAGACTGAGAAGTAAGGCTTCGTTGTGCGCTGGCTTTAGCCGGTAGACATTACTCCTCGGATTCAAGGAATCGCACGTTTTTGCTGCCGTTCGTGTTTTATTTCTGGAATAATGTAGTATTGTGAATTATACTGTGCGGGGCAAATTATGGTGAAATAAAATCCGCAGAGGGCATGCCCAAACAACGTTTTCTTATGTTCATTAGAAGTAAGAAGTATTATTTATTCAATGAGTGCACTCGCCATATTATTTATGCATTTTTTTTTCTCTTGATAGCACCCCTATGAAGAGTGAATTTATTTTGAACACATGTGCCATTGCCTTCTTTGGCATATTACATGTAGTGATTATGTGTTTTGGTTATATATATTATATTGATCCATAAACTTCGATAAGATAATTTTACAAAAACTAACTTAATTAATGTGAATTTAAAAATAAAATTAATTTTTTAACTTATTTACAATAATACTCCAATAAGTGAGTAATTGTGATAATAATAAACTATATTTAAATAATATTAAACTAAAATTCTATTTCAACCGATGCTGCGGTTTCTGTTGAGCCGGAAGGATATGCAAAAGACGATATATTGAGATACACTCCTTATTGTTCAAATCAAAACATAAATTCTAATTTTATTTTTCTACATCCATGTCTATAGTTTTGGTAAATTTTGAAAATTCTTTCTTATATTTATCAAATAGAATATTTGGTTGCTCTGGCCAATTGCCATCTTTTAATATTATAGATTTTATAAATTGTAATCTGTTTTTGTCGAATAGTGTACATGAATATAACATGTGGGTAAAAGTTTGTCTAGTCCGTCCGCCACATTTACACTTATCGTCATTCTGTATCGTGAATCTTGTCAAATATTGTCAAGTCGATCCATGTTCTGTAAGGAATTGTGTGAGCTTTTGATAATTTTTTAAACATGTTAATTATTTATTAAGATTTCTAATTTTATTTATTATTTTATTCTTAATATTCTCTTTTATTATTTTTGCCTGGCATGTTTTCCTTTCTATATTTATTTTCAAGCAGAAGACTTTTATTTTATATTTATTTATGTATTATTATTCACAGTTGCTTTTTATCATTTAATCATTCCATGAAGGTATATTTATTTTGTCTTGTTTGCTGAAAAATAATTTAATTTAATTTTATGAAATTAAATTAAATTATAAATTAATTAATTTATTAAATTAATTTAATTTTTATTTATTTAAAATTAATTTAATTTTAAATAAATAATAATTTTTTCTCGTGCCTTATATATATAATGTTTTCTGAACAATCTATTTTCTAAATGTTATCATTAGCTATTCTTTCCCAATCGTTTGCGGGATAAATTTAAAAAATATACGAATATCCAAATATTCTAATACTTTCCGAACACTAATCGCAACCAAAAATCTTAGTTTAGTTGTATGGCAAAGGACTGGAACATCGTCCTTAACTCAATCGTTACTGAATTTCTAAACCAAAAATTGGTTAGGAAAACATGTAAGCATATAAACACGAAAACATCAGCTGTACGATTTTTTCACCCTGATTTCGCCCCATGAACCATGTTCCAGTGGACGGATTATGCCGGTCTACGAAATTTAAACGACCTTTTAAATTAAACAACGGATTTTCTACCAAATACAGCAACAGAACGAACACACACACAATTTGCCTATTACGGCCGGACGTTATTATATTGTGAAGAAATTCGGTAAATGTCGTGGGCAGCTAATGGGAAGATGTTCTGTAAATATAAACTAAATCAGTTCATTAGAAGGTGTGGACCCTTATGACACTGGACACAAATGACTAATTCGTTCAAAACTCTATACTAAACAATAGTATTATGTTAAAATCGAATTAAGTTGCCAAACTGGCTCGAGGATTGTGATGTTACTTTTGCCACTAGGAACGCTGAACATAGGCGCTGTATCAGGTTTCTTCTGTTCGTTGAGTCAGCTGTTCATAACAATTATAAAATATCAGAACTATTCATTTTTTTTTTTATTTAGATAGGTCATTTTAAGAAAATTATTCAGGAATTTAGTATATAACCAGAAAACGATAATATTGAAATGAACTAATGATGCAGTTCAACGAGGAGGAAATTTATTAGAGATGAAATTTCGGTCATTACGAGCTCTATGGGGATTACAGGAGTGTCTTCATTAACTTTGATATCTTCAATCAGTCCGAGTTTGTGCTAAGGGCCAACCCAACTTGTATAATTCAACTTGCTATAAATCGGACATTCCCTGACGGAGAGTGCGATATAAACTTGAGGACAGGCTGCTAGGTGTGGGCGACGAGTGAGGCCATACTTGCCTCCCCAAGCAGAGTAGTCTGGGAGAATTATGGTGTCGCTGGTGTGGGGTGCTCGGCTCCTCTCTACATCGGACCGTCTACAGTCGCTGGGATTTATGTGGCAACTTCTCAAAACAACACCTCCTAACCCCCTCCATTTCCCTCTACTGCCCTCTTAACTCAGCCTTCGCACTCCACAGTCACCCCTCCAGGCAACACTCCACAGCCCACCTTCCACGCTAACTCTCTTATTAGGGCTAAAAGGTCTAGATGAAACTCGTTTCTCTCAAACTTTGAATTGCCTGCTGCTGTATTAACCGCATGTAGCCACTTTTGTCACTTCCTTAACAGCGCTCCTTGCAAAACTCCCTCGAAACTCCCAAGGATCTTTCACATTCATTTGGATGTAACTCCTTTTAAGGTTTCGATTTACTAGCCTAGAAATAGCCTTATGCCTGAGAAGTTCCTATTGCATTCCTTTATACATATCGCTTGTTGTAGGATAGTTATGAGCTTGATGTGTATAGTTTACGTGTACCATAAACCCTTTAGATATCAATAAAGGACCATTTGAAATTGATAAGCATTGCGAAGAAGAATGTAGGATAGTATTGAATGTCGAACCTGCACATGCCTAATTAGAATCTAAGGCCTTAGGCACTGTACCCGATTTCAACTATATTATAAACAACTCATTAAAATATAGGCTCACTTTTGAAAATCACTATGAGTAACTCCTCGGCTAAAGAATGAAACTAGTTTGGTGTATTTGAAATGAAAATTTAAATTAAAAATTATTTCGTTTAGAGCCTTTTGCTCAAATTCAGGAACACAAATATGCTTTAGGTCTACCCGACCTAAACCTATGTACCTATGTAATGTACTGTATAACATATAGTCTTCTTTTTCGTACAAGTGTCACCGCGGATGCGCGAACGCCAGCGGATACTTTTGTGACACCTTTTTGGAACGCCTAGGTCCACCCGACAAACCTATGTAATGTATTCTAAAAGATACAGTCATGTGTTTAGTACATGGCCACTGCGCCTGTGCAAACGCCAGTGCGCATGCGCGAACGCCACTGCGCACCGCAAACGCCAGCGGACATATTTTTGTGAAACATAAATTCTTCTTTTTCGTACATGGCCACGCCAATGCGCATGCGCGAACGCCGGCGAACACTTTTTTTGTGACACATACAGTCTTCTTTTTTTGTACATGGCTACTGCGCACGCGCGAACGCCAGTAAACACTTTTTTTGTGAAACATACGGTCTTCTTTTTCGCAAATGGCCACTGTGCATGCGCAAACGCCAGCGGGCACTTTTTTGTAACGATTGTTTTCAGTTTAGTCACCGCTAACGCATATTTATGCCAATATGTAAGTGTCACAACATGATTGGTTGGAGAGAGTAAACAGACAAATACACACACACATATATATATATATATATATATTTTATTGATGTTTTCCGGTAGTGGGGTTGCTTAATTCCAGAGGGTGAAACAAAATTCAGTCTTCCCACAAATTTTCTTTATTTTGCACTAGGCCTTTCAACACAAATGTGCCATCATCAGGTGCTAACAACAAATAAAAACAAGCATTAATATTGTTTGACTCCTTAATAACAATTAATATTGTTTGACTGTTGTTGGACAGTAATTAGTCTAATTAATAGTTAGAATTTATAAAGCAAACGGTGAAAGTATAGATTGGAACATAATGTTATAATTAATAGTTAGAATATATGAAGCAAACGGTAATAGTAAAAATTGGAACGTAATGTTATAGATTACAGTTTTTTAGTAAATAATTACAAATTCATAAACTAAGGTGTCTAAATGAAGTTTTTAAAATAATATAACTTTATATTGTATTATTACTATAGCTATAATATATATGTGCATATATATCCACATATACACACACACACACACACACACACATATATATATATATATATACACACATATATATATATATATATATATATATATATATATATATATATGCATATACACACATACATACACAAACACACAAGGATACATAAACATTTATGTGCATACGACTACACACACACAGACACACACATACTCACATATACATACACACATCCATATACACAAAAGGGACATAATATTTTTGCTAACTATACAATATATGTATAATTACAATTGTGAACTTATATCTACCTCCGTGCAGTAGATATCTGCTAATTAAACCTATTCCTCCCGAGTCAAAGTAATTTATTTTTTTGAGTCGTACATTGGTCCAATAAGGGACAATCAAATTTTAGATGATACATTTCTTTTAAATTCTCACGCCAGATCAAGGGCGATTGGAATTTAATAATTAATGAAATGTTTATTTTATATTGGGTTTGGGTTGTATTTAATTCATATTTTAGTGTAATTGTCATATTTTAGTGCTTCCCTTAGTAATCAATAATGATATACAAGAGGTTTTATTTGCCGGAACAGTTTTAAAATGTTCCAAAAATTAGATTTTTCATGAAACATTTTAAAATTAATACTATTTTTTCAATCTTTATTACAGGACATTAAGAACAAAAATACAATTTTCGGTACATTTAACTTTAACGACAATTTTCTGTATGTTTTTTTAATAAATTGGGCGATATAATAGCGCTTTGAATTTTCACCCGATCAACTTCAAATTTTCACTGCAGATTCCTAATGATATTTGCTTTATTATTACGATCGTATTATTATTACGATTTTATGAAAATGAAGAATCGATCACCATTTTCGATAAAAATTATTATAACTCAAAAATCCTACGTACTTTACTAAATATAACTTTCTTAATTAAAAATAATTTTTGTTTATTGTTCTAGATAAAAATTGTTTAAAAAAACAGTGCCGCCATTTGTTTAATTTTGTTTTTGTTTTGTTTTTTGGTTACTTTAATATCCCATATAAAACCTATGAAATAAATAATTGAAAATATTGATTTATTTTTTAATCATAACTTTTGATAAAATGGCTTTGATGTTGACCACAGAAGGTAGTAAAACCCACTAAAATCAGTTAAAATGGCAAAACTTATTCGAAAAGTCAGCCTGGAAGGGGTTCTATGAATTTCTTAACCTTCCTGCAAAAAGCTCCTCTTTCGAGATACCTCCTCCACTTGTAGAGTTTTCCTCTCTTGTAATCCTCCAAGATTAAAATATGAAATAAAAGGGTTTACGTTTATCCAAGGGGTAATTTCAGGTAAGAAAGTACTCCACCTCCTTTCCTAAAAATAAAATGTCTTAAGCAAAAGATTAGAAGTGTTGCAGGGAGCTCAATAAGGGAAATGGAGTTGGCTCTTCTGACAAGCATTATATGAACGGTAGGGTAGGAAAGGATATCCACTAAGTATAATCGAATGATAAAACTTATTTTTCTCTTGAGTATTATACCCCTTATAAGGTTTATATTTATATTTAGGATAATAATTCATATTTACATTTTATAGTGACCCAACCTTGTTTAATCCAATATTTTCCAGGCGGAAGGCCAAGAAAAGAGGATTACCAAAGTCAATTCAATTTATTTTATTTAAGCTCTACATGTTTCACACCTTAGGTGCTCTTCAGTAGAGATGGGCGATCTTAATTGATCTTTTAAAAGATCGATCTTCTTAACACGATATAAAGATTTTTGAGTCGATCTCCAAGGGCCGATCTTTTCAAATAAATCTATCTCCAAGGCCGATCTTTTCAAAGAATCGATCTCCAATGGCCGATCTTTTCAAAGAAACGATCTCCAAGGGCCGATCTTTTCAAAGAATCGATCTCCAATGGCCGATCTTTTCAAAGAAACGATCTCCAAGGGCCGATCTTTTCAAGGAATCGATCTCCAATGGCCGATCTTTTCAAAGAAACGATCTCCAAGGGCCTATCTTTTCAAAGAATCGATCTCCAAGGGCCGATCTATTCAAAGAATCGATCTTCAAGGGCAGATCTTTTCAAAGAATCGATCTCCAATGGCCGATCATTTTAAAGAATCGATCTCCAAGGGCCGATCATTTAATGAATCGATCTCCATTGGCCGATCTTTTAATGAATCGATCTATCTACAATGCCGTAAAATAAAGTGATTTTTTTTTTAATTTCAAATATTCAAATAAGTAATATCACCTCTTGTTTCTCAATCTCATTTTCTGAATATTTCTCATTTATTTAACTGAAGAAGAAATTTACAGAACAGTGTCCTATGTCCAGTAACAGACTTTTAATACAACAATAACATTATACAACGACTTAATACCATCCGTATCTCCAACTAGAAGGTAATATAATAAAAATAAGGTTTCAAACTGTGCTGTTAATTTGTACAGCCAATTTTCTCTATTATTATTATTTTATTCTAATTTTGTTTCTCATTTGATAAGCATTTTTTGTGATGAAAAATAATAATTTTTCTACTTTTAGGTTACAGATATATTTGTCATATTATCGAGTATTCAAATCGACATAATTAGCCCGATTCGTAAAAGTAAAAGGCGATTCTCGAACTAGAATGAAATACGAATTTCCTAGGTAATTGTAAGTAATCGTGAAATCTATTTATATCGAAGATCGATCCATATCCAAGATAGATCTATGGATCGTACATATCTTTTGATATGAATTCGCCGATCTTTTTAGTGGATCGATCTTTTCATTTCGATTCAAAAGATGGATTCATATTCGAGAATCGTCCATCACTATTCTTCAGGAGCTGAAAACCAAATAAACTAGAAGTACTACCTAATTGAATTGAGGCGAACCTTCCCGTACAATGGCCACGTCAAAACAGAGGTTACAACTACGTATAGCGTAAATAAGCTGCGTTATAAAGGAAAATTAGCAAATTCAATTCAATTTATTTTATTCAGGCTTTACATATTTCACACCTTACGTGCCTCTTCAGGGGCTAAAGAACTCACTAAAATAGAAATACAGCCTAATTGTATTGAGGCAAACGTTCCCGAACAATAGCCACGGCAGAACTGAGGCACCTAAGGTATGAAACATGTAGAGCTTGAATAAAATAAATTGAATTTACTTTGCTAATTCTCTTTTATTGACCTTCCGCATGGAAAATATTTGATATAATAATTTAGTTATTTAAAAGCTGTGCAAGAGATTTTACCAAGGGGACACATGGTCTCTCCTTGGTACGGTGACTAGCACCTTGGATTCTCATGCGGGAGATGCTGGTTCGAGTCCCACCATGGTCTTTCATCTATCTCCACTATCGATGTTTAATACGAATGTTTATGAAGGGTGGCAACCTACAGATATCCGGGAATCAATTTCCTAAGTGCTGATGCGCCGTAAAAAAAAGAAAAATGTGAAAAGATTTGTCTGCTTTATTTTTGTGTGCTTCAACAGTACCTATAGCCAGCAGTATTGGCTCAGCCGGAAACAGCAGAAGGTAGGGCCAAAACCATGGGCTGTTTATACTTTTTCATTATGTTACCAGGAACAGGTTTGGTTTTCAATTCGTAAAAAGGAGGCAGAAGTGCATGAAACATGTAGAGCAAAGAATGCATCTTTAGGAACTGAATAAATTGTGTTTATTGTTAGAATTTACATTTCGCCGCATTTAACTGATATTATAGGTTGCAATATACCTACATAATGTACTGAACATGTGATTGGTGTATGCTCTATTATAGCTCCCACCGACTCCAATGAAAAGCAAGGGCTAACAAGCTACAATGTTCACATAATCTAGAACCAGATAATGGCTTATTAGATACGAAAATGGCTCTGCTCTATTACAGCCATATACCTTTGCTTGTCATGGAAAATTGTGATGTCACTCTCTGCTGAGGTAAAACGGTAATAACGGATCACTGTGTGAGATATAAATATTATATTATCTTTGAGGTGATAAATAAAAAAAATATATACTATCAGGCTGTACGGTATGAAAAGTCAGTTTTGTTTACTTTGCGATTTAATCCTTTCGCTTTTTTATTTCATTATTTACAAACATCATTGTAATTCATATAGAATTAAAACTCTTTTATTCCTATTATTTAATCAGTATCTTGCGTACTGTGTTGTGAGAACGATCATCTGAGAAAAAAATAAAACTTAAATTATGACTACAACGGAAATCCGTACAATTTTTCGTTATGAATTTCAGCTCGGTCATAGCGCGCGTGCGCTGAGGCGTGTATGAACATTAACACGGCGTTCGGGGAGGGAACGGTGAATGAACGAACTGTTTACCGGTGGTTTTCCAGGTTTCGAAGTGGAAATTTTGACCTTGACAATTCAATGAGCGAGGAAGGCCAGAAACCAAGCTTGACAATGACCACCTGAAAGAAAGGGTTTGTCCCTCAAAAAGCACTAGGGAATATGCCAATGAACTCGGAGTAGGAGCCACGACAGTTTCAAGACATTTGAAGGAAATCGGCAAGTCCAAAACTGGCATTTCATACGGTTCAGCCTGATATTATAGATACAGCAATCCCTGGTGCACTAGAGAACACTATTCACTATCCCCCCCCATTTTTTTAAAAAGGCAATTCAACCAAGCGACACATAGTTGCGTATTTAAATTGATAAATGTAATAACTGGGAAAAAATATCAACAATTTAAAACGTAAAATAAGTTTTCTCTTGAGTAGGCAGAAGGTCAATGAATAAAATCAAATTGACATTAACGTCAATTTATTAAAAATAGCTCTACATGTTTCGGATCCTTGGATAACTCTTCAGGAGCGTTAAAACTAGATTGAGCCAAATAGAATGAAGATGATCCTTCCGCTAGGATGGCCACGTCATTAATGAAACGTCTGTAATGGAAGGTTTGCCTTTATTCAATAAGGTATCTAGTTTTTAGGCTTCTGAAGAGCCATCTAAGGATGCAAAGCATGTAGAACCATTTTTAATAAATTGACGTTTATGTACATTTGATTTTAATCATTAACCTTCTACGTGCTCAAGAGAATTGTTAAGATTCTGGTAACTATCTTCTAAATTGAGAATAAAATAAAAATGAATTAATCAAATTAAAGAAAATAATACACGCATAGGCAAACATATACAAATATTTTTCTTATTTCTAATTAAATTCATGATCATCTTCAAGTACATATATCACAGTGAGGACCATGAATTTCCTAAATACACTGATAATATATACAGCTACCATCACTGATACTATGTACTGCAACTATCACTGATAGTATTTACAGCTACTATCACTGATACTATATACTGCTACTAAATCTGATACTATATACAGCTACTATCACTAATACCGTATACAGCTACTATAACTAATACCGTAGACTGCAACTATCACTGATACTATTTACAGCTACTATAACTAATACCGTATACAGCTACTATCACTGATACTATATACTGCTACTAAAACTGATACCATATACAGCTACTATCACTAATACCGTATACAGCTACTATCACTGATACTATATACCGCAACTATCGCAGATTCTATTTACAGCTACTATCACTGATACTATATACTGCTACTAAAACTGATACCATATACAGCTACTATCAATAATACCGTATACACCTACTATCACTGATACGATATATTACTACTATAACTGATACCATATACAGCAACTATCACTGATACTATATACTGCTAAGGTTTGTAACAGGAATTATCTCTCTTAGATTATTTTCTTAACATGGACCATTGGCAAGTATAATGAAAGCTTAAATATATAGAATCTCGCAATTTGGTATTAATTACCATAAGGCAAGGTGTAAATTTTCGAATTTCATTTATAGGATTAATGAAGGTTGTAAAGAATGTTATGGAGTGCAGTTAAGTAGAGTTCTCTCGGCAAGATGAATGATTATGAATGATATGCCACAACCCTTCACTTAGAATTTTAGTTGAGATGGATTAGGAAGTGAACGATTGGAAATTTGGGGAGAGACTTATCAAAAGAGTTATTTATCAAGAAAAGAAGGGAGAAATTAACACAATTTCCTACAATTAAAAAAAATTTCTGATTTTACATACGGTTCATGGGCGTATATGAGGGGGGCTATAGCCCCCCCCCCCCAAATGTGTCCAAAAAACTCTAAAAATAAATTAAATAAGATCACTCAGTTAAGGAAAAAGAATGTTTGTTGGGTGTAATATAAGCGTTTTAATTGGTTAACTATTCCAAGTTCTAGATTTTAGTACCCCCAAATGCTCACTGCCCCCCTCCCGAAATTCTCCCAGCCCCCACCCGGAATTATTTTTGTTATACTCCCTTGATACGGTTTACTCCTCCGAATTCAAGGGGGCGCTGTAAAACAGGCTTTTGGCATTATCTTTTACCAAACGTAAAATATTTTGAACGGACTTTCAGAAAATCTTAAAAGTAATGCCCCTACATACGGAATCCGCAAGACGAAATCTACTAAAACCCCCACATAACTTGAACGAATTGCTGCAAGATAGCAGAGCTAGTACAGTAGAACTTGGGTAATTCGAACACCTAGGGACCGATAGAAAAAGTTTGAATTATCCAAAATTCGAATTGCAAAAGTTTTTTGCGCGGTTCCTCCCTCCCCCATAGGGAGGAACCCCGCTTATAAGGTTGATACAATGAAACAATCCGGAAGTGCCGACAAGAAAATTTCGCGTTTCAGAACCCCTAGAGACCGAAAATAACGGTGGTTCAAATTTGTATATATATATATATATATATATATGTATATATTTATATATATATATATATATATATATATATATATATATATATATATTTGTCTGTTCGCTCATTTCTGGCTTCCCTGACGGTCCGATTTTGATGAAATTTGGTACAAAAATCAGTCGTCCAATTTGAAAGGTCAAGTTCGTTAACCAGCAAAATCCGCCCACTGGAAGATGGCGTTTGGGGCGAAATTCGCGCAGAAAAAATCGTAACGCTTACGTTTTTGAGTTCATAAGCTTGTAAGTACTCTTTTTATAGGCTTCTTGGGCTAGGAAAACGAATGAAACCATTTTCAAGGCGATAGCTTTAACCGTTTTCGAGAAAATTGGAAAAATAGTTTTTGAATACCGTTTTTGGTTTGGGTACTTAGAATCACGGGATTCAGTTGAAACAGTATCTGCATGTTCTACTTTCATTAAAACTAGTATGTTGAAAGTTATGTTACGTTTGGAGTTAAGGAAGGGTTAGAATAAAATATTTTATGAACAGACATGAAAAGTTTTGGGAACTTCGTATACTTTCATTAATATCTCAAACACGGTTGGGAAATCGTAAGTGGATAGAAACTATTTGAAAGCTTACTAAATTCTCTACAAAAATGATCCTGAAACTATTTTTGATTAGGTTATGTCAATCGGAGAAATAAGTGCTTAAAACTTCAAATACGTCTGTTTTGTTCTTATGAACGGGGTTTTGTCGTTCTTTTTGTAATTTTTGTCTCTTTCCCTTGGTTTTTTATTGCTTTTTATTTTTGTAATTTATTATGTTAGGAAAATGTATTTGTTTGTAAAACAGGATAGGAAAAATGAGACCAATTTTCTGTTGCTAGAAATAATGAAAATTTTGGGAACTTCGTATACTTTCATTAATATCTCGAAAACGATTGAAAATCTTGGGAAGCGAAAGGTTACCATTCGAAAGCTTACTAAATGCTCTACAAAAAATGTTCTGACGAAAGTTTTAATTAGGCGATGTCAATCGGAGAAATAAGTGCTTAAACCATTAAAGTAATTGATTTCGTTTATTCGAACGGGTTTTTGTCTGTTTTTATTCCTATTTTTTCATTGCTTATAGTTAGATAATGTATTTGACAATAAAATAGATTAATTAAAATAAGAAAAACAATTCGAACAGGTAGATATCGAAAAAAGCTGTGCTTCAAATTAGAATCTATTGTTGAGTAATTATATGAATCTTTGGATAATAATTCCAATAGTTAAAATTATAACTAAATTGGAAAATATGTATTTAATAGAACTCATTAAACCTTTTACAGAGAACTCTATTTTTTATTTTTATTTTATTGATCTTCAGGTCTTTGCATATATTTAAAAACTCTGTTGATATAACCTCTATATCGTTTTTTGTTTTTAGGCCAATCTATAATTCCTTTGGGTTAATATGTTTTTTAAATTGAAGCTTTAAAGGCTCAACAGGAATATTTGTGTAATCACCCTTCACAGTTAATTTATTAGAATCATGAGTGACCGTTTTTGTGTTACAACTAACAATCTTTGAAAACGAAGTTTGACTATCCTTGTTATTGTTATTTTCCTTCTGTTTGGCCGAGATTTTCTATTCATGATCTAATTCTCCTTGAATTTTTTGACTAGATCAAGAACCTAATTTAAGCACTCTTAAATTCCTTAATTTAATTGAGGAAGTTTATCAAGCTTGATATAATCACTTTTGGGTTAATACGGGTGGTCTATACCGAGTCCTTTGTTTGTAAACACAAAGAGCCTTCTGAGTAACGGTAAAGGGCAGTAAAAGTATATGACTTTACCTGGAACCAGACCCTGCATACAGAGAATTACAATACGAGACCTCATTCTCTCTTTTTACCAGCTCCCGTGTAACACCTTAGATCTGTTTATATTGTTAGCGCGGTTCCTCCCTCCCTTCATAGGGAGGAACCCCGCTTATAAAATTGATCTCATGAAACAATCCGGAAGTGCCGACTAGAAAATTTCGCGTTTCAGAACCCCTAGAGACCGAAAATAACAGTGGTTCAAATTTCTATATATATATATATATATATATATATATATATATATATATATATATAAATATATATTTGTCTGTTATTTGAAAGGTCAAGTTCGTTAACCAGCAAAATCCGCCCACTGGAAGATGGCGTTTGGGGCGAAATTCGCGCAAATAAAATCGCAACGCTTACATTTTTGAGTTCATATGCTTGTAAGTACTCGTTTTGTAGGCTTCTTGGCCTAGGAAAACGAATGAAACCGTTTTTAAGGCGATAGCTTTAACCGTTTTCGAGAAAATTGGGAACATAGTTGCTGAATAACGTTTTTGGTTTTGGTACATAAAATCATGGGATTCAGTTGAAACATTTTTTGCATGTTCAAATTTTATCAAAACTAATATCTTAAACTTTGTGTTACGTTTGGAGTTAAGGAAGGGTTAGAATAAAATATTTTATGAACAGACATGAAAAGTTTTGGGAACTTCGTATATTTTCATTAATATCTCGAACACGGTTGGGAAATTTTCATAAGTGGATAGAAACTATTTGAAAGCTTTCTAAATTCTCTACAGAAAAGATTCTGAAACAAGTTTTGATAGGTGATGTCAATCGAAAAAATAAGTGCTTAAAACTTCAAATACGTCTGTTTAGTTCTTGTGAACGGGTGTTTGTCGTTCTTTTTGTAATTTTTGTCTCTTTCCCTTAGTTTTTTATTGATTTTTATTTTTGTAATTTCTTATGTTAAGAAAATGTATTTGTGTGTAAAACAGGATAGGTAAAATGAGACCAATTTTCTATTGCTAGAAATAATGAAAAGTTTTGGGAACTTCGTATAATTTCTTAATATCTCGAAAACGGTTGAAAATCTTGGGAAGCGAAAGGTTACCATTCGAAAGCTTACTAAATGCTCTACAAAAAATGTTCTGACGAAAGTTTTAATTAGGCGATGTCAATCGGAGAAATAAGTGCTTAAACCATTAAAGTAATTGATTTCGTTTATTCGAACGGTTTTTTGTCTGTTTTTATTCCTTGTTATTTCTTAATTGCTTATAGTTGGATAATGTATTTTACAATAAAACTAGGTAAGTAAAATAACAAAACAATTTATTGTTAGAAATATAGATTTCCTCGATTCCAAGACCTTGTAACTGGCGGGACCCTTTCAAGTGTTGACCGACCCTTCCAGGTAAGATCGTAAATCAAGACCTTTCAAGACTGGTGGAACCAAAATAATAACTGCTTCTATTTTAATCTTAAGGCGATTCGCCAAAGTTGCGAAGCCTTATCAATAAATAAATATTTTAATCTTTCCAAATTAGACTAGGGATAAGAAAGGAACCGCGCTAAGATGATGCAGTTCCTGCGAGTCGGACTTTTGAAAATTAAGGGCTAAAAAATCGAACTTCATATTTTCACATTTTTTAATTTAAAAAAAATACATTTTATTTAAAGAATAACAAACATTTCGTGAATTGATGATTATGTACATAAGTAATAAATAATTTATCAAAAAGTAAAAATAAAAGTCTATTGTTTTGAAAAAAAAGTCATTTTCATGGGCAAGAAAATGTCATTTTCTTTAATCGCAGCTTTTTTCTCTGACAACGTTAAAGTTTTATAACTTCTAGGCTTGGACATCTTAAATCAACAACTCTCGGAACTGCACTGTACACCGGAAATTCAAGGCACAAACAATAAAACAGATCTAGGCACTGACCAACCTATTACTGAATAGGAGGGATGATGGGAGGGAATTCTAGGATAAAACGACAGGATGTAACAATAAACCCCTGGAAGTCCAAGAACTGGACCGCCGCGCTTCTTGTCCCGGAACCCCTATATCCGTATCTTAATATCCTTCTTACCCGAGGGGAGAATATTTTCACAAGGTTTAAGATCGACCGCCTCTCTGTCCACTTCCCAGTGAAAAAATCGTATTAACCACGATTTTTTTACATTGTTTATGCCCTAAATTCTAGGGACCGAAAGACGATTTCGAATTATCGAAGTTCGAATTATCCATGTTCCACTGTATACGAACGCAATATTTTCTTACCTACGGGGAACAATGCTGATTCATTAGGTAGGTGGAATCGCTCTGGAAATGAATCACTCTTCTAAATATAAGGTACTGAATTCGTTTATAAATGATTACTCGAAAGGCTAGAATTCGAAGCTATTTATTCCGATCAACATTCGACAGCCTTAACTCAATTCACTACCGTGCTTAGCGTAAAATCCATTGCATAACTGTTTTCAGCAATTGCTTTAAAAAAGTTTTTTTTTTTTTTTTTTTTTTTTTTTGAAAACAGAAGATTTAATATATTTAGGTCCGATTTTATAATGCATAACATAGTTAGCTATTGAGGTAATTAGCAGTCAGGGAATAGTTGGGATTTGGCTAGGAAAACATGAATACGATGTTTATGAAAATCTGTATTATGAACGTTTTGGCTACTCTTCTTTGGTAGCCTTCGTCAACAATGAATGCCGGGGTTATTGATCTTCTCTGACTGTCTATCACCTCAAAAGCTAACTATATACACCTTATTCCACAAAATAGTTATGGAGTATGTCTGGTTGGCCAGGATTGAAACCGTCCTGTAAGGATTCAAACACTTCATCATCATCGAAATGCTATCACAGTGAACGGGATATCAGAACAAGACCCAAGTTTAGTCAAAATTATCAAAACGTTTAGATATTTAGACTTTTGTAAAGGAATTAATTTGTCAAACAATATATTGTATATCAATCTGTGTCACTACATTATTATTTTTAAATTACAATTATAAAAGTGAAATGGGACTTTTACGTCCCATTATGAATGGACATTCATAAAATATGCCCAAGATTTATCTTATCTCTTATGAAAACAAAACAAAAAACGATGACAAATCTAGGCCTGGATAAGTCTAGGAAGGAGGATATCGGAGAGGAAGGGAATTTCTAATGGGGTAAAGCGATAGATGGGCTATGGTGGAATTATTGGTGGTGGGTATAGGATATCCCTTCCGATCTCCGATATTGCTAGCCCATGTCTTTTATCTCCTACCCCATAAAAGCACCTCCTCTTTTACCTCTACTTATAAACCTAACATATCTCTTTATCTATGCCTAAATCATTTTCATTCAACATTCGTTCAATTCCTCAATTTAAGTAAACCCCAACAAAATGTTCCGTTAGGCGTACTCCATCTGTTATTGTGCATTAACTCTACTAATTAAATGGATTAATGTGGAAAACCACCTAAACCATCAATGCGATCTAGAAATCCTGTGAGCTTTACTTGAAATACCGCCGCTCTATGAACCTTAGGTTATAAACATAGTGGTTCTCTAAGCTATATTGATAATATTAATAGACAGAGCCTATATTTTATACAAAAATAAAGCTGTATTTTTATCTGTTTACACACTATTATTGACAAAAACAGCTGGATTTTAAACCACTTTAAACACTAAACCATTAACTGTCTTCGGGATTTCTACATCTTTTAATTTCATCCAAGATAGAATTATAAATATTGGTAACATTGATAGAATAGCAAGTATTACAAAAATATGTTCGATTTACAGTCTTTTGCAGTTTCGTGTTTTGATTTCTTTAAATTCTTTGAAAACAGAAGAGACTCGAAAACTCGAACATTCAGAAGCTTATACAACAACACGCTGTTTGATAATTCTTTTAGGTAAATCTATAGGTTTCCACCTTTCCTAAACGTTCATGTAACAAGAAATATTTGTAACGAGACGTGAAATAAGAAACCTTAACCAACCCGCCTCTCCTAAATGAGAGGTGTTAGTCACGGAGTCTGGGGAGACCCGATGTTCATTAGTTTACTCACTCACTCACTGTTGGGCGCTACAGTCCTTGTAGGACCTGGGCCTCTGCCACTATCCTGCTCCACGCCACGCGGTTTGCTGCTAAGTTCCTCCAATTTCGGATCCCTAGCGTCCGCAAGTCCTCCTCCAGGTCATCAAGCCACCTCCGTCTTGGCCGGCCTCTCTTTCTTTTGCCCCCAGGTGCACCATTCAGCATCAATTTAGGTAGCCTACAGGGTTCCATCCTTTCAACGTGCCCTAACCACCGTAGCCTACCTTTCTTGATGACATAGAGGATGTCAGGCTCGCCATACATTTCTGTAAGTTCGGCATTGCTCCTGATCCTCCACCTGTGGTGCTCTCTTACGGCTCCAAAAATCTTCCTCGGGACTCTCCTTTCTCAGACCAACAGACCTCTCCTCATTTCTTTGGTCAGAGTCCACGTTTCGCTGCCGTACACAACAACTGGTCTAATCACAGTTTCTGGGGAGACCCGATGTTCATTAGTTTACAAATTTTAAAATAAATTAATTTTTAGTTTCGCTTAAGGGGTTATACTACCTTGTGCGATCAAAATGAATGTTATTTTCTTGAATTTTTAACAAACAAATAAATCAATATTTTTCAATTCTTTATATCAAACGTTTTATATAGAATGTTAGTATCCATAAAACATAACTTTGAATTCATAAAAAAAAAAAAATATATTTATTTATTTTTCGAGCTTCGCAACGACGGCGACTTGCTGTTTTCTCTTAAAGAAAAAAAAAGGCGGCACTGTGTTTGACGAATAGAAACGCGCTTTTTTCATGGTCATAGTCTGCAGGCGGCAATTTTTATTCTAAAACAAAAAACTAAAATTATCTCGAAAGAAGAAGGGTAAATCTATTTAAGTACGTAGAATTTTTAAGAAATATTAATTTTTTCGAAAACGGTGAACAATTATTCATTTTCCATTAAAAAATTCGTCGAAAATCGAAAAATACTAGAAAATATCTTTAGGAAGCTGCCATTAAAATTTTAAGCTGATCGGGCAAAAATTGAACACGCCAGAGTAATGCCCGATTTGAAAAACATAGTTTTGAGAAAACGACCTTAGAGTTTAATGTTCTAAAATGTTTATTTTTTCATATTTAATTTTTTTTTAATATACTTTCTTGTAATAAAGATGAGAAAAATGAAAAAAAATGTGTTTTAATTTTACATGTATAAGGTGGACCAAAAAAAACTTAAGAATTAAAAAGGAACAATCTAAGCTCGCTCAAAAAATTATCTTCAAATCAGCATCGCGTTCACTCAGCATCGGGATATCACTTGAAAAATCGTAATTTTTGCCCATTTAAAAAATGTTTCTTCACATAAGAGCTCTGGGATATCATTCTTGATTAGTTAAGGAAGCATTTTAGCCCATAAAAAATGGTAAAAAAAAGTACTTACTTACCAGCCAACGCCCACCCTTCTCATGGATTATCAGCCATGAGATGGCGCGCTGACCAGTAGAGACGAGACCTCCTGAGTGCTTCAGTGAGATCCAGAACGGAGTGGTCCAGAGCTGGATGATCACCAATCACCAAGTAAGTAATCGGAAAATAAATGTTGAGAGTTGAAATTATTATATGATTCCGAGTATTATTTGCTTTGCTTTGTAGTTTTGGTTTTCTATTTACTTTTCATAAGTACGACACGTTTTTAGTGCAATATGATGAATTTCCTTTGTTCGTGTTGGGAGAAGCTGTTGGAAATTACAGGGAAGCTGAAGACCAAAGCAGGTGGACATAATTTCCCTTTGTAAGCGAAGATCTACACCTTCCGCTGTTAGCTACTTCTCCTTCCCCAGCCACGAATCTTCCTTGTAAATCTTTTCATGAAAAGCATTTTTTCCTCCTCTCTTTCCCTCTCACTGTTTACAATTTAGCGTTTCCCTCATTCTTTTCTTCCCTAAATTTCCTCGCCACCTTTTTTATTTTCAGCGAGAAATATGCGGTCTGTATTAAATTACTGTAGGAAATGAGCAATTCCTTACAGTTCCAGAAACTTTTTCAGGAAATGTATTTTCTTTCCTGAATGACTGAAGAATTAGCAAAAAGAATGAAAAATTACAATAAAATAGAAACAGATTGTATTTTGAATGTACAAATAATTAACAAAAGGTTAAAAAATAAGTGACTTTAACAAACTGGTTACACACCGGCAATGAGTAACACTTAAATTATACATTCCTACAACTAGTGGTGAAATTGTTGCAAGCAAAATCGTTAAATTTGAGAACTACAGAAAGAAAAATTAAATTCTTAGCAAGTCAGGGAGGACTCGGCTAAAAAAACAATCAAATTTGCGGAATAAAAAAAATATTTTTGAACGTTTAGCCACGCATTTTGGAAGCCTTCAATGAAGCCTAGGGGATGGAGAAAAGCCGGGGTCACCAAGCTGGTAACTTTGCTCTTCTTTCATCCCTTAGGCATCCATTGCTGAAGAAGACTGACAAAGAGCATGATGACACGTTCAAAATATTAATTCTTCCGAAAATCTTATTGCTGTTATTAGCCGAATCTCAACTATTCCTTAGGTTCTTGTCAGGTCGACGGCTAACTATCAGCATTTCAAAATTGAATTCTTGTCAACTCTTTTCTAGAACTTTTCAAAGGAAGAATGTTGCACTTATGAAAGCAATTTTGAAAAATGTCGATGTACATACTAACACCAAAAATGTATGTTTATATATATAGGTGTATGCGAACGTTGCCTATAGAATAAGGACAATTTACAGCCTTCCAGTATGTAGGCATTCTAACTAAAAAATCTTTTAATTATTGTTCCTTATACGGAATGCACTCGTGAGTAAGAATACATTCTACATAGGGATCTGAAATAATATTTTTCGTAATGCGTCTAACCTTGAAAGCACCCGCCCCGTTCTATAATAGAAAATAGTTTTTCTAAAACTTTTGTCTGTTAAAAGACAACTGGATGGAACCCTAGGCAACCACGCGTG
The DNA here is from genome assembly GCA_946811695.1 of Gonocerus acuteangulatus. Taxonomy (NCBI): domain Eukaryota; kingdom Metazoa; phylum Arthropoda; class Insecta; order Hemiptera; family Coreidae; genus Gonocerus; species Gonocerus acuteangulatus. The sequence goes on from OX328132.1 coordinate 107,852,678, forward strand.
AACGGAGAAGTTCAATGAAGCGATTAAGAACTTATGACAAGAGTGACTATGGATTTATGCAAATAGAAATGACCTGAATCCAAGTGACCTATGTTGGAGAGAGTTGAGATTATCCAGCTCCATGAAGTACCTCAACCTCTCCATTGGAGATAAGATGTGATAACTATAAGGGAGCAGATGGCACTTATAGGCTAATAGCCTCTTTGTCTTAATAGGATCAAAGTCTTATCTTAAGTTTTCACGCATAATCTCGGAGTTAAAATAGGATTCTCCAGGCGAAAACTCTTTAATTACTTTGAGCTTTGTCGTGGAGCAAATTTCGAAGAGACACGGGTTCATGGGAGCGGAGATCTCCTTTGACAATCATTTTTGTTCGTCATTTAGAGCCTTTTACATCTATACTAATTCATAAACTATGTTTTTTATTAAAATTACTGGAAAGTCATTTAATTCATTGTCTCGTAATAATTTTATATTTTTTTAAATCAATTTTGGGATGGTCCAGAGCGCCCCAGTGTCAAGAAACACCATACTTTGATTACTTGTCAACCGATAAACAACCAACTTTGATTAAATCAATGGTTAATTATGAATGTCTTAAATACAAAAACAAGAAACACATTGAGCTCAAAGGCTAGAAAAAAAAAAAGAAAATACCCTAACCTACACTGATTTGTTTTTTATAAAGCCAAAAATATTTAATATTTTAAAAACGGGTAGCTTTTGGATAAAGCAATATGGGCTTAAAATGTTTTGTTTTGACCAAAACTATTACCTCGAGTTGGATGTGGGTTGACTTACCAGTAACCCAGTATATTTATAATTATTATAATAATTTATAAAATTAATTAATAGGAAGATGGTTAAGTAATCACTTATTGAAAAAGTATTTAATTTTATCATAACTTATAATACTCACGACCTTCAACGATTGCCCATCATATTGCAGATATCTCATACTTTAACTTAGTCAGTAAAAAAATTGTCCATTCATTGAAACATACCTGAAAACAAAACAGTCTTATTAATAAAAATCAAATCTTTCCTGGGTATATATAGTACAGATCTTAAAAATGTAGTACTCAGTTTTCTTTTTTTTTTGTCCATGCCACCTCCTCAGGGGCTATTAAAATCCTAGACGCGTGGTCCATTCGCTACCCATATTATGACTCAAATAAATATATCCAGGTAAAGTGAATATACTGAGTTGGTCAAAAATACGTAAATTTGAAAACAATAATTAAATTGTTTTTAATAATTATTAAAAACAATTTAATTATTGTTAATCAAACCAAAAATTTGATTTGATGATTTTGGCTAATCTCTGTGTTTCTCGGTGTGCTGAGGCCGAGAATGAAGTCCGTTTTTCTCTATCACGTACAGATTTTTTTCGAATCCATAGAACATAATATACCTGCTATACACATAAATTTGGTAAGAAGTAGGTTTTTATTTTTTTTCCAAACGATTTCTCTTTTTATAAACAGACATCTTTCACTAGGTGGTGTAGGCAATGACTCCCTCAGTAGATGTTGTAGGCCTGAGGGTGTCTAGGCACGACCTGTTCAGACAGGAACGTACTTGTTTGGTCTCAGATGTCACCGTCTGAAGCTAAACGAGATTGAACCTGTTGTATCAGGAACTTGGAGCTAAATTTCTGTCCATTCTCTCAGTTCAGTAGTATCAACTGAAGTGAACACATTCACTGAGGTCTCTTAGTTGTGTCAAAGTGATTAAGAACGTATTTTAAGGTTTGAAAGTGCATTTAGACAAAATGTCTCATCGTCGTTGTGTTACCAGTCCAGACTACTTCTGTTTTATCTGTGGTGAGTACACAGTTAAGAAATACCAACGAAATATAACAGGTTTTGTCAAAAATGTATATAATGCATATTTTGGCTTGAGAATAGGAGATCAAGATAAAGTGTGGGCTCCTCACAAAGTATGCCATAGCTGCGTAGAAAAACTTCGCTTATGGTACAAAGGAGAGTTAAAATCTTTCGGATTTGCTATCCCAATGATGTGGAGGGAGCAAAAAAACCACGTCAATGACTGTTACTTTTGTAATTGTCATGTTCAAGGCTATAATTCCAAAAATCATAAGCTCATTAACTACCCTAATGTGGAATCTGCTAGTCGTCCGGTACCACACGGTCCTGGATTGACAGTTCCTCAGCCCCCTCGTGACTTGGGCAGTATAGATAGGGAAGCTAATAGAGAAGACTGTATGTCGGAGAGCGATGAAGTACACAGTGAGTTCAAAGCAAGCAGTTCAGAAGATGAACCTCAGCTTATTTCTCAACAGGAGTTGAACGACTTAGTGAGAGATCTTGGACTTCCAAAAGATGCAGCTCAGTTACTTGGCTCCCGTCTTAAAAACAAAAATTTATTACAGCCAGGCACTTCTTTTTCATGGTATCGACACCGTGAAGCAGTTTTTGTTCCTTACTTTGCTCTGGATGAGAATCTTATTTATAGCAAAGACATTCTTGGTCTGATGGGTCAATTTGGTATACAATATGACCCGATTCATTGGCGTCTATTCATAGACTCATCAAAGCGAAGTCTAAAGGCTGTTTTGTTGCACAATGGCAATACTTATGCTTCAGTTCCAGTTGGCCATTCGGTACATTTAAAAGAAACATACGAAAATTTGTCATTAGTTCTCGAACAAATTCATTATAATGAGCATAACTGGTTGATATGTGGAGACTTGAAAGTACTTACTATGCTCTTAGGTCAGCAATCACGGTACACCAAGTTCCCTTGTTTTTTATGTTTATGGGATAGCCGAGACAGAAATTCCCATTGGAACAACAAAGACTGGCCATCACGAGGAGCTCTGTCGCCAGGCCAAAAAAATGTAATTAGGAGAAGTTTGGTTCCTTCTGACAAAATCCTGCTACCTCCTCTACACATAAAGCTAGGGCTGATAAAACAATTCGTAAAGTCTCTCAATAAAGAAGGTGAATGTTTTAAGTACTTATGCTCCAAGTTCCCACGATTAAGTGATGCAAAGCTAAAAGAGGGGATCTTTGTAGGCCCAGATATTCGGAAACTTTTCACAGATCCACATTTCACTCAGACCATGAATGAGAAGGAGAAGGAAGCTTGGAATTCTTTTAAAGATGTTGTTGAGAAGTTCCTTGTTAATGTGAAGGTTCCCAACTACAGAAGTATCGTGGAACGCATGTTGAAGGCATTTCAATTACAAGGTTGCAACATGAGTTTGAAGGTTCACTTCTTAGATTCGCATGTGGACTATTTTCCGGAAAACTTAGGGGAAGTAAGTGAGAAACAAGGGGAAAGGTTCCATTAGGACATCCAGGAAATGGAACGTAGGTATCAGGGCAAACGGAACGTAAACATGATGGCTGACTATTGTTGGATGCTGCAGCGTGAATCATCTGAAGAGTCCTACAGCCGGAAACGAACACGGAGAAATTTTCAAGAGAAAAAAATACGTTTTCATAAAAATAATAACTAAATATGCCACTGTTAATTCTGAAGCTGTTATTTCTACACATTTATGTATTTTGTACAGTAAACAACATTGAAATAACTAAAAGATCATGGAAATAAATGAAAACTCTTATTCGCCAATTCTGTTTTCTTTTAATGGTAGTACCTCTGCCCTTACTTGAGATTGAACAATTTCCTTACGTGATAGAGAGGGACTGACCTCATGTTCGGCTTCAGCACGCCAAGGAGCATAGAGATTGACCAAAATCATCAAATCAAATTTCAGAAAGATTATTTTTGTAGACCTGTGTAATTAAACTATTAGCTCATGAAGCTACTGAGATGATTTAATATTACATGTTATAAATGAAACTGCTCTAACGAAGAATATTACACACGAATTCCATTTAAAAAATTCAGAAAAAAAAGAAACTAGAAAAAGCATAGCACAAGAGTCTTTTACTATCGAAGACAGAATTCGTTAAACATACGGATATAAAATATTATATATCTTTCCAATTTGTTAGTCAACAATTAATATTTTATTAATTTCATTCATCATAAGTCTAAAAACCATTTTATTTTCTACTGACTAATATTCTTCTGGATGATAGATTTAAATTGTTTAGACTACATTGATTCTTCACAGCTGATTGACACCTTACATAGTAATCGCACTCATGCCTAAGCCATTGTATGGGGAAGGCTCACTTTTGTAGAATTAGAATTTATTAGATGCCAAAAGAGTATTTTTAACTCTTTAGGAGGCATCTGAAATTAGGTGAAACATGTAAAAGATATTTAAATAAAATAATTGACATCGTTAATTCCATTTTTTATTGATCTTTCGCCTGACTTATATATATACTGTGTACTTTGGGTCAACGTAAGATATTCATAAATTCTTCAAATTTTTATAAGAACCTATGGGTAATTATGATGTTGCTATTGTTAATCCTGTTTGTGGCCAAACAGTTTATGTTAGAGAAAAAATGCAATAAAAAGAATTGTTGAGGTTGACGTCAGGTAAACGCCAAACAATGAGAAAATAATGATTCTCTGTGATCAATTTGGTTTTCTAACAAAACGCGCTTCCTTCTTAAATAGGACTCTTTCTCTCCTTGTGATAAGGGTTTAGAATTATTTGGGCGAGTAACTATGCAGTTATTACTCCATGGGGGAAAGTTAAAAGAGAGTTTTTTTATTTTAATTGCTGACTCGAAGCCGAGTGCCAAATTAGATGTTGGTAAGAGTGATATTATCATTTAATTAATATTTAATGTTATAGTTATTATGGTTCTTAAAATAATACGAAAATAATATTAGTGCATTGGAATAATCATTGATACGACATTAACTAATTTGAACTATAATTTATTATCTGGAACGTCTATTACGAACTTGGTCAGACTTTTTTTATTTTATTTTTAAATAACTGTTATTAAAATTTAATGTGGTAATCTTTTCTTTGATTTTAATGTCTCAAAATGCTTCATTATTTTATGTTGAAGTTCTAAATCATTAATATTATATTATATTGAGAAGTTCCATTGTTTTAGCGCGGTTCCTCCCTCCCCCATAGGGAGGAACCCCGCTTATAAGGTTGATACAATGAAACAATCCGAAAGTGCCGACTAGAAAATTTCGCGTTTCAGAACCCCTAGAGACCGAAAATAACGGTGGTTCAAATTTGAATATATATATATACATATATATATATATATATATATATATATATATATATATGTATATATACTTATTTATATATATATATATATATATATATATATATATATATATATATATATATATATATTTGTCTGTTCGCTCATTTCTGGCATCCCTAATGGTCCGATTGTGATGAAATTTGGTACAAAAATCCGTCGTCCAATTTGAAAGGTCAAGTTCGTTAACCAGCAAAATCCGCCTACTGGAAGATGGACGTTTGGGGCGAAATTCGCGCAAAAAAAATCGTAACGCTTACGTTTTTGAGTTCATAAGCTTCTAAGTACTCGCTTTATATGATTCCTGGGCTAGGAAAACGAATGAAACCATTTTCAAGGCTATAGCTTTAACCGTTTTCGAGAAAATTGGAAAAATATTTTTTGAATACCGTTTTTGGTTTGGGTACTTAGAATCATGGGATTCAGTTGAAACATTTCCTGCATGTTCTACTTTCATTAAAACTAATATGTTGAAATTTTGGTTACGTTTGGAGTTAAGGAAGGGTTAGAATAAAATATTTTATTAACAGACATAAAAAGTTTTAGTAACTTTGTTTACTTTCCTTAATTTTTTTTTTTTTTTATTTTTTTTTTCGGCGCATCTACATCTAGGTCATTAGCGCCGACCTCCAGGGTGCAGCGAGGAATTTTACCAGCGAGCCGTGGGATGATAAAATTCCCGCCGGAGGTTGGGAATCGAACCCACCATCTCCCGCTTATGAATCCAAGGCGCTAGCCATTAGACCACGGGAGACCCCCCACTTTCCTTAATATCTCGAAAAAGGTTGAGAATCTTGGTAAACGGAAGAATACCATTAGAAAGCTTATTAAATGCTCTAAAAAAAAGGTTCTAATGAAAGTTTTGATTAGGCGATGTCAATCGGAGAAATAAGAGCTTAAAACTTTAAAGTAATTGATTTCGCTTATTCGAACTGTTCTATTTGTCTGTTTTTTATTCCTTGTTATTTTCTAATTGCTTATTGTTGGATAATGTATTTGAAAATAAAACAGGTTAAGAAAAATAAGAAAAACAATTTAATGTTAGAGATATGGATTTCCAAGATTCCAAGACCTTGTCACTAGCGGGTCCGTTTCCAGTGTAGCCGACCCTTCCAGGTAAGATTGTAAATCATGACCTTTCAAGACTTTACTACTCACAGGAATGGCGTTAGTGACCTTAAGGGTTGACACGCCATTATAATAATTAATTAAAAAAAAAGACTGGTGGAACCAAATTAATAACTGCTTCTATTTTAATCTTTCCAAATTAAACTAGGGATATGAACGGAACCGCGCTAAGATGATGCAGTCCTGCGAGACGGACTTTTTTACAAAATCAAACAAATGTGCAATCTTAGTCAGTTTGTCACCCATATCTTTAATGAAATTACCGATGATGTCAACTAGAGAAATAATCACACCGCATACTGGGCACACCCAGGTGCTTCATACTTTGACATTAGATAGGAACCATGTGTGACCTATCCTGAGCCGAGGCAGAACCACCTCTGCTCTCCTACTTTCTAATATAGACGAGGTCCTCCAGGGCACTTAATTTCTATTAATTTGTTTTCCAATATTGCACCATTTAGAGATCCAGGCAAATTTAATTTGGCTTTTTATATATGACTCATCCTCATTCCGTAGTAAAATGCTACTCCATCAGTAGAAGCTATTTAAGGTGCTTGATCCGCTTTTTCATTTTGAGGTATTCCTTGGAGGACTTGGAATCCTGACAAAATTAACTTCGGGTCCATTTCTACGCAAGTTATCTTCAGCTTCAATTCATCTAATGTCCAAAGGATGTTTAGAGTAATGGTTACTTATGGCCATTAAAGTCTTCATTACTAATAGCATTAATACTTCATTGTTTTAAATACAATATCCTTTTGCCATATTCATATGTTTTATTCAAAATTATGTTTTTCCTTCAATCAACCGTAGCAAACGTTAGATGCCCACAATACAATGCAGAAGTCCCTTAACGTTTTAAGTGCTAAGCTCAACGAACAGGAAAGCTCCATCCAGGACTTTTATAATTACGGACTCAATAAAAAGTATACAAGGAAAGGGCCTTGTAAAGCGGCGGAATAGTTTTATCGCGATTCGAAAACTTCGAAGTTAATTAAGCCAACATTATTGAAGTTGGGTTTTTAGCTTGCTTTATTTTAATATGTGTGGGACGGGGGAGGCTTTATGGGAGGCAAGGGTGTTAAGTCATTAGCGATCCTCTGCAAAAAATATGATTAATGATATAACCTAATATAGGTCGGCCAAGTCAGGGCTATAGGGGCTAAGTATCAATGCCCACATTTTTACTCATATCCTTTACTTTTAGCGAGTTCCCTTACTCCTACACGTACAAAACTCGCTTATAACGTTGACCTGAAGACGGTTTCCAGAGGTGCCGATGGGAAATTTCCACGTTGAGCATTGACCATTTGGGGAGGGGGGGGGGGTGAAGATCGTAGCAGGTGCTGCTCAGAGCGCTTAGCGTGAAATATGAAATTAGTTGTGAAAGAAATGAAGGTATTTCGTTTTACCCCCAAAAAACTAGTTTATGAAAAAAAAGAAAAAGATTTCTATCCTCCCTATGGCGAGGAAACTCAATTGTAAGGTCTAAAATTCGAAGGTATAAATATAAAAAATTATTGGCATCTCATAATCCGGTTGTTCAACCAACAAAATTTCTTTTTATTTTGAGCACTAAGACGTCGGAGTGCTCAAAAAATTTTGAAATTATTTTTACGTGATTCAAAATCATGGAAATTAAGGTCTTGAAATTTTGGTTAAATTTGAAGATAATTCAATAAATCTTTATTATTATTATTTTTATTTTTTTTGTTACATTTGTTGTATTTAATAAACATTGTGGAAGAGGGAATTAACATACTCGCTCCTGACTCATGAAGAACATTTTATTGGCAATAATATGGCTTTTCATCGGTATGTCTCAGCGCTCTCTTCATTCACATCCTCTTATTTTTCAGATTCTCGATTGATTGTTGAGTAAGCTTTTTCTTCGTCAGACCAAGCTGCTCCAAAATGCCTGCTCACCAGCCGACTATCTATTAGCTGTTCCTCTGGATACTTGATGGCGACTCTACTCACAAAAAGCGATATTTAAAATACGGAGCAAGGCGGGTTTATTTGAATGCTGAACATTTATGTTAGAAAAGTCTCGTTGGATTTGTAGAAATTGTTATTTTATAAAAGTATAGAAAATGGGCTCTCAGAATATCCTCTCGTTCCTGAATGCAAATCTTAGAGGCACAAAAAAAACAAGTATTACTGGAAAGAGGTCAACCGCTGACCTTCCTGGCTTTAGTCGAGTTTAGAAGTACTTAGGAAATCCGAGCAAAACTCATGATTAATGATAGCCACTAATTTGTGTGTCAGGAATGAGTGGGACTCCATTTGCCTAATACCTCCCTTTATATGAACAAGTGGTAGAGGACTCTTCAGCCCATCGCTTCATCCTCTTCCCTAATACTACTTTTCTTAGCTCAAGAACATTTCACACTTCATTGAAACGAGTGGTGTTTTCTCCTATACCACTCCTTTCTTTGGAAGTCCAACTTGTTTCAAGAAAATTAGAAATTCGTGAGGGAAACCTAGGGTGGTCCAAGATCTAATGGTAAAAACTCAAGTTGAATGTAAAAGCCAAGGAACCCCCCAATTCTTTTCTATTTGATATAAGAAGTAAGGAACAAAAATTTGAAGGTCATAACTCACTTTGAAGGCAGTGCTCAATGATGTTTTAAAAACTGAAAATGGGAATTTTTTACAATATTGAAAAAATTTCAAGACATGTTAGGATACAAAAACTTAAATTTATTTGGTTATTTTACATTAGAAACCATGTTAAAAATAAGTACATTTTATAATAAAGACCATAATAAAAATTAAGTCTTTAAATTTTGCCTTTGGAAGTGGCTGCATGAGCCAAAAGGCTCTTCTTAGTGAGTGGTTCAGAAAAATCTTCGCTCTTGCCACCTAAAACTTTTTCTAACTCTATTTTTGGACGAAGGTTGATATAATTTACCATCAGAACCATTTTTGGAAATGCTTTTGGCACTTGAACACTCATTTAAGTCATCATGGAGTGGATTAATAGAAGAAGACGTGGATTTTGCAGCAGAAACACACTTTTCTCTTCTCTCCTCTTCTTTTTCAAATCTTTCTTGTTTTATAATATACTCTTTGTCTTGAGACGGAATGATCATTTTTCTTTTAGTTTTTTTGGCCAGTTAAAAAACGTCTTGTTGTATTTTCATGAGAATTAGAGCATCTGAATGGGCAATCTCAAAAAGTTTTCCGATTTTTCCTACAAATGATTGCTCGTTTGTTCTTTGTTTTTCTGACTTTATTTTTCTTTAAAAGTAGCCACAGTGAATTCACACTTTCAAGTTTTTTAATCGAATCTTTGGTATATTTAGTCGGGATTAGGGCTTTGATCCAAACTTTAGTCAATTCTTCAATTGTGCTATGACGAGCTTTCCTGACAGATTTTTTTCCCCTTAAAAAAAGTGAAATCTTAACAAAACGTCTTTTGTTGTAGGAATTTCGTATTCTAAGCCCTTAATACCGATTATGCGAACACTGAGTGCCAGCGCTGTCATTTTGATATAAATATAGTTCAAACTAAAAATCACACTTTCAAAAAATAAACTAGATACTTTCACTGGCTCAGTTCTCTATTTCAGTTTCTACTAAATGAAAAAGTACAATGATCTTCCTAAGTGAAATTTTGCAGTTTAACAAACCTGAATCAAAAAATGCATAAAATGCCCGAAAGTATCAAATATTTGAAGTTTTATAACTCCTTTACATTCCAGTACTCTCATGTTGAAAATGCTGAAAAGTTTTAATATCAACTGTAATAAAGAGATCAACAGCTTTGTTAACTTCTGAATCCTAAAAAAACAAAACAACACAAATTTTCTAAACTTAAGTGTTTATAGAAATTTATGAAAACTAAACGTTGTTGAGCAGTACCTTCCATATCTTCTAGAGTGCTACGATTTTGCATGGATTATTCTTTTATTAGATGAAACAAAATGGGAGGGTCCCTAGGTCTCTAAAAAAAAAACTTTAGTAGTGTAGTTTTTTTGGACCACCTTAGGGAAACCGAATTTGATATATATTTGAATTTGCCTTATTATTAAGGCAACTTTGGGTGGAGGCAAACCTCTAAGTCTTCAAAAAACTGATTAAGAAAATATTGAGTAATTTAATAAAACACTAATAACAATAGCTCTTAGTATAGCTCTTAATTTACATGCCATTTTAATAACAGGTGTTTCTTATTGGAAATTTAATGTAGATTCCAAAAATGTTTTCGTTATTTACGATACCTGAACCAAAACACAGTTTTTCATAAAAGAACAATAGTTTTGAAAATAGATACAATTTTAATAGATCTACTACATATTGAGATAGAACGCTCATTTCTGCGTCCCTGAACTACAAATGAGGTGTAGAATAAACCCCTAACGTTATGACATCTCAATGTGGGACACCCTGTATAAGCAAATATGAATATTAGTTTAAATTCAAAATGAGATGAGAGCTTTTTAATAGCACCGCGGCAATGTTCCTGGTTTTCCGAACACCTCTTCTTCAATAGCACCGCGGCAATGTTCCTGGTTTTCCGAATACCTCTTCTTTAATAGCACCGCGGCAATGTTCCTGATTTTCCGAATACCTCTTCTTTAATAGCACCGCGGCAATGTTCCTGATTTTCCGAATACCTCTTCATTAATAGCACCGCGGCAATGTTCCTGATTTTCCGAATACCTCTTCTTTAATAGCACCACGGCAATGTTCCTGGTTTTCCGAATACCTCTTCTTTAATAGCACCGCGGCAATGTTCCTGATTTTCCGAATACCTCTTCTTTAATAGCACCGCGGCAATGTTCCTGATTTTCCGAATACCTCTTCTTCAATAGCACCGCGGCAATGTTCCTGATTTTCCGAATACCTCTTCTTCAATAGCACCGCGGCAATGTTCCTGGTTTTCCGAATACCTCTTCTTTAATAGCACCGCGGCAATGTTCCTGATTTTCCGAATACCTCTTCTTTAATAGCACCGCGGCAATGTTCCTGATTTTCCGAATACCTCTTCTTTAATACCACCGCGGCAATGTTCCTGGTTTTCCGAATACCTCTTCTTTAATAGTTGGGAATATTGTACACATTTATATAAGGCAATTGTAAAAAACAGAATGATCTCTGCTCTAAAATGTTCTACATGTTTCACACCTTTTTAATAGCACCGCGGCAATGTTCCTTGTTTTCCGAATACCTCTTCTATAATAGTTGTGAATATTGTACACATTTATATAAGGCAATTGTAAAAAACAGAATGATCTCTGCTCTAAAATGTTCTACATGTTTCACACCTTTTTAGCGTCTCATAAGGAGCTTAAATGTATGATTATTCATCCATTAAAATTACAAAAAACCTGTAGTGCTAATTAAAACTCATGTTTGTAATACCGTCTAAGCAGAAACTCTTATGAGTTTCAAATAATATATATATATATATATATATATATATATATATATATATATATATATATTATTTAGGTGCGCAATTATTAGGTAAAAGAATTATTGAACACGTAAAGAGCATTGGCACACAAGAAAACGGTACAGCATTGACGGATCATGCAATAACAAAAAAACACAGTTTCAAATTCAAAGAATTCAAAATTTTAAACAAAGAAAGAAATACACTGAGAAGAAAAATAAAATAAAATATTTATATTTTAAAAAATTCGAAAATAGCAGTGAATAAAATAACTGATCTGAAAAATGTACACCAAATTTTCTATGGAATAATAAATTAATGCCCAAAAATTTTAAAAAAATTTAAAAAATATTTGAAAAGTAGACTTAACTAGGACAACGAAGTACAGATAAAGACAGGGCCATTTTGGCAATCCACTTACATGGTTAGTATTATGCCGGACTCCAGAGGGAGTAAATGGTAACGAGAGGACTTCCTTGCAAGGTAAGACTCAAAACCTTTTATAAAAAATATATAATTTAGCTATAATTATTGCAATATTTAGGGTAGGGATAACATTTAATGGTGAATGATAATATTTTAATCCATTTTGTGGAACATTTCATAGAGTGTATTGATAGCTTTAATATAATGGAAAAATGGTTTGTGTGGAAGTTCAAAAAAATGATATTTTGTTGTAGAAGTGCCCCTGAAGAGGTGCAAAGGAAGGACGCACGAAACATGTCGGGCCCAATAAATAAAGAGGTGTAATAAAGGAAGACTGCTTTAATGACCCCATGCCTCGTAAATATATATATATATATATATATATATATATATATATATATATATATATATATATATGTATATATATATGTATATATACATATATATATATATCTATATACATATATATATACATATATATATATATATATATATATATATATATATATATATATATATATACATATATATATATTCGATTAGGCGATTGAACAAGTTGACTGAAATCGTTTCACTAGGAGGATTTACTTCGTAAGTATCTAATGATCATGATATGTCTTAAAAATAATCTTAAACGGTTTATTAAAAGTTGGGGTTTACTCTGTATTATTTTCAAATTCCATTAGGCCACCAAACTGGTCATAGGTAGAAACTTCTACCACTATGGGCGCTAATCATAGGCGCTGTATGCGGCTTCGGCTGTTCATTGAGCCAGCTGTTCATTACAGCAAAGCTATTTATGTTTTTTTTTTTATTTATATAGGTTATTTTAAGCAAATTATTCAGGACTGGAAGGTACACCACCACCTTCTAAGGAGTGTTCTAGTTATGCAGCTCTGCGTGACGGGATTGTGGATCACTTTAATTTTTTGACAGATCCCTCCGTGCAGCTAATGCCTGGGGTACGATACGAGCGAAGAGCGATGAGCGATAAGCGATAAGCGAAAAGCTTCAGAGCAACGTCGCTCACGTTAATGTTAATCTGGAGTGCAGTAGGATTGAGTGAGGACTGGTTACAATAGGCATGAGTGACCGGGCGACATGGCTTGCAGGTTACAGCCTGTCGCTCGTCGCTTGGCTCAGACATATCAATTTTTCTCCTCGCTCGCCCCAGACATTATATTTTTCGTGCTACAAAAAAGGCTACAGACTTTAAATCTTAACCGATATCCATGATTTTTTTTTCAATGCAAGCTAATACAATTTAGAACATCTTTGTCAATTCACATTTTTGTTTTTTGTTTCCCTTGTTTATTAAATTACGTGGAAAAATGTTTATAACCATCCAATGTTTATAGCTTTCCAATGCTTATATAATTCCTATAAAAAAATTTAAAATATAAATATTAATAAAAGAGAAAATTGATGATGATAGTGAATGTTAAAAGCTCACATTCACTATCATCATCAATTTTCTCTTTCGGAAGTACAAAGTATGGAATGGCAGACACAGTGATATTAAAAATACAATCATAACCAAGAAACTATGAGAAGAGGTTGGAAACGCATTAAAAATGCAAGTTAAGACATTTTTATTAACTAAACATTTAAAATATTAATTGTTTTAATTAATATTTTATTTAAAAAACGTATATTGGATTATGCGATGTTGGATACGAAAGGAAATTACCGCCAAGCCGCTCTGTATCGTAGCCAGTGCCCCTCTTCTGCTAAACGTTCGGTTGCGCTGTCGCTAATCGCTTATCGCTCGTATCGTACTCGAGGCCTAAGGCCGGCCACACACTATGAGGTAGACCGGACTGGTACACCCGTGAGGTGCACCTGTCCGGTCTACCTGTGACCCACACTGTTCAGGTGTACCGGACAGGTTTGTTAGTCTTCAACATGGATCCTCCAGGAGATGATCTACTTTATCTCTCTCTATTTGCAGTAATATTTGAGACACGTAAAAACAAACGAAAAAAACGCAAACAATGGCGTAAGGAATGGTTGCAGAGAAGAAATAAATTCACCCATATCAGTCTGCTGAACGAATTAAGAGATGAACCAACAGATTATCGCATCTGCGCATGAACGAATCAGTTTACAAAGAGTTATTGTCACTTGTATCTCCTTACATTAAGAAGAAATATACACAAATGAGGGCCGCAATATCTCCTCACGAAAAACTAACAGCTACTTTGAGAATCTTGAGGAGTCAATTTTCCTCTACTCCTTTCGAATATTAGATCGAAAACTATTAATTTTACTTTTAGCCATACTCTCGTTTGCATTTGGATATATTTTCTGCAGTTTGTATACTAATTTGCGATATGCAGCATCCCTTTTATTTCTATTGTGAAAATCATCGTCTTTTATTTTCCATAAACATGGTTAATTTTTATAAATTTCGATGAAATAACTAAGAACTTCGTTAATTTTATGAGACATTTTACACTTTAAACTGATTCCATAAATAAATAAATAAAAAGGCCACAACGGTAAAACAAATCAACACAAATCAGAGTTGCGGAAAACTGAGACCTCATCAGGTACACCTGACAACCCCCACACACACATGAGGTCTACTCGCCTGTGAGGTGGAAATAATCGAATTTTCATCAGGTGTGAGGTTGCCGGAAAGGGTAGAGTGGGGGTAGTAAAGTTACGCCACAGACTATGAGGTAGACCGGACAGGTGCACCGGACGGGTGAACCTGTCCGGTCTACCTCATAGTGTGTGGCGGCCCTAAGACATTCATATTTGTTTGTTCAGGGTTGTAAGTAACTTCCCTAAGGCTAGTAACTATTCGGGAATGGAATTGTACTATAGTAAAAAGGATGAGAAGATAGAAGAGATGTAGGGAAAGGATGGAAGGATGAATGTGGGTAGGAAGAATGTGGTCAGCTGTCGATATACATTTACAGCCTGATGTACTTCTACTCTACAGGCCTATTCTCTCTCTACATTTCCTAGGGCACAAGGCTTGGGCCCTTATTCAAAGGAATATTTATTCACTAACTCATCAAGAACAGATTTGTAGTCATAATTAGATATTATAGTGTGTGGCGGCCCTAAGACATTCATATTTGTTTGTTCAGGGTTGTAAGTAACTTCCCTAAGGCTAGTAACTATTCGGGAATGGAATTGTACTATAGTAAAAAGGATGAGAAGATAGAAGAGACGTAGGGAAAGGATGGAAGGATGAATGTGGGTAGGAAGAATGTGGTCAGCTGTCGATATACATTCACAGCCTGATGTACTTCTACTCTACAGGCCTATTCTCTCTCTACATTTCCTAGGGCACAAGGCTTGGGCCCTTATTCAAAGGAATATTTATTCACTAACTCATCAATAACAGATTTGTAGTCATAATTAGATATTATCGTTATTTGTTGTTTGAACTTAAGGGGTACTACCTTGTAACTTTTTTATACGTACCATTTTCTTTCTTATGGGCTTAAGTTATCAAAAATGTTGAGCGTGTTTTTGTGGTGGAACAGTTTTTCTGTGCCAAAAATTCGATTTTTCAACTAAAACCCTCTATTACAGGAAATTATGAAAAAAATAAGATAACATTTTAGTACTTTAAACTCGCTTTCTGAAAACTATATTTTTCAAATCGGGCGATAAGCTAGCCTTCAGTTTACGTAGAAGTTATTTGATTTGTTGAATTATAACGATGTTATGATCGATTTTCGACGGAATTGGTTAATAGAAAATAAAGAATTGTTTACTACTTTCCATAAAAAAAAATATTTTAGTTTTTTGTTCTAGAAAAATTGCCAGACTATTGCTCGAGAAAAAAAAGAGACCTTTCATTCGTCAGACACAGCACCGCCATTTTGTTTTCGAAGAATTAAAATATATTATTTTTGGATACTTTTACATCCCATATAAAACTGATGACATAAAGAATTGAAAAATATTGATTTATTTTTTATTCATAAATTGTAGAAAATTACTTTTATTTTGATCACACAATGTAGTATGACTCCTTAAGTTAATATCAATCATGAATTAAATCTTAAGCTTATTTTTATGTCCATTGTTGTGCTAAATTCAAAAATAGCCGCAATTTTTAAATTGTTGGTACCATTATTATCCAAACTAGATGTAGTCCTTTGTCCAGATATTTTTATCGTTTTTGTAAAAATCGGTAGGTCAGTTATCCCATTACTTGATTCATCTCTGATTCTTTTAAGTCTAATATTGTCGTTAAAAACGTTTTCAGAAAATTTCCTTGTTGAAAAGATGATTTCCTTTTAGAGACGGCTTGTTTTTCCTATTGCTTTAAAACATTTACTTCTTAGCTTTTCTGTTTTATTAATCTATTATCTCCCTGGGATATTCGATATTTAGAATATAGTCTTAAGCGTGTCCTTAATTTCGGTAAAATATTTTGGTGAAGTTCCCAGTAATACTGGTGTCCTATTATGTAAAAGATTCTTATTCAAATTTAATGGATGACTGGAATAAAACTTGATCATTCGGTCAGAAAATGTTCATTCAATTTGAATTTCAAAGTATTACATCTTATTCTTATCATTTATATATCTAGAAACATAATAATATTATATATTTCCATTTCTTTAATGAAACCTAAGTTAGACTTCTTATTTTATTTATTTATTAAAATTCTTAACGTCCATTTATAATTGTCTCAGAATATTAGGTTACCACCCTTTTCTAGCCTGGATAGTGGTCATGCCTTTTCTTTTAGCACTTTCCTCCGAAGCAAGAGGTTGCCTCATGACAGAAAATTTGAAAAATTTCTTCAAATCTTCATCGATCCTACCTATTAGGCCCCAAAAGACATTTTCCCGTTAAAATTTATTGTAATATATAGATATATACGTATGTGAAGGCACGGAGTGCATACACCTAAGCACTCACGACCACCGGGCCTCCAGACTTGTTATTAAACTTTTTAATAATTTATCAACGCCTTCCTCATAAACACAAATTAGTAAGTCGTTAACATGTTTCAAAAAAAAAAAAGTCCAACTCGCAGGAACTGCATCATCTTAGCGCGGTTCCGTTCTTATCTCTAGACTCATTTAAAATGATTAAAATAGAAGCTGTTATTATTTTGGGTCCACATTTCTAGAAAGCATGAAGATTAGATAGTTAGCCGTCGAGGTGATAAGTAAAGATGGAATGGTTGGGATTTGGCTAAAGAAACCTCAATACGATTTTTGTTAATCTATATTTAGGACGTTTCGGCTACTCATTGGTAGCCTTCGTCAGCAATGAAAGTGCCGGGAGGCAGAGGAGGACCAAAGTTGACAGTTCCATCTTTAGTTTCAAGAAAGGTCTTATTTACGATCCTACCTGGATGGGTCGGCCAAACCGCCCTAGGAAGGACCCCGCTAGGAAGTTGAAAGCCTATATCTTGGAAATCCTTATCTCTAAGATTAAATTGTTTTTCTTATTTTTCTTAACCTGATTTATTATCAAATACATTATCCAACTATAAGCAGTTAAAAAATAACAAGGAATAAAAGCAGACAAAAAGAACAGTTCGAATAAGCGAAATCAATTACTTTAAAATTTTAAGCACTTATTTCTCCGATTGACATCGTCTAATCAAAACTTTCATCAGATACTTTTTTGTAGAGCATTTAGTAAGCTTTCTAATGGTATTCCTCCGTTTGCCAAGATCCTCAACCTTTTTCGAGATATTAAGGAAAGTATAATAAAGTTACCAAAACTTTTTATGTCTGTTAATAAAATATTTTATTCTAACCCTTCCTTAACTCCAAACGTAACACAAATTTCAACATATTAGTTTTAATGAAAGTAGAACATGCAGAAATTGTTTCAACTGAATCCCATGATTCTAAGTACCCAAACCAAAAACGGTATTCAAAAACTATTTTTCCAATTTTCTCGAAAACGGTTAAAGCTATCGCCTTGAAAATGGTTTCATTCGTTTTCCTAGCCCAAGAAGCCTATAAAACGAGTGCTTACAAGCTTATGAACTCAAAAACGTAAGCGTTACGTTTTTTTGCGCGAATTTCGCCCCAAACGCCATCTTCCAGTGGACGGATTTTGCTGGTTAACGAACTTGACCTTTCAAATTGGACGACGGATTTTTGTACCAAATTTCATCAAAATCGGACCATTCGTCTTCTACCTAGAGAGCGAACAGACAAATATATATATATACAAATTTGAACCACCATCATTTTCGGTCTCTAGGGGTTCTGAAACGCAAAATGTTCTAGTCGGCACTTCTGGATTGCGTCATGAGATCAACCTTATAAGCGGGGTTCCTCCCTATGGGGGAGTGAGGAACCGCGCTAAAAGTGTATGTGAATATTTTGATAATTTATGTGTAGGTAAATTTACTAAGCTGTATAGGAAAGAAATGTTGCTGCTGTAATTTATATAAATATGTACGACGTTTGTGAATAAAATTCAATTTCTTTAAAAGTTGTGTTGTCTTCAAGGTTAATGTTCTGAATAAAGTAATCTTCTTTTTTTTTTTAATTTTATTTATGAGCATCCGCAGCTAAGGCGATTCACTCGAAACAATTATTACATGCATACATTCCAATAGTTTCAAATTAGTAGAGTTTTACAAGAAAAAAAAATCCATTTCGCAGTAATTTGGCGTTACAAGTAGATGAAGGAAAAGAGATGAGAAAAAACAAACAATCCATTTATAAAAAGAGCAAAATCTGAAATTATTTCGAGAGGGAGTAGAGAATACCAAGGGAGTATTCAATAATGCATTTGTGGCGAGCATAGAAGCGAGTATCTTCATAACTCCGTACGTGAACATGTAAATTGGATGCCATCTCCCCGTCTCAAATCACGGATTTCATATTTCTCTAAAAATTCCTTCGGCCCAAGGGTCGTCCAAATCTTGGGAGGAATTCCTCCCCCCCCCATCTAGCAGAATTCCTTTCTTTTCATTTAGGCGCCCCCACGCTTCTTGAAATCCCAGGCCTGACGCCCCCAGCAATCCCTGTCAACCGTACGTCCCTCTGGAACGTGTGTAATGTAAGTGCATTAGAGGAAGATATCAAGCTAACGCTCTGATTACATTTTTTTCTCTAAAATTCTTCTCCAAGGATTGCAGCTATTCAGTCTGTACCGAAGAAAGAAAACGTTTTAAAAAATTTCGTTTAGGGGCTATACGACCTTGTTTGAATGATGAAAATTTGAATGATGGAAAATCTACCATATTAAAACCATACATTATATATCAGTCGGACGGTAATAAAATAGACCACATTAAAACCATACATTATATATCAGTCAGACGGTAATAAAATAGACCACATTAAAACCATACATTATATATCAGTCGGACGGTAATAAAATAGACCACATTAAAACCATACATTATATATCAGTCGGACGGTAATAAAATAATCGACATAATCAATAAATATAGTTTATTATTTGAAAACTAATGACTAGTTTCACATCTTTAGTGTTTTATCAGAAGTGAAACTATTCTCAACCTCAGTCGGCAATAAACCTTCCCCTATTAGGGCCACGTCATAAATGAAGCTAAGAATAATGGTACTCACTTGTCAGGTGATTCTAATAATAAATACCAGGGGTCTAAAATAATTGTTGACTTTTATTTTAAAAAAGTATTTTTTAAAAAAGGAATAAATTAAAGTTACTAATGTTTATTTTTTTGTTTTGTATGGCTTTTATAGAACATGGCGCAGTTCCATTGGGATGGATCTTTCCTCTCACTTATTTACTTCGGAATTTTTGATAATTTCATTTTTTATTGTTGGTTAAATTCTTCCCAATCACATTAATTAGGCAACAGAAGTTCTTTAATAACTATGAAAATTTGTTTTAGCGCGGTTCCTCCCTCCCCGATAGGGAGGAACCCCGCTTATAAGGTTGATACAATGAAACAATCCGGAAGTGCCGACTAGAAAATTTCCCGTTTCAGAACCCCTAGAAACCGAAAATAACGGTGGTTCAAATTATATATATATATATATATATATATATATATATATATATATATATATATATATATATATATATATATATATATAATTTGTCTGTTCGCGGATTTCTGGCCTCCCTAATGGTCCGATTTTGATGAAATTTGGTACAAAAATCTGTCGCCCGATTTGAAAGGTCAAGTTCGTTAACCAGCAAAATCCGCCCACTGGAAGATGGCGTTTGGGGCGAAATTCGCGCAAAAAAAATCGCAACGCTTACGTTTTTGAGTTCATAAGCTTGTAAGAATTCGTTTTATAGGCTTCTTTGGCTAGGAAAACGAATGAAACCATTTCCAAGGCGATAGCTTTAACCGTTTTTGAGAAAATTGGAAAAATAGTTTTTGAATACCGTTTTTGGTTTGGGTACTTAGAATCATGGGATTCAGTTGAAACATTTTCTGCATGTTTTACTATCATTAAAACTAATATGTTGAAATTTTGGTTACGTTTGGAGTTAAGGAAGGGTTAGAATAAAATATTTTATTAACAGACATAAAAAGTTTTGGTAACTTTGTATATTTTCCGTAATATCTCGAAAAAGGTTGTGAATCTTGGAAAACGAAAGAATACCATTAGAAAGCTTACTACATGCTCTACAAAAAAGGTTCTGATGAATGTTTTGATTAGGCGATGTCAATCGGAGATATAAGTGCTTAAAATATTAAAGTAATTGATTTCGCTTATTCGAATTGTTCTTTTGTCTGTTTTTATTCCTTGTTATTTTTTAATTGCTTATAGTTGGATAATGTATTTTACAATAAAACAGATTAGGCAAAATAAGAAAAACAATTCATTGATAGAAATATATATTTTATTTTTTAATTGATTTTATCTGTAGAATTATTACTATAGTAAAAGAACACAGGAATATGTGAAATTTTTTTATATTTTCCAATTCATTGAAACGTATGAAATCGGTAGAAGAGGTTTCTAGGGTCTTGCGGACCCGACCCCAGGTATAGCCATAAGACCCTTTGAACAAAGGCCGAGGAAAATATTATCTGTTCCTATTCTATGCTTTTCAAATGAGAATAGGGATATGAACAGGAACCGGGGACTCCCGTGGTCTAATGGCTAGCGCCTTGGATTCATAAGCGGGAGATGGTGGGTTCGATTCCCAACCTCCGGCAGGAATTTTATCATCCCACGGCTCGCTGGTAAAATTCCTCGCTAAACCCTGGATGTCGGCGCTAATGACCTAGATGTAGATGAGCCTTAAAAAAAAAAAAAAAAAAAAAAAAAATTAACTGGAACCGCGCTAAGATGACGCAGTTCCTGCTAGTCGGACTTTTTTTTTAGATTTACCTGACATTTATGAAATCCGAAATATTTACATGGATATCTTATAAAAAAAAAAAAAAAAAAAAAAAAAAAAAAAAAAAAAAAAAAAAAAAAAAAAAAAAAAAAAAAAAAAAAAAGAAGTTAAAAATTACACGAGAGGTCAATTAGAAATGTTATTAGCGGAATAAAATGAAATAGATAACACTAAAACGTGTAATAAATAGAATACGAATATTTTTGTTATTTATATGTTATCAGTCATGTAACAGGGGTGCAGATACTGTAGAGATATCTGATTCTTGACCATACGGCACAATAAGGAGATAGTGTGCTCATTAGAGCCCGGGAGATAGGCATTTATTTTTGGTTAAAATAGGCAGGCAAAAAGGCACTTGAAATACTGAAAATAGGCAGTATTGTAATTAAAATAGGCATTTATTAGGAATGAAGGCAAAGAGGAATCTCACTCATTATTAATGAAAACATGTATTTTAAATACTCATTCATTTCTTTATTATCAATTTATCACAGAATTAGTGTACTTACTCTTACTTTCCCTTCTTACAAGCAACAACAAGATGCTTTTTCAAAGTATCAACTTTCATAGACCTTCTAAGAAAAAATGTTTTTCATTATGGAAAAACTTCCTCTGCATTATCTTATCATTTCTAAATCCGGAATACCAGGTAACTACACCATTGTCACAGCAAAAGGGGTGTGAGGAAGGAGACGTACTTCTCTCATCCTCTCTCTTTCCTGCTATTCATTAAGCCTGTGCATTCCTTCTACCAAGGAAGGCTTTGTTATTTACAGAGGGTCAATCCACGGGTTGGGAAAATAAGCTTTCGAATTGATATTTGTGACGGCAAAATGTTATTTAATTTGTGAAACCTTTTTTGTTTTCGACGAAATGAAGTTCGTTATGTGCTTTTTAAAATGTTTAAATCACAGAAAAAAATTGCATAACGAGCAAAAAAGGCAAAAAAAGGCTTTAAATCTTAAAATAGCCAAAATAGGCAAAAAAGGCAAAATAAAAATTGTCTCTACACTTCCTAAATGCACGGAAACATATTTATTTCTATCTGATTCTTCATTATATCCATTCAGATAAAAAATGAATTTGCCTAACTTCCGGGCTCTAGTGCTCATTAATATACTCCGGCCTCTTGATTTTCCCTTTTGCAGGTATCTGTTAAATATACCAAATCTCATAACAGATATAGTAGCTGTTCTACTGAATGAATTATTAAATAGGAAAACACGTAAAAAAAGGGCGTAAACTAAAATCTCTCTTAGTAAGTATGCGTAAAATACTGATGTCATGTTGATGAAGACCGTCGTCACTGGCATCGGTGAGAGTACTCTGGGCGAGCGCTTTCTACCTAAGTACGTCATTATCGAGCTACTCTTAACTTAGTACTGAATTTTATTTGTAAAGGTACAAAATTCATTACCTGTCGGTGAAGGTTCGTCCAGGTAATTCGTTTTGTCTGTACTCTGTGCAGGTGTTCGTTGAGGTAACTCAACAGTGGCTTGGTAATGACGTACTTATGTCGAATGTGCTCGCCCACAGTACTCTCACCGATGCCAGAGACGACGCACAGTGGTATTTTTAACTGATCTAGCTGGACAAAATTATTTTATCACGGATTCCTATAGAAAATGCCTTGCTGATCACGAATATACCCTATTTTAGGGGTCGGAAATAAAGTCTTACCGTTGTTTTCTATCCTTTTCAGCAGAAAAAGCCGTTTTTTATTACGTTTTAAGTGTTAAACAAAATTAAAATTTAAATATTTTAATTTTTTTTATTATAATATTTTTTTTATACATTTTTTAACTATTTTAACGGCAACAACAACAAATAGCTTTAATACTAGGTATTAAAAATAATAATAATTGAAAAAAAAGTACATCGAAAATAATAATTGAAAACACAACCATACAACAAAAAATATAATCAAAATTGAATAATCATTCTTGGTCAAGTAACGTTGCATTCAAAAAATTAATTATTTCACCTAGGAAGGAATGAAACTCTTCCTAATGTCGAATTTCCGCACTCATACTAGAAATATACGGATCGCTCGAGTATAGTAAACAATGAAATACATCTTCAATATTCGATAGCCACCCCCCCCCCCCCCCCTACTACTAGCAGATATACTTAAATCTTCTACTACATCTCATTGTGTATCGTAATCCAAACTCGTATCAAGCTATTCGCCGAAACCTTTCTCAATAACACTTCTTGTACGGTTTCCTGTTTCCCACTCATTGCGTAAATGTTTTAAGAATGTCTCCATTTTTTTTTTTTTTTTTTTTTTTTTTTTTAATTTTTCCTACTCTTCTGGTAAACCAAATTGTTGGTGTACATTTATTATACCTTCCTGTTTTTCTTTGTTTGGACTTTGTAAGATCCAAATTTCAAAAAGTTCCCTTTTCCATATGAGCATTTTTTTCAGAAAATCAGTTATAATTATTAAATTGGCAGATTCTGGCAGCTAATTCTTGCTTTTCCAAGTCAATACTCAATTGACGAATAAGAAAAAATTAGAACGAGACCGGACGAAGCCGGACAGCAAAAGTTCTGTACCATAATAACGTACCAATAAAGGTATTACAAATCGCATCGCGTAAAGCAAGCATTAATGGTAATTTATTATGATAAATAATGAAAGAAGGTCATACATACCTTTCTGAAACCTTAAATAAATTTGTTCGGCTGACAAAGTAGTTTTTTAATTGCAGTATGCATTTAAAGATGGAGTAATAAAGTTTGCAGCATGACATACCCTAACATCAACAATCCGTACTCCCTAAATTTTGACATATTTGAGCCGAATTATTCTTGTTTTGTAATCTATATACTATCTAGGAAAATACTGCAAGGTCCAATTAGAGATTTGTTTTCATGAATTTTTCGAATTTCGTCCAGCTAGATCAGTTAAAAATACCACTGTCTCCACCAACAGGTATGGCAACAGTATATTGACTGGCGGACCTAACCCTTTAGAAGCGTAAAATAATTAAATCTACATAGGCGAATATGTAATGAGAACATACTTGCGTATTGAATTATTATTGACGATATTTGTAATCATATATTGCTTTTCTTCAAGTGATAAGGGTTTTTAGGAAATAAAGCCGAAAAAATATTTACAGTTCCCATTTAAAGCTTTTTCAACACGTTGGGGCCCAGCGTCGTGGCTTATGCGTCACAGAGATGTGTTCTGCGGGCCCAGCGTCGTGGCATATGCGTCACAGAGATGTGTTCTGCGGGCCCATCGTCGTGGCATATGTGTCAGCAGATCGCTTCATTTTCTTTCGATACCGCTACTCCGGGCCTTGTTCTATAAGCTTCGTATTTGATTTGGGACCTCATTACGTATTCCCGGTTAGGTTTACGGGTCTGGTATCGTATGATACTGAATCCGCCCGAAAACTTCATTCAGCGGGCCCGCTATCGTGGCGTATTTGAAATTTTATTAAATTGTAATTAATCCACTAAAATGACTTCATTTTTAAAATGACTTCATTTATTTATTTATTTTTAAATGTTTGCTGAAATAACTATACAAAAAGAAGACTTGGGCCTGGTGGAAATTCTTTTCGAAGCCATCGGTCCTGAAAGTGAAGGAAGAAGTCAAGCTAGGAATAATTATAATATGGAAACAAGCTGAGATGGAGCAGTTAAAGGGCGTTGGATTTTTTCTCCAAATTACATTTTTTTTTTTCTGTCACATCACAAATTGGCAGTGTTATCAAGCTGTGACTTGGGTTTGTGACAAGAGTAATAGGGTCCTGAGCTGAAATAGACACTCCCACTGCCAATTAATTCGGAGTTATGGATTTAATACAGGTGTGTATCCTCATAGCTCTCGGCTGCATTCCAGGCCTAATACCCAAGTCTGTCAATACCAGTCTCTGGCAGAGAAACAATTAACAGTTGGTATGCGGTTGCTTCTCTATCCCCTCATGCATGGATGTTTCGGTAACACGTGGTAGCCTATATTTCTCCCACTAAGAGGAAGACATTTGACCCTATGCCGTTACATTCTGAGCTTTGATGTGTATGTCGTAAATCGTTGGCATATTAGTTGAAATTAGTTGTGTTTCTCACTGAAAAGACATCTTTTGTCCACAAATTAGTTCGTTATGTGAAAAGCCACTTGATCACCCTTGGGCAGCGATACAACGTCACTGTTTTATTTTTTAGGAATAATAAGGCCCCCGAAGAAAAAGGGTAAATATAGGTATATAAATATACATTATGTAAACATAATAATATGTATATACATATATATATATATATATATATATATATATATATATATATATTATGTTCAATATCAGTATAAAAAAAATTGAGGACCGTAAGTCAACTGAGGGTTAACATGGTGTCTACTACATTCGTGAAAGCCAATTTCGTGACATTTTCACGACTTGAAATGCAAATTTCGTGCCCATTAAAAAGAAAATAATTTCACTTAAAAAGAGAAAGCCTTAGGATTTAGCTTAAAATTATTTGTAACTTAAACGGATTACCGTGATATCTATAAACTCACAATTTTACATACACTTAAAGCAATTAATATATGTATAAAATATACATCATATCGTCTCTACCATGTCAAACTATCGAATATGCAAAATCTCGTTTTTAGATTCGGG
This sequence comes from Gonocerus acuteangulatus, assembly GCA_946811695.1. Classification (NCBI taxonomy): domain Eukaryota; kingdom Metazoa; phylum Arthropoda; class Insecta; order Hemiptera; family Coreidae; genus Gonocerus; species Gonocerus acuteangulatus. The sequence goes on from OX328132.1 coordinate 107,878,768, forward strand.
ACTTTGCTTTTGTATTGTGGACGATACGGCTGGTCGCGAATTGTCACAACTCTAACCTCTTTATAGAATAGCCTTTAATGTCTTAAATAAAGTATCGAATAAGACCATTTTTGAATATATAATGGCGTGTCAACCCTTAAGGTCACTAACGCCATTCCTGTGTGTAGTAAAGTCTTGAAAGGTCATGATGTACAATTTTACCTGGAAGGGTCCTTATATATATATATATATATATATATATATATATATATATATATATATATATATATATATGTATATATATATATATATATGTATATATATATATATATATATATATATATATATATATATATATATATATACAAATTTGAACCACCATTATTTTCGGTCTCTAGGGGTTCTGAAACGCGAAATTTTCTAGTCGGCACTTCCGGATTGTTTCATTGTATCAACCTTATAAGCGGGGTTCCTCCCTATGAGGGAGGGATGAACCGCGCTAAAAATGAAGACACGATGACTCTGGAATGACTCTGAAATATATTAAACAATTGTAGCAGAATTCAAAATTTCTAAATAAATTACTAAATATTTTTGACAAAGTACATAATTTAGTCAATTAAGGCCCAGCACACACAGTGTGCTCAACTCTCGTTGCAAACCAGTTGCGTCTGAAACCAGTTTGCAACTGAAACAAAACTTTTAGTAAAACTGAAACACCTCTTAGTCTCGAACAACGAAACTGCAACCAACCGCATTTCATTAAAATCGGGCCATTTTTGAACGGCAGGAGAGCGAACAGACAAATTCGTATTAATATACATATACATATACTGGGTGTCCCCAACATAAACGGCAAAACTCAAAAAACTACAACACAATTGTAGACGCAAGGATTGCGTTATGAGGTTAACCTCATAAGTGGGTTTCGTTTCTATGGAGGAAGGGAGGAACCGCGCTAAAAAATGTAATCTATCATTTTAGCGCGAATCCTCCCTCCCTCCATAGGGAGGAAACCCCGCTTATGGGGTTGACATCATTACTCCATCCGGAAATGGCGACACGAAAATTTCACGTTTCAGATCCCCTAGCAACAAATATGACGGTTGTTGAATTTTTATATATATATTTCTCTGTTCGCTCTCCCACCGGCCCAAAAATGGTCAGGTTTGATGAAATTTCTTAGAAGATAGTTAGTCTAATTTGAAAGGTCAAGTTCATTAAACAGCAGAATCCGTCCACCGGAACATGGTTCTGCATAACTGTGGAATTCCTACCAACTGGAGGATTATGAATAGAATTTTCTATACATACAGCCCAATAGATAGAGGGGTTTGAGCTAACATTAATTCCCCCACAAGATTTTTGTTTCTAATAGATTTAGGTGTGCTGTGAGTATGCTGAAAGAAATTCTTCCACCTCGAAAGCCGGGGGGAGAACTTCTGGCAGGCGAAAAATCGCGAAAATGTAGCACTTTTTTTCGGTTTTTCTTTATTTATTTAAAAACCGTTGATTTTGGATTAAAAAAAAAACAAACCTCAAATAGGGAGTAAAGAACATTAAATTCTGCTTCAAATGAACTGGCCGAAGTCAAAATTCGGCCCAGTAAACGTGCCGCAATCGCTAGCTAAAAAACAACACTTTTGTCCAATTTTGCGAAACACTGTGTTGAGCCTATTTTTAACAAGTTACAGCTTAAATTCATCAATTCTTTTGATAAACCACCTAAAATTTGAAGATCACCAATAAATGAGAAAAAGTTAGTAAAACATTCATTTGATGGCATTTTGAAAACTTTTGGTTCCTATTAGCCACAATTTACTTCTGATTCCATTCTAAATGTATCAAATAACAGTGTACGCGGTATGTTGAGGGGAAAGGGGTGGGGATGGGAGGAACCCTAAGACATGTAGACATATATCTGTGCCCGAGAAATTTTTATCACTGTACTTCTATATTTCTTCAGTGAAGCAACAAAATTAGAAGCATGTTGTATTGAAAATGACTGCATTTGAAGTAAATAGTAAATTAAAAATATGAATATACATTTATTCACTCACACGACATTTATTGAGTGAATGATGTTAAGCTAATGGAATTATATCACATTTTATTCCTTTTGAGGGCCCAAGTTGAGGCTCGTCGTCAGATGGAGTATCTTCTAGCACATTATTATTAAACAGCATTAAATTCTGCGTCAAATGAGCTGGAAAAAGTGCTAATTCGGCCACGTAAAATTGCCGCAATCGCTAGCCAATTTTTTCCAATTTTGGGAAAAACTATAGTGAGCCAAATTTTAAGGAGCTACAGCTTGGACTAATCAATTGTTTTGGTAGCCCCCAAGTTAATCAATACCTGAATCAAAAAAGCACAAAAACTAATAAATTTGACCAATTTTAAAATTATTGAGTCACTATTGAACCAAAATGAAGATAACAGAAATTTTCATGCAAAATCTTTGGCTAGCGATTGCGGCAATTTTACGTGGCCGAATTCGGACTTTGACCAGTTCATTTGAAGCAGAATTTAAAGTACTTTACTTCCTATTTGGAGTTTTTTTATATCCAAAATCAACGGGTTTTAAATTAATGAAGAAAAACTGGAAAAAGTGCTAAAATATCGCGGTTTTTCGCCTGCCAAAAGTTCTCCCCCCCGGCTTTCGAGTTGGAAAAATTGGTTTCAGCATACTCACACCATACCTAAGGATATTAGGAAAACAATCTTGTGGGGGAATTAATGTTAGCTCGACCCCCTTTTGAAGCCTCTATATACTGGACTACTAACTTTAAGCCAGGTATCATCGCATGAGCTCTATCAAATACCTGCGAGTTTTCAGTCCCTCTGATTGTACACAGTTTTAGTGGAAAATGATTAATTCTAGAAACTTCGCTGAATTTAGCTCTTTGATGTGAAAAATTTCGTGACATGGTTTCCAAATTCGTGACTTTTTCGTGATTTTCGTGCCCTATTTTTCATTTCGTGACATTTTCGTGATTTTCGTGACTTTTTCGTGTAGTAGACACCCTGGTTAAGAGCAGTGATTATCTAAAAATACACCAACTCATGTTTTAAAACCATATGAAATATGTAAATGGTTTGGAAATCTTATTTAAAAACCATTAAATCCCATAATACTACATTTCCCTACCTTTTTACAGATTACAATACCTTCAGTCATGTATGGTAGATAAAAACGAGCAATTATCACTAGAAACAATATTTTTTTTTATATATATTGAAGACTTAAATAATGTATTTTCCTTTCTATTAAAAGTATGCTATTGTTCATAATATTGGGTTATGTATTTTACTTTAATTTATACTTGCTATGTATCTATTTACCATGATATTTTTTAGTTATTTTTATTCATTTAGAATAATTTGATAAAGATTGTAAAACTTTGGTGATGCTATACACTAACAAAATAACAAAGAATGGCCAAACTCCATGGCAACGTCATGTACAAATGCCAATAAACTATTAAATACTACAAAGTAACTAATTCGAAGAATTAAAGAAAAATTCTATCATGAGTTCAACCTCAATAGCTACTTTCCTTCGGAGGAAAGTGCTAAAATTCAATTGGTTCTTACTAAGACTACCATATTAGCCTATTCCACTTGTAACTTAAATGATGGGTACTTGTAAGAATTAAATGATATATGTAAAGTCTTCAAGACATATATGGGTTTTTCTGGAATGACTTGTGTGAGTATATCTACTGGTGCGTTTGCTGGCAAAAGTTGACAAGAGAGAAACAGACATCATAACAGTCTTTTCTAGGCAGAAACCTTCACAAAATCTTCAAAACAAAGATAAGGAGGCAAAGCTACGTCTATCTCCTTGAATAATGTTACGCTTTGCCTCGAAGCATTTAGCCCCGGGCCGAGAAAGGGGATTCGATGTAATCTACCGAGGACTCTCTTTCTTCAAAAGTTTTGACAGGCTTAAACGGAAAAATTGATCTTCAGAAGGTACCCTTTAATAAAACTGCTCTCCTGAACAAGTACGTTCATACGGGATATACATTTTATGAGCCTATGTTTTCCGGTGAGGTCCTGTTCTTTACCTTTAGTACATGAAAGTTTTTCCACACATTTAAATATGCACGCAACCACCTAGGCATAGCATCTCAAAGATTGCAGGAGCAATTTGTGAAAAATTGATAAAAGTGCCTGTTCTCCTGTATGCATCACCAGGCAATGCTCCCAGTATCAAATGAAGTACATTCCTGGTGGACAGCAGACTCACATGCAAGCCATATAAACGACCTACAGGTAGACATCCTGGATTTATAGTTTTCTTTCACCTTCCATTTTCATTCCAAATTCAATTTTTTCAATGTGAGCTCCGCGTAGAGGGTGCATCTAGGGAAAAATGAATTTCGCGTGACCCGCACAACTCCCGTGTATTCAATTCAGCGATCAAGCGGTTAAGCGGTAAGCACTTCATGTCTGGAGTCGTGGGTTCGATTCCCGCTAGGTCTGGTTACATTTCATTCGAAATAAAGAAAATTCATCAGCCCTATCCTGGCAAAGGCAACCAGGGGAACCTACTTTTGACGTGTCTGGTCTAAACTGAAGGAACACTAGAGAGATTGTGTGTTCAGTGCTACGCAATGTATCGCACTAGTATTTCTAAAGTGACACAACTCAAAATAAAACGCAACTGAAAATGTGTCACTCTTGCGTATGTAGGGGCCATACAGTTTTGATGGTTGATATTTACCATGTCTTTCAAAGTCATAACTATTAAGGTGTGAATAAAACCGATTTTTGAGTTGTGTCGCTTTAGACATGCTAGTGCGATATGCATAAACAGTCTAAAAAATCAGAGTTATAAAAATGCAACCAGTTACTTTTAATTCATTACTTGTTAAATTCTCACAAGGAAAATATGTACTTTATTAAGGCACAATTGACTTACAACATACTGGACGATTTTTTTAGCACGTAAAGCATTATCCATCATAAGAGGATGATGGTTTGATGATGGCCCGGCAAGAGCCTAAATAAAGAGGTCGTGATGAGGGTTAGGAGAATCTGTCGATTGATGACGGCCAAGATTAGCCCCTCGTGTCAAACCCTTCCCATTCAACCGCTCGTCAAAGAATTCAATTATTCACTTGAAGCCTCGATGAAAAATGGGCCCGATGGCTTAGGGCAGTCTTTGTCTGCTCTCCGCCTCGGCTCTCCTTCACCCATTCAGCCACTCTTGTCCTCTGCACTTCCACCTTTTCACTCATCCCTTCCTCAATTTTATCCACAGCGTCTAAGAGGTGGTGTGGAATCACGGCTATAGCCTGAATGGTGGAACATACTGTGGACCACTTTAGAATACTATGAAAGGAACGGCTTCAATTAATATTTTAACGAACAACTGAAATATTTATTTCATATAAACAAATAAAGGAGGCCTCGGTTTCTCAAATTATCCACCAGAAGAGCAGACCAAGAAAACTCATACCATATATCCTGGAAGCAACGAGAAAAATATTTGACGACATTGAATAGAAATAAAATTTTATTGCAAGGGAAGCTGCACTCCCTTGAGCAACTGGAGAGGATTAAATGCCAGACGAAAATTAGCGATGTCTATCGAAGACATGAAGGTCTCATCTGCGGGTAACGACACGTAGGACTTGGAAGGAGAAGAATATATTAGCGAAGGAGACAATTTCTGCGACGACGAGGTTAGACAAAATCTCATCTGCCAGCGCCAGAGATGGGCATAATTTTATTTATAAATAAAAATACGAATTTATTCGTACTTCATATATTTGTGAATACGAATATAAATAAATTCGTACTTCATATATTTGTGAATACGAATATAAATAAAGTCGTATTCATAAGTGTGAATACGAATTTATTTTTATTCACATATATTAAATATAAAAATACAAATAAAATTTTATTCGCAAATTTTTCTGCGAATAAAAATAAATTCACAGAAAAAATTGGAAATAATCACAAAAAATGTGAATATTTACAAAAAATAAAGTGATTACAAAAAATCACATTAAAATATACGAATAAAAATTTATTCACATTATAATTTGTGAATAAAAATTTATTCACAATAAAATTCGCAAATAAATTATGAATTTATTCGTATTAAGATGATATTACGAAAGTTATTGAAGGTGATTTTTTTTTATTTATTTATTTTTTTTTAAGGCGTTTAACGTCTAGGTTATTAGCACCTAGATTTTACACCGAGTCCACCAGCCATGCTGCAAGGACACAGTTTGTCATCTGTACCTCCATCAAAAAAAAAAAAAAAAAAAATTTTTAATAATATTCACATTTTTTGTGATTATTTACAATTTTTTCTGTGAATTTATTTTTATTTGCAGAAAAATTTGCGAATAAAATTTTATTTGTATTTTTATATTTTATATATATGAATAAAAATAAATTCGTATTTACACTTATGAATACGAATTTATTTATATTCGTATTCACAAATATATGAAGTACGAATTTATTTATATTCGTATTCACAAATATATGAAATACGAATAAATTCGTATTTTTATTTATAAATAAAATTATGCCCATGTATGGCCAGCGCTCCTTAGTTAGATAGTGACTGTTGATATAAAATTATATAATGATGTAAAGTCATCAATGAGTTATTCTAATTTTCAAGAACATCAACAAATAAATTTGAGACATTATTCAAAATGGCTGACGATTCAAAATGGCCGTCAGAATTTGACTGGTTCAGTGTAGCCAATTTTTCTTGAATAAAACTTTTGACCAAATTCTGAAATTGGACTATTTTCACATAGGCTAGGAGATTTCCCGCATTAAGACCTACCTGTGTGCCAAGTTTAGTCAAAATCGGTCAAACGGTCTAGATTTGTATTAGGAACAAACAGACATACGGACAAACAGACAGAAACGTGATTTTTATATATATAGATGTAAATAAGAGCATTTGCTTCACATGCTAGGAATGAGCCCAAAAATCTTGCGGCTACTTATGAAACTATATAACAGCGCCACCGTTCAAATAAAACGAGGATCCGAAATTACTTCTAAAATAAAGGCAACCGAAGGCCTCTTTCAGGGTGAGGTTTTGAGTCCATTTCTGTTTGCTTGCTTTCTGTCGGATATAGAGGTGTTCTTCAGAAACAAAGGAGCTAGTGGTTTAAGTATAATTGGGAATGATGATATTATGGTATTATTGTACGCTGATGATTTAGTTATTTTGGCTGACTCCCCAGTAGACCTTAAAAAGAAATTAGCTTTCTTACAGGAATATAGCAGCTTGAACTCTTTATCGGTTAATATATCAAAATCAAAAATATTGAAATTTCACAAAGGCAGATGCAAAAATTACTCCAAATTCTATTATTCTGGTCCAGAAATTGAGCAAGTCAAGAAGTTTGTTTATCTCAGTGTTTTGTTCTCGTCGTCAGCACTATTTCTAGAGGAAACAATTTATGCAATTAAAAAATTTAAATCTGCAATATCTACTGTTGCCAAAATTTTGGTAGGGTCAAAATGTCACGACTGGGATGCCGCAACTAAACTCATCCACGCATTACCTAGATCCGATTTATTATATGCTAGTTTGGTCTTTGAGGTATCTGAGACATTTGGAGCAAGCAGAAACTGGGTTTTACAAGAAATTATTTCAACTAATTATAGGTACTCCGAACTACATGATTCGATTAGAGGTTGGAGGTGACTATGTTTCTGTACAAATTATGAAATCGGTGCTTTTGTGGTTCTATAAGATTTTATCTACGCCCAATGATAGATTACCAAAAATATGTTATAATCGTCAATTAGCACTAGACCAAACCCCCATAAACAATGTTAAATTTAATTGGGTATCTCAAGTCAAAAATATATTTCATTCATTGGACCAAATAAATATCTGGTTAACTCAGGATCCAAATGTAATTAAAGGAAACATACGTAATATCCTAGATGCTTATAAAACTGCTGCACAAAATAGAGATCTCGATAAAATGAAAAATTCAGGATATAGTCCAATATATAAATTTATTTATTCCACGGGACATCCTCATGACTTTTTAACGTTAAGATTACCTTTTGAAATTTTTTTTTTTTTTTTTTTTTTTTTTTTTTTACGGCGCATCTACATCTAGGTTATTACCGCCGACATCCAGGATGTAGCGAGGAATTTTCCCAGCGAGCCCTAAGATGAGAAAATTCCTGCCGGAGGTGGGAATCGAACCCACCATCTCCCGCTTATGAATCCAAGGCACTAGCCACTAGACCACGGGAGACCCCTACCTTTTGTAATTCCCAAAATTATTTCACAACTCAGGACTACTAGCAACTTTAATATTAAATTTTGTATTAAAAGCGTTTATTACAGCATTAATCCTCAAGAAATGTGTATCCTGTGTAGATGGAATGCCTACGAAGATTTGTATGATATTATGTTGCACTGCCCAATTTACTCGCCTATCAGAGAGCAATATCTTCCATTGAAATACCCAGCAGATAACGCTCAATTCCATCAGATCCTAAACAGAGCCTCAAAAGAGGATTATTTCAACATATTTCAATACCTTAAGAATATGTTAAAGCTGAGGGCTTCACTGCTCGGAGAATAATTCTACTTTGTTTTGTTATTGTTTGAATATTCGTATTTTTCCTCCTGTTTATCTATTTTTAAATATATTATATAGTATATAAATATAAATAACTAGGCTATATACAATATTTTTTATGTATTATGATTGCCAAAACAATATTTATTTAAATAAATGTAAATAGGTTAATTTTGTAATTATTAATTAATTAAGTTATAAATATTATTAAGATATTGGTGCATGTTAAATAAAAATTAGATTAATGCATGACCCTAGTAATACTAAAATTAGTTATACTAATCACATTATATAAGGCCTACTCCTCGCTATGGGGAAACCTTGTAAGCGATAAACAAAATAATAGAAAATAATAGAAAGAGCATTTACTAAAGTTCGGAGGACGTTCATTTATTATCTATTGTTGACTTCAGTGTTTTAGTATTTTATTAAATAGACTTTTAATTAATGGGTCGAAAACTTAATTTTATATTGGAATGTACCCCATTGACGCAGTAATAGACAGTCACCAAAGTTGGTTTCATTGCTCTGAACATAGCTAATACCAATTACTAACGTTGCTTGCGATCCCCCAACTACAGCCGTTGACTGAAGTGAAGATACGATCCTGGGCACAGCTATAAACAGTCAATAAATATTCTTATAATACCCTAGGCACGGCTACAGCCAGTCATTAAAGATACTTACCCCATCGTCAGAAAGCAAAGATAATCTATAGCTAGTCACTAAAGTTGCTTGCAGTTTCCAGGGCAAGGCCCCAAGCTAATGTGGCTCGTAGCCGCAAAAGGGTATAGCCAATTCCTAGGTTTAAAACGTTTATAGAGTTACAAACCTTGCCATTTTAAATAAATTAAACGGCAATGGGTTCTGAAGTATAAATAAGCCTGATATCTAAATAGAAAAACGATAGCGGGAAGGAAAAACATAAAGTCAAAATATGAATGAAATAAAGAATAAAAGTAGGATTATTAAAACTGAAAAGAGAATGCTGGAAGGTCGTTAAAATGTAGAGAACTACTTCCGACCATGGATCGGAAACGGTTGTGCCTAAGAAGGAAGAGGAGCGTAAAATATCGCTAAGTTTCATATTATCGTGGTAGAAACTCGCCATTACAGGGCTGTTATAGGAAGGCGATACTTTAAAATTCGCCTTGGAGGGAGGAAGGGTATGATTATTATCATAGGGAAATGGGCTTTGGCATTAGGATGCAAGGAACAACAGCACCGCTCTCATAATAAAGTTTCTCCGTTATTACTCTTAGCTCGACTTGGCTAATGCCGTGTCCCTCAATCTCTCTCTCTCTCTCACTCTCTCTCTCTCTCTCTCTCTCTCTCTCTCTCTCTCTCTCTCTCTCTCTCTCTCTCTCTCTCTCTCTCTCTCTCTCTCTCTCTCTCCCTCTCTCTCTCCTACCTTTATCTTCCTATTGTCCGGCTAAACCCCTTCCTTTCTCTCACTCCAAATTTCATCTTGGATACACGAACTTTGTCTCTTATCCATCCTTCTCTCCTCCAACGATCTACGCCCTTCTACAAGTCTATATTCCAAAATCACGCACTATCATGGCAATATTATACTTATTTTTATAATAGTATTTTATGTAAAATACCCAAATGAAAAGCCTTCCGTCAGGGCCTGTTTAACTTCCACTGCATTTCCTAGTACCACTGCTTTACCCACAAAACAAAACATTTGGACAAGCTTCATCTAGGTTTGCACTGCCTTCCACAGAGCCCCACAATATACCTCCTGAATTAAAAATACAATGACACATTTTATATTATTTTTTTAGGGAGGATATAAGGATAAAGAATGTCGATTTCTCTAATCAATGGATAGTCATTTTTTCATTTAAATTTTAACGTCCACAAATAAATAAAACCAATGTTTACTACGGGTTATCTAGTGGTTATGACCCATTTTTAGACAAAAAAAAGCGCCTCCCCCCCCCCTAGAACAGTCATAGAAGGAATCCAGGACCTTAGGCAAGGAGCGACCAACACTCACTAGCTCTGGGCTAACAGTATATGTTCTACAAATAGGCCAATTTCCAACAGAGTCCAATATCACTCTCATTGGAATATTTTACTTGGATGAAGTGGTCCGAAGAAGTCATTCCCAACCTCTTACGTCCGCTGTATCTACTTGGATGAAGTGGTCCGAAGAAGTCATTCCCAACCTCTTTCGTCCGCTGTATCTACTTGGATGAAGTGGTCCGAAGAAGTCATTCCCAACCTCTTACGTCCGCTGTATCTACTTGGATGAAGTGGTCCGAAGAATTCATTCCCAACCTCTTACGTCCGCTGTATCTACTTGGATGAAGTGGTCCGAAGAAGTCATTCCCAACCTCTTACGTCCGCTGTATCTACTTGGATGAAGTGGTCCGAAGAAGTCATTCCCAACCTCTTACGTCCGCTGTATCTACTTGGATGAAGTGGTCCGAAGAAGTCATTCCCAACCTCTTACGTCCGCTGTATCTACTTGGATGAAGTGGTCCGAAGAAGTCATTCCCAACCTCTTACGTCCGCTGTATCTACTTGGATGAAGTGGTCCGAAGAAGTCATTCCCAACCTCTTACGTCCGCTGTATCTACTTGGATGAAGTGGTCCGAAGAAGTCATTCCCAACCTCTTACGTCCGCTGTATCTACTTGGATGAAGTGGTCCGAAGAAGTCATTCCCAACCTCTTACGTCCGCTGTATCTACTTGGATGAAGTGGTCCGAAGAAGTCATCCCCAACCTCTTACGTCCGCTGTATCTACTTGGATGAAGTGGTCCGAAGAAGTCATTCCCAACCTCTTACGTCCGGTGTATCTACTTGGATGAAGTGGTCCGAAGAAGTCATTCCCAACCTCTTACGTCCGCTGTATCTACTTGGGCACTTCCTCAGCACTAATTAAGACATCAACATTCAAATGAATCGCGAACACATAGTTTATTTTTCTACTTATTTTCTAATTTTATATATATATATATATATATATATATATATATATATATATATATATATATATATATATAATCCCCCTCAACAAGATCTACTGCTTCATAATCTCAGCATGCAATTCACTGGATTCCTTAAACAATGACGATCCAGTGGATCGGATCCACTGACCAATCAAGTTCTAAGACTAAAGATGTTTATGACCAGTTCAATTAATTGCTTTTTTTTCTCTTTTTTTGTTTTTTTTCCCCTTTTTTTCTTCTACTATTCATCAAGGTTTTTTTTTCCCTTTTTCTTGTGGTTTTATTGAAAACGTAAAGATAATTCATATGAAACGTAATGAAGTATCATTATTTAGTTGTTGTTTTTATTACGAGTCATTGTAGAGTTATGATAAACTGGACTCATGTGGGCGAAAAAGTTATTTATATTTATATATGTATAATTTGTAAACTGTAAATCTTTAACAAATAAATTTTATTTTATTCTATTCTATTCTATAAAAGCCCCTGTCAAAATACTCGTAGCCCCCCCCCCCCCCTAATTATTTAAATACATGGCTTTATGTTTTCAAACTTAACTTACTCATGAGTTCATGATTGTTTTATTCCGGTTCTCTTAATAATACCAGTGTCTACATCCGATTCATCCATTAATTACATCTTCTGTTTTAATCAACAACCGCAATTAAGTTCTTTGCCTTTCTTAGTGAACACTTGGTATTTTTATAGCAATTATTTCGAATTCTCTCAATCAAATTAATATTTTCTTCTTAGGAACTGTCACTAGTACATTTCAGCCTGCTTTATATTTTCATCCTCCTTGGTTTGGTTATTTTCATAGTAGTCATACATACATAAGTTCCAGTTTGTTTTATATAAAACAGTAACTGCTCGTTCGCAAAACAAATTAGTTTTCTTCTGTGTCAGATCCATGTGAGGCAAAAACATCTATTTTCGTTTTTCTATTTTTATTTTTATTCTTCACATATATGGATGAACGGTACCTTGACAGCCGACTGACATGGGCCCCACACGGGTCCGAAAAGAGAAGAACTGAACAAAAGATACTACTGACATGACGCTGGACCCTCATCTTAATTATCAACGAAACATATGAGCTCCAACTGGGTGTATCTGCAAAAACATCCAACAAGCTTTCCAGCCTTAATTATCTGCAAAATTGTGAAATTCCCTTTCTACGTTTCACCAAAATCTTCACAATATTAACATACCTTTTGCCTTTGACCTTGCTAAGCTCCGTTTCCGCATGTTTCGCTCTAAATTGTCTCACAATCCTAATTCAAAAGTTCTATCATTGTCTTCCCCATCCTATCTAAGCAATCCTTCCAGGCGACTTTACACATTTAATAAGGACGGAAGCAAAAATACCGTTTTGATGAATCGAATGAAAACATTAACGAAGCGGAACATTCTCTAAATAAATTCATTAGAACATAATCTATGAATAATAACCACTTTCAATAAATTTCTAACTTTCGTTATCGATTTCGAGGAATTTTTATATGGGTTTCTCGAATCCGGAAGGGCAAATAATAAAACTTCACTAGATAGTTATACTAATTTTGTTTTGTTATGTTTCACTCCTTTTTGGTGCATCTTCAGGGGAACTAGCTACAAATACAAATCTTACAGCCCACTCTAAATTGAAAGAGAAGAGGCATCAAAAACGTGTGAAACATGTAGGGACGAAATAAAGTTAGTGTAACTATCGAGTGAGGTTTTAATATTTGACCTTCCGCCTAGCACAAACATCCGAAGATTACGTAAAGGTTCAGGTATATACTAATTTGAACCACACTAATTCACTTGATTTATGGCCATTGTAACGTAAAATATTTTTTTCGGATTGCGTCATCGCAAAATAATGTATTTTATCCTAATTTACACCAAATGCTTCGTTAAGAAAACAAGAATGGTTTCTAATCAATAGAAAGATTCTTTGTTACGGTGTCTTCACTGTTAACGCCGAAAAATGTAACCACGTCACATTCACACTGCGGCGCAGTGAGTGCCCATCTGTTACCCTAAACGAATCCCTCATTCCCAAATCCGATGTTGTTCGATACCTAGGCTTCCACCTCGACAAGAGACTTACTTGGAACACACACACAACAACAAAACAACAAGAACTAAACAGACGCTACGGCCTACTTAGACGACTAATAGGTCCCAAATCAAAACTCAGTACTGAAAACAAACTAACAATCTACAAAACGATTATTAAACCGATTTGGACATACGGCATTGAACTATCGGGTACAGCAAAACCTTCCAACATAAACCGAATCCAAACCTTCCAGTCCAAAGTCCTTCGCCGGATCCTTAATGCTCCCTTCTACGTCAACAATAATATCATCCACCGAGACCTCAAAATTCCCTTTGTCGCTGAATTAGCTAAAACCCGCTTCTCCACTTTTCATTCCAAGCTATCCTTTCATCCCAATCCCCTTGCCCAATCCCTTTCCACAGATGCGATCCCTTCCAATCCCCCGAGACGCCTGAAAAGAAAGTGGCCTAGGGACCAACTGTAACACTTAAAAAGTCCGTCTCGCAGGAACTGCATCATCTTAGCGCGGTTCCGTTCATATCCCTAGTCTAATTTGGAAAGATTAAAATAGAAGCAGTTATTATTTTGGTTCCACCAGTCTTTTTTTTTTTTTTAATTAATTATTATAATGGCGTGCCAACCCTAAAGGTCACTAACGCCATTCCTGTGTTTAGTAAAGTCTTGAAAGGTCATGATATACGATCTTACCTGGAAGGGTCGGCTAACACTAGGTCCCGCTAGTTACAAGGTCTTGGAATCTTGGAAATCTATATTTCTAAAAATAAATTGTTTTAGTTATTTTACTTAACCAGTTTTATTGTCAAATACATTATCCAACTATAAGCAATTAAAAAATAACAAGGAGTAAAACAGACAAAAAGAATCGTTCGAATAAACGAAATCAACTAATTTAAAGTTTTAAGCACTTATTTCTCCGATTGACACCGCCTAATTAAAACTTTCTTCAGAACCTTTTTTGTAGAGCATTTAGTAAGCTTTCGAATGGTAATCATCCGCTTCACAAGATTGTCAACGGTTTTTAAAATACTAACGAAATTATACAAAGTTACCAAAACTTTTTTTGTCTGTTAATAAAATATTTTATTCTAACCCTTCCTTTACTCTAAACGTAACAAAAATTTCAACATATTAGTGTTGATGAAATTCGAACATGCAGAAAATGTTTCATCTGTATCCCATAATTCTAAGTACCAAAATCAAATACCAAGTACCAAAATCAAATACCAACAACCCTCCCTAGGAAGGACGCTAGGCAGTTGAAAAGCTATAGCTTGGAAATCCATATCACTAACATTAAATTGTTTTTCTTATTTTTCTTAACCTGTTTTATTTTAAATACATTATACAACTACAAGCAATTAAAAAACCCCAAGGAATAAAAAACAGACGAAAAGAACAGTTCGAATAAGCGAAATCAATTACTTTAAAGATTTAAGGTCTTATTTCTCCGATTGACATCGCCTAATCGAAACTTTCATTAGAATCTTTTTTTTAGAGCATTTAATAAGCTTTCTAATGGTATCCTTCCGTTTGCCAAGATTGTCAACCTTTTTCGAGATATTACGGAAAGTAAACAAAGTTACCAAAACTTTTTATGTCTGTTAATAAAATATTTTATTCTAACCCTTCCTTAACTCCAAACGTAACCAAAATTTAAAAATATTAGTTTTAATGAAAGTAGAACATGCAGAAAATGTTTCAACTGAATCCCATGATTCTAAGTAACCAAACCAAAAACGGTATTCAAAAACTATTTTCCCAATTTTCTCGAAAACGGTTAAAGCTACCGCCTTGAAAATGGTTTCATTCGTTTTCCTAGCCCAAGAAGCATATAAAACGAGTACTTACAAGCTTATGAACTCAAAAACGTAAGCGTTACGATTTTTTTTGCGCGAATTTCGCCCCAAATGCCATCTTCCAGTAGGCGGATTTTGCTGGTTAACGAACTTGACCTTTCAAATTAGACGAAAGATTTTTGTACCAAATTTCATCAAAATCGGACCATTCGTCCATCGGAGCTACAGAGCGAACAGACATATATATATATATATATATATATATATATATATATACAAATTTGAACCACCGTTATTTTCGGTCTCTAGGGGTTCTGAAACGCGAAATTTTCTAGTCGGCACTTCCGGATTGTTTCATTGTATCAACCTTATAAGCGGGGTTCCTCCCTATGGTGGAGGGAGGAACCGCGCTAAAAACATTATTCATTCTTTAGGGAGTGACAGCAATGGCTGCCTTCTGCCCTCTGTTCTTCCTTGTGTATAGCTATGTATGAGATATTTATTTACTTATTGTATTTATGTATACAGATTGTAAATATTTTTAGGATGAATTGGAAGTGCATTAATATAAGCGATGGTTACTCAATATTGAATATTTCCAATAAAAGTTCTGAATAAAAAAAACAAATATCTTCCTTGGTTAATTTAAATAAAGATATACAAGTAATTTAGAAAAGCCTAAAAGAATGTTGGAAGTTCAGACCAACAAATAACTTTAAATATTATTACAACTTTCTTTTTGTTTTCATTTAACGATCAAGTTATTCTAAACAAAATTTGAAAAAAAAAAAAAAAAAAAATTATAATAAGGCCTTGCCTGATAATAATCTGTTGATTTAATTAGTATAATGGAAATTAAATTTTACAATGAGGCTGGAGTGGTTTAACATAATTTGGCTTTTTACGGCATTAAAGAAAAACTGTTGAACTTCAGCTGACTGTTCGTTTCAGCGATGAGGAAGGAGGGGGTTGAGTTAACGCCTTCTAAAACTCTGGCAAAACTAAAGATTTATCAAAGCAGTTCTAAGTAAGTTTGAGCAAGGCTCTGTATAATGTTCTATAAGTCGTTAGCAGCCTAATATACTCTGGGGGGCTGCTAAAACCCACGGAAAGAGGAAACACAAATTTTTCAAGAATTAGTTTTTAGATGTTCTCTTGGCAGAAATGAAAATATTTTTATGAGTTCTTTCTAACACAATTTCAGTATTTCTGGCTGATTAATTATATGTATAGCCCAAATTTCTTGTTAACAGACGGATTTTTGAACGGTTCCTCTCTCCCTCCATAGGGAGGAATTTCGCTTATGAGGTTTCATATTTCACTTAACTTTTCCAAAGGCCAAAAACCACAAACATCTTAAAAACTAGGAATTAAAAAAATAATAATAATACTGATTGAAAATACAACAATAGAACAAAAAATATAATCAAAATTAAGTTATCAATACTAATAAACCATTCTTGGTCAAGTAAAGGTTAATTCAACAAATTAATTATTTCGCGTGGGCATCTGATTGTGTACCGTAATCAAAACTTGTATGAAGGCATTCACCAAAACATTTCTCAAAAACTCTTGTTGTTCGGTTTGCTGTTGGCCACTTACCACGTAAGGGGCTTAAGAACTTTATATTTTTCCTTCTCCTCTGGTAAACTAAATTGTTAGTGTACATATTTTATTACTTCCTGTTTTTTTTTCTGTTTGGACTTTGTTCGATCCAAACTTCAAAAAATTCCTTTTCGATATGGGCATGTTTTCCTAAAAATCAAAGATCATTATTAAATAGGCAGATTCTGGCAGCTAATTCTTGCATTTCCATGTGAATACTTTATTGACAAATAAGAAAAAATTAAAACTATGCAGGACAGAGAAAGTTCTGTCCCATAATAACGCACCAGTAAATGTATTACAAATTGCATTGCGTATAGCAAAAATGAATGGTAATTTGTTATGATAAATAATGAAAGATATATATATATGTGTGTGTGTGTGTGTGTGTGTGTGTGTGTTTTATAGGATCGTTCTCTTGATGGGTTATATTCAGCGGTATTATTCCGAGACGCCGTTGAGCAGGTTTTCAAATTTATTTTCCCATCAACACAATAGGAGAGAAGAGTAATTAATCTGTCCAGTGTCTGTTGGATGGTTTTGAGCATTTCGGTTGGCTGAGTGCGCCCTGTGTACAGATCGAGACCACCAGATAAAAGAGAGTTAACACAATGAACAGTAGTGGCAAAAATAAAAAAAATAAATAAACAAACAGGAGGAAGAGTTTTGTTTGTAGTGAGACGCCGCGTTATTTGCTTAACTGCCATTGCTAATTAAAGTTGTGACAGAGCTGCTGGAAAGTTTTAAGCCAGGCCCAGCTCTTGCCGGTCGTTTATACTTTTTTATATTAACTCTAAACTAATCAGGGCTTGGCCCCCTTTTCATCTTCTCCTCCTCCAAGATTTATGTCGATTATTACTCATTAAAATCCGGAACATCTTTTATGGCCAACTTGACGATGAGGCCATATTTTAAGGCTTTTTTAGCCCCGATAACCGATAATAGCCTCAGTTGGTTAGTTGGACATATTCGAAGTGACTAAGTTTCTAATTGAAAGGGAGTTTTAAATCGTATAAGCATAGCCCTCAAACATAAACTTAAATATTCATGTATCCCAAATATTAGAGATTAAAAATATATTATTTTTGGTGCAAGTTATAGAATTTTCTTTTTTTTTTAAGTAAACCGAATAAAGAACTATCAATACTGTGTTACTTAATTTAGAATAATGTATATAACTATTATTGTATTACTTATTAATAATATCACCGACGCACAGGGGAACACAGAATATCGTAATCTAGCTAAAAAAAAAACAAAAAAAAAAAAAAAAACATTTTCTGCTCAAATTCCGATATATGTTTTCTGGTAGAATACTTCATGCAGTACACGACTGTGAAGTCAGAATCAATTTAGGAAAAAAAAAAAAAAAAAAAGATTTTGCTATTGGAAGAATATTTCAATGAACTTGAATTTTTTTATAAAAGTATAATCAAATTTAAGTAAAATCGATCACTATATTTTTCATTCTTATAAAAAGTCTTCTAATTACTTAAATAACCAATTTAAAACTATGTTGAAAATTTAAAATTACATTATCATAAAAATTTTAATCGATCTTGGAAATGGTAAAAAAAGTTGTAAATTGGTAATGGGATGTGGTGGTTATGCATAATGTCTATGTTTGTTACAGTTCTAGACAATTTTCTGGTCTTTCTTTCTCTGGTATTTTTGAAATTCTTATGTTGGGTTTCCATAACATCATTAAATAGTGAGCTGCATCCAGACATGGGCATAATTTTATTTATAAATAAAAATACGAATTTATTCCTACTTCATATATTTGTGAATACGAATATAAATAAATTCGTATTCATAAGTGTGAATACGAATTTATTTTTATTCACATATATTAGGTATATATAAAAATACAAATAAAATTTTATTCGCAAATTTTTCTGCGAATACAAATAAATTCACAGAAAAAATTGTAAATAATCACAAAAAATGTGAATATTTACAAAAAATCAAGTGATTACAAAAAAAATCACACTAAAATATACGAATGAAAATGTATTCACATTATAATGTGTGACTAAAAATTTATTCACAATAAAATTCGCAAATAAATCATGAATTTATTCGTATTAAGATGATATTACGAAAGTTATTGAAGAAACTTGAGGTACAGAAACAAAAAATCTAGGCGCTAATAACCTAAACGTTAAACGCCTTCAATAACTTTCGTAATATCATCTTAATACGAATAAATTCATGATTTATTTGCGATTTTTATAGTGAATAAATTTTTATTCACAAATTATAATGTGAATAAATTGTTATTCGTATATTTTAGTGTGATTTTTTGTAAATATTCACATTTTTTTTTATTATTTATAATTTTTTCTGTGAATTTATTTGTATCCGCAGAAAAATTTGCGAATAAAATTTTATTTGTATTTTTATATTTAATATATGTGAATAAAAAGAAATTCGTATTTATACTTATGAATACGAATTTATTTATATTCGTATTCACAATTATATGAAGTACGAATTTATTTATATTCGTATTCACAAATATATGAAGTACGAATAAACTCGTATTTTTATTTATAAATAAAATTATGCCCATCTCTGGCTGCATCCCTACTCCCGCATTTTCTGACTACTTCATATTTAGCAGCAGATACAAATTCTTCCGGTTTAACTAATAACAGGGACGAAAACTTGATTTTATGTCATATAAAAATATGGTCTTAGGCTTTAGGTTTTTTTTTTTTATTAACAAGATATATTGTTAGTTTAAATATATTATGTTATACCAGGTTTTATTACTTTTTTTTGTGTCACAGTGCAGTAAAAATTGGCCTAAATTCCAGAAAACGATTTGCGAGAAAAATTTGGACTTTTATTCGCTATTCGGAACATCAAATTTCACCGTCCAGCAATTCCTAAAATAATTTTATGTCTTCTCAAGAAAGGGGATATTTGCAGAAAAGTGCACTTCAAGACTCGTTCAATATTGAACGTCTCAAGAGAAAATGAAGTTTGTTTTGTGCGTCATGATTAAGCAAACAGCATACAGAGATAATTTCCAGCCTCAGGCATTGAATTTCCTTGACAGAGGCATTGATGGCAGATTCAATGATGTATTCATGATCGGTAATGAATACCGCAAAAAAATTAAAGAGATTTTAAATCAGTCTCATCCATAATGTCTTGTAGTAGATAATAGGATAAGAATGAAGAAACTGGAAGCAGTTGAATTTAAAATTCAGTATAAGGGAAATAGAATGGTCTTATACAGAAAACATAATCATTTGCATAATAAAATTCAGTATAAGGGTAGTAGAATGGTCTTCTACAGAAAACAATCATTTGCATAATTAAATTCAGTATAAGGGTAGTAGAAAGGTCTTCTACAGAAAACATAATCATTTGCATAATAAAATTCAGTATAAGGGTAGTAGAATGGTCTTCTACAGAAAACAATCATTTGCATAATTAAATTCAGTAAAAAGGGTAGTAGAAAGATCTTCTACAGAAAACATAATCATTTGCATAATAAAATTCAGTATAAGGGTAGTAGAAAGGTCTTCTACAGAAAACATAATCATTTGCATAATAAAATTCAGTATAAGGGTAGTAGAATGGTCTTCTACAGAAAACAATCATTTGCATAATTAAATTCAGTATAAGGGTAGTAGAAAGATCTTCTACAGAAAACATAATCATTTGCATAATAAAATTCAGTATAAGGGTAGTAGAAAGGTCTTCTACAGAAAACATAATCATTTGCATAATAAAATGAACTAAATTATTTATTGGAAAAGTTCCTCTATAGTTAATTACACGAACAAAATACATTCATTAGGGACAAATCGTAGAGCATAAATACCAGTATCGCATTTTAGAGGATATTTCCATTATATGCAAAAAATATCTCATCGATACAGTCGCGGTTTTCCACCTCTAAACCCTATAATGATGTAAGAATTCTGTCATACAAGATCATCCACTAAAATAAATTGTTCAGGACATGCAGATGGTTAGAGCATGCAGAATTTATCTTTCTTCAGAAATTTATCCTTTTGCATGTTCATGGAGATTGATAAATTCCTGCATGATCATGCGGACGGACTCCTGCCCACTTCAAATCAGCCATAGCAACGAGCCTTTTTCATACAATCATCCCCTTTTAGAAAATATCCATTTTCTCGAGTAATTTCATGGCAATTTAAGCCTAGATTACCGAGCATTCATCTCCAAGGCTTGCTGAGAAAATTGAATTCCGGACTCCTAGCAAGCATTAGCCATTTAAACTCCGCCTGCCTTCCGTTTCATCCCATAATCATTTACAGTGTAAGGGGGTTTCAGTTCCAAGTGCCCCTTTCAACTTCACTCTCCTTTAAATTATATCAGGGTGAAAAGCCCAAGTTTAATGAAGCATATTTGTAGCTTCTTGCTGTTTACAGTTCTCAAAGCGTAAAATGTGCAAAAAGAAAAGAAAATAGAATCGGAAAATCGGAATCAATTCGAAGTGATTCGGCGACTTTAGGCATATTATCTCCTTATCTTTTTTTGACAACCACGAAGCAGATAACCTTAATTCCACTATCTTAAAATTACGGTATGCCTTATAATACCAAGTAAAGGGGTTCGTTGAGGCACTTTAAAATTTTATGGGCGTATTTACATCATGGGCGTATATAAGGGGGGGGGCTGAGGGGGCTGCAGCCCTCCCCCCCCCCCGGAAGTTTGATTTGATCGGTAAAAATTTCACAAAAATAAATTAAATAAGATCATTTAGTTCATAAAACATATTCTATTTTGGGTGTAATAGCGTTTAAGTTGGCTAAAACTCTTCCAAGATCTAAATTGTTAGTATTCCATACACTGGAAAAGGTCTCAGCCCCCGAAATTTTTCCAGCCCCCTCCGAAATTATTTTCTATATACGCCCATGGGTAACATAGAAAAAATTAAAAAATATTTATGTTAGTTTACAGAATAGCTATCAGTTTAAATATAAATTAACCGATACAAAATAATAATTATAATAATAAACTTTTCCTAGTAAATACACACAATTTTATTTAAATGGTCGAAGGTGATTCGTTGAACGCGAGGAAATATGACCCAGATTATAATAATAATAATAAGCCCCGTTAATGCTTTTTTTCAGCTGTTCTGCCTAACAGCAAAAACTGGGAGGTAGCAGAATTCGCTGCTTTCATCGGTAAGAAGCTCTAGATTATGAAACGGGAGAGAAAAGCCCTGACTACAGCTTAGAAAATGTAGCCCACTAACGAAGAAGACCAACATTCTCGATTTTGGTCTCATGAAAGATTTTCCACTACCATATGTAAAAAAAATATACACATATACATATACTAAACAAGTATTCATATTTAGACCTTTGTAATCGAGGAACCACCATCTGGAAAAAATGATTCAGATAAAGGAAAATACGAGAGAAATATTTGGCAAATAAAACATTTCAATAAAATATCGTGCTCTCGTGAAACATTTCGCTACGTAAATTGAGTTATTGTATGTATCTTACTCAGATTGAATTTATTTAACAGTCTCATGTTTTTTCTCATTTCATAATTCATTCAGCATAAGGGCTATTGTTTATACTCATAATACAGGCGCTGATTACTTATTAATAATTACAATGAGTTTCTTAAATGTAAATTAAGTTCTAACGTTATCTATTTCATTTTAATCCGATAATAACAATTCTAATTGAGCTCTGATTAATTTTTTTGTTTTAATTTTTATGATTTCAGACACTTTGGTCACCATAAAATATTGCTAAAAGAATATAGTTAGTTTTTGTAAATTATTTCTAAAATTATGACGATTGAATATATTTATCATGCATTATTTCTTATATAGAGAATGAAAAAATGCAGAAAAAACTCATGTTTTATTTGCGTAAATTTTAATATCACTACTGTTTTTAATCCTTCTACTTAATTGCGTCTGTAATTTCAAATGGTTGCCTTAAAAGGAGTGGGAGTTGGCTAAATAAAAACTCACTCATTTTTTTCAGAATTGGTGATACCCTTTTTATGAGGTAAATGAAAAACGTCCTGTTCCTTCACAAAAGTTAAGTGAACTTTTGTGAAGGAACAGGACGTTTTTCATTTACCTCAAGATCTTCCTTCTCTGCCAGCAACCTCAACGTTTTTGATACCCTTTTTATCATTAGTTAAATTCTCCTCTAATATAGTCCCAACTATATTTGAAAAGAAATATGAAAATAAATGTGATAAGCCCAATCACAATGTGTTTTTTTTTTTTGTATCTTTTTACATTTACCTATAATTTAAGAAATCCGAAATATTTGAATAGAAATTTTCCTATGGCAGGCGGAAAGACATTTAAGTATTGTTGTCCTTAATCATTCAAAGATATCAAAGTAGT
Source organism: Gonocerus acuteangulatus (assembly GCA_946811695.1). NCBI lineage: Eukaryota > Metazoa > Arthropoda > Insecta > Hemiptera > Coreidae > Gonocerus > Gonocerus acuteangulatus. The sequence goes on from OX328132.1 coordinate 107,902,156, forward strand.
TCCTATCACGACTCCATTTATACGTCAAGGCGTTTTTCATTTCCATATTTTATAGTAACCCAAATTTTTACAAATCTTGACCTTCTGACAGTCTTATACAAATATTATATCTCTTTCCAGTGTTACGAATAAAACATTTATTCGTTTCATTTTATTCCATAATATCTTATTTATTTATTTTTTTCATATAGCCAGCTTCTACCCTCCTCGGTCATTGGCAGTGCGGTCTTTTATATGGGTTTCTAAATGTTGATAAGTCTAATAAAAGTCAGCAGTTTTGGGATTGTTTGTTGGTCATCTCCTAAAAGTCCTGTAATGTTTTGGATACCCCAAACGCTTGTCTTACGTGATGGTATTGTGCTGCATGTTGGGTGATGGAGGTTGTTTAGTAGGTAGGAGTGGGCCAGTGCTGTGTATCCTATCCTTAGTTTAGTCAAAACGATTTCTTCACTTCGGGAATGTCGTTGTTCTGTTGTCCAATTGTCTGTGTTATTCTTGATTTTGATAACGTCAGTACGTTGAATTCAATGTCTTATTTATTTTTATTTTAAAATAGATTTTAACGAGAAATCGAAGATGTTTAACTAGAAAACGTGCATAAGCAAATAATGTTTTCAAACAAGAAATATGTATATGTATAATCAAAAAATAAAATTTTATTTATAGAATAATTTTTAAACAAATTTTATTTCCGGAGAAAATCAAATTAACTAAATTAAAAGTTAATTATAACAAGTAATATACAGTATCATATCCTAAAAACGTCTTCTTCGTTTTTTTACGGCAATAAATATCACAATTAATGTTGAATTTTTTTTCTTTAGTCCAAAAATTATTTTTTGGCAGCTAAAATTAAAAATAAATAAATAGATTTATCATCTGAAAAACTGAAATCTATATCCTTTTAAATCAATAAGTTGGTTTCCAATAAAAAAAACTGTGGAAAACATTGGATCAAAGCACCTACATATTGTTTATGCTCTTAAGAACTGAAAAAGAATGTTTATTAACCATTGTTTAGTTTTGCTACATTTGTATTATTATTGATCCCTTTCCAAAATGAAATATGTAAATTTTCCAACCGCTACCGCTTTTTCATATTCCTCTCCCCCCCCCCGTTCTGAAACCAGGCTCCTCATCTTCAAAATTCTATCCTATAAAGTGAAAACCAGAAATCCTAGATGATAGGGAGGCAAATTAAATCGAATTTTGAAAGAAAAAAGGAATAGTTTTATTTTTAAAAATTAAACTCTACAAATTATTGGATTAGAGAGCCACTGACGTGATTGAAGAATCATAGATATGAGTCTATGAGCAGTAAACATTTATAGAAGAATGTAGAAAATATATATATATATAATTTTAGCTTACATATATGATTTATTATATATTGAAGAACTCATTAAAAAATTCCTACTAGGAGTTTTAAGGAGATCTATAGGACCTGAGGGGACATTTCTCATCGTCACTTCTGGATTGCGTCATAAGGTCAATGCCATAAATAAATAAATATATCTTTTATTATGTAATATGTCTGCTAAATTAGTTTATATGTCTTATATTTAAAAAATATATAACTGCTTGTAGGAAACATTTTTATATATTTCATAATTCAATGAATAAAAGGCATTATTTATAAAAAATATAACGTTTCTCCTAAATCGTTGTATAAAATATTTCTATCGATATGTTGAAACAATGATATCAATATTCTTGAAAAATATGTCAATATTCCAGTAAAAGAGGTTATCTATGTTTTCCACTCCATTTACACCCTTCTATTGTATTAAATAAATTGAAAAGGAAAAAAAATGGCTAGAAGTAATGCCATAGCAGTACTGTTTCATCTATGAAACACAATAATTTCATCGCAAGAACATAAAAAAGGGGGAAAACAATCAGTCCCGTAACAGGCCACGAGGCCCCAGAGGGGCAGATACTATAGAGGTATCTGATTCAAGACCATACGGCACACTAGGGAGATAGTATGGTCAGTACTATTCTCCGACCGCCTGATTTTCTTCTTGCTGCTTCGACTGTTAGGATCATTAGCACCAAGGTACCCAAGGCCGGGTTGGCCTAGGAACGGTCAGGGAGGCCGAATCCAACCCATGAACGAAGACACTATAGGATAAAAATCTTTAGTACCTGCTCGGGATTTGAAATCAGGTCCTCCCGCATATGAAGCCAGTGCTCTACCACTGAGCTCACCACACCCCCAAAAGAAGGGGATAACGATGAATAATTAATGACTAAAATTCACCTTTATATATGAGACAATGAAAATGAAAACATCGGAAAAATCCTTGAAAGACAATAGATAAATTCAACATAGAATAACTGGTCGTTTAAATTGAAATCACCAAATAGTGTAACATGACATAATGTTCAAACAACTCTTTCATTACTACGAGAATCCTTTTTTTTTCTATGCAAACAACTTTGGGGATTAGTTTTTCGCCTGTGGTCATTTTAAATGGTTTCTGCAGGCCTTTTCAGAAAAGAGTAAAAAAGAAAATGAATATCCTTCAGAATTGAAAAGGTTATAGAGTTGACGTGTTGGATCATTTTTCCTTTGGAAAAATATAGATTTTTTAAATAATATTTTAATAAGCTTGTTGTTATTAATAAGAAAAGAGAATATATAATTTTTTTATGGGGATATGTCTGTCTGTGATATGACTTCTCGTTTGCACATCATTAAATAATCCTGGTCATTATATTTATTTTTGAGTCGTTTTATATGTTATATGCATCGGGAGTATATGTTTCTGGAGCTTAAGGGTAGTCTTGAATAGAAAATTTGCCCATACGGAAACAATGGTGCTCAAACGGAAAATAATTAACTGCACCCTCAGGTTACTTGATTATTGAAGGAATGTATCAAAAATATGTCTTCGTTGGAACTTGTAGTCACACATTCTATAATCCAAAAATATAACTATATTCCAAATTACTATTTTTTTTTTTTTTTTTTTACGGCGCATCAACATCTAGGCCATTAGCGCGGACATCCAGGGTGCAGTGGAAGGAATTTTCCCAACGAGCCGTGGGATGAGAAAATTGTTGCCGCCGAATGGGTATCGAACCCACCATCTCCCGCTTATGAGTTCAAGGCGCTAGCCACTAGACCACGGGAGACCCCCAAATTACTAATTGTTGACAAAATTGATTATTACCGTGGCATTAATATTATTTTATCTGGCATAGAAACCATAAGGCAGGCCCATTTTAACTACTGACACAACTAACAAAAACTAAACCGTTCAGACGGATTACTAATGAATAGACAGACCGAATAAATATGCATTATAATGAGTCTTAATTGCATATAATATTATGTTTTCTAGGCAGAATGTTATAACACATTGAGCAGACTCTGCATGACTGTCAGCATAGACCTTTGCTTATGGATGTCTTATTAAACAACTACAGATCAGGATTAACATTTATACTTTTTTTTATTTGTTCTGTTTTTTGTTTCGTTTTGTTTGTCACTTGAAAGTATGATATTCTGTATGTATTTACTTTATAAGTATTCATTCATTCATTAAATAATTGTTGAACTGTCATCGGGTCTTAATAATCTCAACAGATGAATCTTCAGCAAAAACCTGTATAAGGGATTAGAGCAATATAATCCTAATCCCTAATTGCTCTGGATGGATGATAGTTAAGTACTGTATCATAATGTAAATAACTGTATGCTTTAGGAAGTTGTGAAATGAGGGGGGGAGGTGGCTGCAAAGGTATCATAGGATTGGCGACCGCTAATCATGAGTTTATTACAAGGGTCTTAGGTGGCAAAAATGGATTAAGGTAGAACAAGGCTTCAGCGAATAACCGACTTTCATAAGGACAACTGTGATATAATTTAAGAGTTAAATATAATTGCCTTGAATATTAGACTTTGGAAATAACCATGGTATAGGGGAGATAGGGTCAATTGAACAACAGGCTTTGAACCAGTTGACTTAACAAATAGTACAAATGAATCATGCCCTTAGAATTATATGTTAATATATTAATCCCCGGCAAGCTCAAAATTTTGGAAAACTCAAACTGTTGTATTTTTAGATATACAAACTTTGTTTTCGATTCGTGACAAACTGTTTAATAATATTTGATTTTTTATAATAAAATGATGTAATTCTAATGGTAATAGTTTCATATACTCATCCTTTATAATTACCTACTTCACTAATAGTAAAATAATATTAGTGAATGTGCCATTATAATAAATTCATATCAAATAAAATAGTTTTCCTATACAATTGAATCCTCCAAATAAAATCAACAATTGCCTACTACTTGTAAAACTAATCACGATCAATTGATTATCCATACTCTCTTACAAATAGTCCCTCACCACAGGATACATCAGCAAACAAAGCAGAAAGTACGTGACAAACATGCCATTTACACAATTATTAAAACTAGAAGTAGAAACGGATATTTATAATAATAAGAAACCAAAAACATTAAAGTCAAATAATAAACTAAACAATAGTAGAGTAGTAAAGAAAAAAAAATGTTTTTTTTTAGTAACTATGGTTGTGAAAATAATTAATATAATAATATATTATATACTCAGAGGAGATCGTTGACCGTTGGAGATAAAATAAGAAAAAAAATCAGTCCCGTAACAGGCCTCGAGGGCCCTGAGGGGCAGATACTATAGAGGTATCTGATTCATGACCATGCGGCTCGCTAGGGAGATAGTGTGGTCAGTACTATGCTCCGGCCGCCTGATTTTCCCCTTGGCCGCTTCGACTGCTAGAGTCATTAGCACCCAAGGTATCCATTATTAAATTAATTAAAGGCTGGGTCGGAATTCAACCCATGAACGAAGACACTAGAAGAAAAAATCTTTAGTGCTTGCTCGGGATTTGAACTCAGGCCTCCAGCTTATTAGTCCAGTGCTCTACCACTGAGCTAACCTCGCCCCCTCCGTTGGAGATACGAAGGTAGAATTTGTTAGGGTTCGGTAAATAATAAAACAAATTTTCCTATATAAAAAAAAGTAGTTTTATTAAGATACCACAACCGAACCCTGACAAATTCTACCTTCATATTATAGATACTATTTTTGAAATGCTAAATATGTGATACATGATACTGTGAAGTAATAAATAATAAAATATTTATTAAAAACTTCTTTCTAATATTATTAGTTCAATTGGCCAGAAATAGTCGTTCAATTGCCTCCTAGCAATGGGTCAATTGAACCATTCTATGCGGTTTCAAACTCTTTTGGCCCGATTGACGAATGTTCCCCTACTTTTACTAAAATACGTCCTATAAAATGATTGTGAGTAGGAGAATTCTAAAAATATCTAGAGCTAAACCGAGTAAAACCTAGTCTCTAAAATGTAGGGCAGTAAATAAAAGCTAATTACATCATTTATCAGCTCTCATTGCTCTTTCTGAATTGTGAGCTGGACATAAATCCCCCACCCCAGAAAGCCCGCCTCCAGTCCCCACTCCCAGACTAATACTTGCCAATAATCGCCAATCTATACCTCCAACATTTAGTCACACCTCACTGTCATCATTCAGCCCCTTAAATTATATGATTAATAAAGAATCCGTCACAGTTCTCTATAATTTTACCATTAAAGTTCATGACACCAAAGTACATAAACGAGATGTTCATAAACAAAAGTTTAGTAACAGTAAAATGGCCTGAAAATTTGTTTTGATTAAAATAATTACCTAAATAGATTTAATAATAATAATGTCAACTTTGTAACAAAATGTATTAATCGATCCAGCATATTACGGGGGCTGTGAGATCCTTGCGGGGTCATACTATCTTCAGCGGCATAATAACGTGGCCAAAATATATATCAAGCTCTCGCAGAAAAATTTGGTATGTTGGATGGTGTAGTCCTTTATTACCGCTTCGTCCCAAAAAGACTTTTAGAGAAAGATACGTTTAAAATGTATTGGGACGAAGCGATGTTAACGGACCGTACTGTCCATCATAATAAACCGGATATTTTTATCATTGACAAGGGAAATAATAGAGCCGATATTATTGATTTCGCAATCCCCAATGATGAGAATATCCGGAAATCATATGCTGAGAAATTGCGGAAGCACCAAGAATTGGCCATAGAGCTGATATACATGTAAAGATTGGATTCCGCAAGCTGTAATCTGTAATCTCGACCAACGGGCTCATTCCAAAAACGACAATTACCGCAAATAGCCTACCTGACACTGTCGGAGGATCTTATCAAAAATGCCCAACAAGCAGTACTGCTTGATACCACCAGAATGGTAAGAAAATTTTTAAATGAACGCCCGAAAAAAAAAAAAAAAAAATCTTTCGGTTGGCAACAGCCACCGAAAGAATGTACCTCAGGAGACTAAGGAGAAAACCCCCGATAATAATAAAAATTACATTTAATCTCCTAAATAATATGTAAATGTTTCTATTCAAATAAGAAAATTTGTATAAAAGCCAGTAAGGAATGAAAGGGAAGGAGAAGAAGAGAGTGTAATGAAAGGAAGAAGTGTACAAACAACATGTTTACAGTTACAGAAAAATCACTAAGAAAAGGGATGACAGTTCCTCTAAATGGTATTGTATTCCGTCGACCTGGGAGTGATAGCTATTAGTGGTGTCAATAATAGCAGAACATGGGTTATCTTTTTTCCACTCCGCTGTCCACCCACACCCCTCTTTCTTAATGAATAATTCTTCTGAATAATGTCCAACCTCAAATATATTTTTTCAATTTATCATTAGTGACTCAGAAATAAGTTTCCAAATCACTGGCTGAAGTAATATTTAATATTGTATGAACAGTCAATCTAAAAAAAGGTTCCATCAACCATTGAACTCTTGTCTGTTCGGCGGGTTTTATTGGATCTCTTAATTAAATATTGTGTAAAATAACGTATTATGGTGTAATCGGATTTATAATTATTATGTAACTGGATGAATATGTATTTCAATTTTATTTCAATTTCCATTAATAAACTTTCCTGCAGGTAAGGCCGTGAGACGGTATTATCTCGCCTTCCCGTGCAAATAAACTTTCCATCATCATTTTAGCACTTTCCTCCGAAGCTATTGAGGTTGCATTCATGACGGAAGTTTTGAAAAATGTCTTCAAATCATTATCGATCCTACCTAGTAGACACCGAAAATGCCCCCTCTTAAAACTTATATATATATATATATATATACATATATATGTGTGTGTGTGTGTGTGTGTGTGTGTGTGTGTGTGTCCGTTAACACGATAGGCAGAAGGGTATTTGTTCTTTTTTTCGTCTCGGAACATGGTATATCGCTTTCACTTGGCAAACAATTGAACGAGTTCGTAGACCACCAAAATCGGTCCACCAGGAGGGGGAGTGGTTTAACCAGGACTCAAAACACTAATTTGGTCATGCCAGCCGCAGTTTTTGTTATATTTCAACGAAACTCGGTATTCTTTGTGGCCATCTAATGCGACAAATACGTTGTAATAATAAACAAAATCCGTTCATTAGGAGAGGGGGAGTTTACTCAGGAGCGAAATTACTAATTCGCCCATACCGGTCGTAATTAATGTTCTATTGTAACGAAACTCGGAATACGTCTTGGATGTCTAATTAGAAGGAAGTGATGTAAAAATGAACTAAAACGGTCTATCGGAAGGGGGGGGGGTTACTTTGTACTATGTTTGAATAGAACCTTCCAGTGAAACGTAAGTTGGCAAAGGGGCCGCTAGATGCCTCTGTCTTAATATTACTTTTCACGTCTACCGCTATGGTGCTGTATCCCGTTCCTGCGTCAGACGAAAATGTGAAGTGTTCGTGTATTTATTAAGTAGTTTAGTATCAAGCATACACAATACTCTGCGAATCATTTAAAACATTAATAATTTTAAAAAAATGATTGAGTTGCTCATTACAAATGTAAACGAGCAGAACTATTAATGTTTTTATTTCATTTATATAGATTATTTTAAGCAAATTATTTAAGAATGCAGTCTACACTACCAAAATTCTGAGGAAAGTGCTTAGCTATGCAGCTCCTGCGTGAGGGACTTCTATAATTTGATGTTTTGAACACATTACTAGTAGGTGCAACCATAAAACTAACAAAACGGCTGCATTCTTCGGGAGGGATTCACCGAATGAGTGAAAAATTCATATTATCTATTTTTTATGGAAACAGGTACACTCGCAACATTTTAAATTTACAAAAGCCTCCAAAAACTTCATACGCCCCAGAAAATACTCCCATACTCCAACCACGCTTAAGATGGACAACTTAACGTCGCAACATATATTCTTTAAACATATATTCTTTAAATTTACCAGCCGTCTGTTATTAAATATTTTTCCTTAAAGCTTCACAGTAGAGGCCAGGAGAAGGCTGAAAAGGGTCGGAATTCTTTTCGTTGTAATTATCATAAAATCGTCGCCCCTTTTTGCGGTGCTGTAAACTGAGACATCTCGAGGAAAGGTGCCGTTATCTTTTATGCCTTTTACATAATTAATGCCTCAAGTCTTTTCGCTAATTACAAGGGCTCCTTAAAAAATAATGTTGAGGCATTGTGTTACACTAATGTTAGCATGAACCAAGACTTCAGCATAGCTAACGTAAAGCTTAACAGATGCTCAGAGCTCTGTCTATTCCTTTTGTCACCGGTGTAAATATATAACATTAAGATGAATTTAATGTTTGTTTTTTTTTTTTTTTTTTTTTTTTTTTTTTTTTTTTTTTTTTACAAGTCATTAAAGCGTCTAAATTCCAAAATCTGCGTTATGATAGCCTATAATTTTATTTTAATGGATGATTTGAGATTAGAAACCTAGATTTACATTGTTTTCTAAACAAAAAAAAATCGTACTACTAGGACAATAATGATTATTCCCCAGGCCCTGCTGCTGGCGGGACTTGAACCCTCATCGCCCACATGATGATCAAAGGCTTTAGCCGCTTGATCCAGTGATCTTAAAAATCATATTCCCATTACAGAAGGTATCATCGACCTTTTGACGGCAGTAAATTTGTTGTACAGTTTAATAAACTTGTGAACGGATTTTTCTCCACTTTCTCCGATGTCTCCTATATATATATTTGACGATCGAAATATAAAGTACTTATTGCTCAGATTTGGCCACATTTGTTTGACGCAGAGCCACCAGTCGAGAAAAAACGAACTTTTTGCTCCCCCAAACGTAACGAGTTAGGGAAGTCGCATGGTGAAGAGGTAGAGGTAGAGGTAGAGGTTTTGATAGAGGGAGGGTCGCGTAGTGAAGAGGGATACCGCGCTGCTTTTCCAGTTTCACATGATTTGAGGGTCAGTCTTCAACTCTGTTGCAAGAAGAGAGGTTGTTAGGATAGTTTATTTTTTTTACGATGTTAAGTGACAGTAGTGAAGATAGTGATGACATGTCAGCAGCGTGTAAGTGGTGGATAATTGGCACTTTAAAGTAATCGAGATTTTAGTGCTCATCCCATAAATCAAGTGCGACAAGATTTGGGAGAACATCACTGTATTGTGTCACAGGGCATTGAAAATGGGGCTTAGTCCCTGAAAACGTTTTGCCAATAAAACACTTGTGGGAATTTTCGACCATTTTTTCATCCTTAGAACATCAATTTTTCCACCATCCAGCATTCTCCAACAATCACTATATTTTTTCGCAACTTAAAGAATACCCAGAAAAATTTCAAGAATACATGAAGATGACTCCTGAAACATTTTCATGTATTTGCAACAACATATCACCATAAGCTTACCAGTACTATGCAGTTCAGCTGCTACAGCCTTCCAGTCTTTCTCGTACAAATGACGGTTGTGGTGGTTTTCCATTTGTCTGACAGCGATGGACGAATCTGCACCGTTATAATTAAATCTTATTACATGTCACTACCGTTAATAGTTATTCACAATCCCAAAACACTAATCTCAAATTTTCAAGAGTGAAAATACTACACAAACGACCACACGTGCAGCAGAGGGTGGAATGGGATAGTAGTGGACTTGAAAGGACCAATCACGGAGAAGCAACGTCATAGACCGCTCGAAAAGACAAACAATTTTGTCTTTAAAAGCGGGCGGGCGGGACCTTTAGGAGGCCCGCGCGGTTCACCTCTACCTCTACCTCTTCCCTCTACCTCTACCTCGACCTCTTCCCTCTACCTCTACCTGGACCTCTTCCCTCTACCTCTACCTCTACCTCTCCACTATGCGAGGCCCCATTACAAACAATGTGTTTGTGTTACATAGAGGTACCTCTACCTCTACCTCTACCTCTACCTCTTCCCTCTACCTCTACCTCTACCTCTACCTCTTCACTATGCGAGTCCCCATTACAAACAATGTGTTTGTGTTACATAGAGGTACCTCTACCTCTACCTCTACCTCTACCTCTACCTCTACGTCTTCCCTCTACCTCTACCTCTTCCCTCTACCTCTTCCCTCTACCTCTACCTCTACCTCTTCCCTCCACCTCTACCTCTACCCCTCACTATGCGAGTACCCTAACATAAATGTACCTCTACCTCTTCACTATGTGAGTACCCTTACTCATACGATTGATATCGCAAATATTAATCGAAAATACAATATTCTAAGGGACTTAACGGTAGCCCTATCCAATGCTGCCAACTTAGTAATGAGTACCTAGGGTCACATAATATCCATAACTAATGAGACTGAAGTATTTTGAAATTGAATAAAATCTGTTAATTAAGATCCACCAGCACGTCAAAGAATATGGGGAGGGACTAAATTATTCTTATTTTATCACTCAGAAAGTTCTAAAACGAATCCTTAGAAGAAGAATGTTTTTGTTTTCCTCAGAACTAATCTATTTCTTTGAAGCTAATTTAAACTTACTGTTGAATAGATAATATAAGATCTGTTTTGTTGGAGTTCGTTGCTTTCTGTATATTTCTGCTCACGAACTTGTATTGTGTTTGATTTTCTCATTAAAGAGCACTGACTAGCATCCCCTGAATGGATTTTTATTTCATTTTTTTACTTTAACTTTGACTCCAAATCGATTGTAATATTCTCAGGATTTTATTTTTATTTGTAATACCTGAACTATAAAAAAATAAATATGTACAGAAATAGTGACCTACGATAACATTTACATAATTTTAGATAAAAATTACGACACTTCATTATATTTTTAATATAACAAAACCTTCCTACTTATTATATTAGATTAGAACTCAGTTTGTACATTTATGAGAATTTTATCTCTTATGAAGCACTACATTTTTGTATTGTTTTTTAAGTCAAGAAAGAATATAATTTATTTAAAAAATCAAAAAATAATTGGACGTAAATTGGGTTGTATGCCGCAGAACATATTGACATCCAATTTAGGGTTTGCAGGAAAACAATGTGTCAATGTATCAATAAACAAAGCAAAAAATAACTATATTTACGTATAATGATAAAATGTTTTGCAGAAATGCATTATATACAAATCTATTAAAACTTAAAATAAATATAAATGTTATTACTTATTATTAGTAAGCACCGCATCATAGGCGAATCGCATAGAAATGTATTTTAAATAAAAGAAGAAAATAAAAACTTTATTTTCCATGGGGAAAAAAGTTTACTAACGGATCACATGGCGAAACATAATGTAACAAATATTATTCTAGGAGAGAAAAATGAAACGAAAGCATACATCATTATTAAAGCGGTCCCTAATGAACGCAATCTTTGCACCATAGTCAAATATTTTTTTTTTTGTTGTACTTGGACACAACTTGTCCCTTAGGAATAATTTTGAATTTGACAGAATCAGGTTAAAACAACCTGAAATATAAAATCAAATTACTACAGCTTGAATAGAAACATGCTACGGGTTGGGTGACAATTGCAGGGAAAACAAGAGGTGGAAGAGTCGGAATTTAAAGGTTTCTGTGGAATTATAAATTAAACAAAATATTTTATTTGAATTCTACTTCAAAATAGTAACTGAAAATGCACAGCCGGTACAGCTGTGCGAGATTACGTGACCAAGAGCCAATGAGAGCGCAGAGGACAGCCACAACCGCCCTGATGATCGGTTCTCTCTCACTCACTCTTAGGGTTACACGCAGCGTATTATCGTAGGCAATATTTATTTTAATGTTTCCTGATAATTTAACCCCACAGTGTCAATAACATAAAGTGTCAATAATCTATTCGTTTTTTTCTAATTGATGGAATTAAAAATATCCCCTGAAAAATCTAGTACTGGCGTTATTAAAGCCCGCAATACACAGCGGTATTTTCGGCTGGAGAACATCACTTTAAAACTCTGAAGGCGTATTCCGTCCAAAAGACACATACAGGTTTTTCTTGGCGCATGCCCTTTCGCTTACGCCCTCCTCAATTATACGAATCTGCTCAAAAAGACAAATGGAAAAATAAAACCGATAAAGTGGAGTTGTATACCTAAGCACATTCCACAACATAGTGTTTAGTTGAGGGCGCATTTCTGGAGAATGTGCTAATAATATTCTACAGAAATAATAAAATCGACACGCGGGAACTGCGTCATCTTAGCACGGTCCCGTTCATATCTACAGTTCCATTTGTAAAGTATTGGAATCAGTTATTGGTAAGGTTTGATCCTTCGTTAAAAAATATAAAATGAAATCTAAAATAGAAAGAAGTTTAAGGCGCCATAACAGGAAACTGTATCCTAAGCGGAAATGACTCGCTCGCTTTAGGAAAACACTATTACCAATGAGTTTCTCATTTCCTTGCCTTCCTTTAATAATTTTACTGATAAATATAATTTAAAACAAAAAACAACCAACTAAAAAGTGATTTAAACAAGGATAAAATCCTGTTAAAAAAAAACAAAAGATACACATTTAGGGGTATGCTTTCGAATGGTCTCCTTTCACTTCCCGCGATATCCTAACTGTTTTTGAGATATTTAAGAAAATATACCAAGATCCCATGACTTTTTATGTGTAATATATTTATATATATATATATATATATATATATATATATATACATATATATATATAAATATATTTAGCATCCTTCCACGATAAAAATATAAATGGGTAGGCCTTTGATCCCTACCGACCCCCTTCCACCACCTGGTTTGTTTTCAGTTTCATATACCCTAGTAGATTCCTTTTTTCTTAGACACTTCCACAATGGTTACTTAACTGTCAACGTTGGTCTTCCTCTGCCTCCCGGCATTTTCATTGGTATGTAGTTCTGTTACTTATCTCAATTATAAACTTTTTTTCTGTATTAATTTCTGTTTTTCTTGTCATTTTAGCTGACGAAGGCTACCAATGAGTAGCCGAAACGTCCAAAATATAGATTTTTTTTAAAAAAAATCGTATTGAGGTTTCCTTAGCCGAATCCCAACCATTCCATCTTTACTTATCACCTCGACGGCTAACTATCTAATCTTCATGATATATATATATATATATATATATATATATATATATATATATATATATATATATATATATTACACATAAAAAGTCATGGGATCTTGGTATATTTTCTTAAATATCTCAAAAACAGTTAGGATATCGCGGGAAGTGAAAGGAGACCATTCGAAAGCATACCCCTAAATGTTTATCTTTTGTTTTTTTGAACAGGATTTTATCCTTGTTTAAATCACTTTTTAGTTGGTTTTTTTTTGTTTTAAATTATATTTATCAGTAAAATTATTAAAGGAAGGTAAGGAAATGAGAAACTCATTGGTAATAGTGTTTTCCTAAATCCAGCGAGTCATTTCCGCTTAGGATACAGTTTCCTGTTATGGCGCCTTAAACTTCTTTCTATTTTAGATTTTTTAACGAAAGATCAAACCTTACCAATAACTGATTCCAATACTTTACAAATGGAACTGGAGATATGAACGGAACCGTGCTAAGATGACGCAGTTCCCGCGTGTCGATTTTATTATTTCTGTAGAATATAATTAGCCATTATTATTATTATTCTATCTTTACTTATATATATATATATATATAGTTTGGTTGCATTTGGAGTAGGGAAAGTATTATATATATATATATATATATATATATATATATATATATATATATATATATATATACTTTCCCTACTCCAAATGCAACCAAACTTTAAACGTCTTAGTTAAGATGCATTTTAAACATGCAGATGTTTTAATTGAATCCAACGATTTTAAGTACAGAAACCGAAAATCAGTTACACAAGATTTGTTTTCCACTTTTCGTGTACAGGAATCGCCTTAAAAATGATTTCATTTGTTTTCCAACGTTAAGGGACGACAACGAGTACCTGTATTCATATGAACTCAAAAAAGTAAGCTATTTTCGCTTCAATAAATTGTCCTTTTTTTTATCTATATACATAAAAATTACGTGTCTGTCTGTTTATCTGTTTTTCTGTTTATTTATTTATTTGTTTGTTCCTTATACAAATCTATACCGTCTGACCGATTTTGACAAAACTTGGCACACTGGTAGGGCAAATCCAGATTTGCCTGCAGTGATAAAGATAATAATTTGCTATCGGAAAGGGAGGAATGCCAATATCAATTGGATGGGGAAGACAAAGAACCGACAGATGGAGAAGTTGCTGATCTTATACAAAGGCTCAAGAACAATAAGGAGGATATCTTGGAATTGATAGTTTACTAGCAGAATTATTAAAATCATGCAAAATTTAATAAGAAGCATTATGGCAAGCAGGCCTTTTCTATGTTCATGGACTGGGTTTGGCCATTATAGTGAATAAATCTCCATATTTATATGAAAATATATTTTATTGCCCAATATGAACGAACTCTGACAACATCCACCTTGGAAATCGCACCGATTAACGATCGTTCCTCAATGATCTACAGCAAAGTTGTCAATGATGACCAGGCTCCCAATTAGGCAATGAAGAGCTCCCTTCAAGCCTGCCAGCCTCGTCCCATATTCTTATTTTATTATTTTTCTAAAGGTAAACAAACAAACTAATCAATATTGGGTCGTTCTGAATTCTAGTCAATTGCAAATGCATAGTAAATTAAGATATCTAATAAAATGCATCACATTTGTAGTTCAGTGGCGCAAAAATGAGCCTTCTATCTGAAAATTAAGAGGAGCTACTCAAACTTTTGTCTTTTTTAAAAACTACTGGCTTTCTTAAAGAAAAACTGAGTTTTCGGGATTTGTGATCAATGTATCGTAAATAACGACCACATTTTTAGAATCTACATTCAATTCTCAAGAAGAAACACCCGTTGTTATAATATTACCATGTAAATCAAGAGCTATATTAAAAGACATATCAATGAGAATGTTTAATACTAGTGTAAAATTAAATTGTTCAATATTTTCTTAATCAACTATTTTTGGATTTAGAGGTTTGCCTCCGCCTCAAAGGTTGCATTATTTAATAAGCTTCAAAATGGTACCTCGTAGATTTAGAAAATAATTTATTTTAATCTATTTTTTTTCAGATTTCTTAGTCAAAACCAATAAATGTGCTTTAGCGTGAAGGAGCCATTCTGAACAAATTCTTTAATTTCACACGATGATAGTGATGTCCCATCCTTCCCACACTAAATGACGCTTATTACACAAGCCCATCTACCAAATATCAAATCACTCTGGTTTGAAATGGTTGGTTGCCCAGCTCATAATGGACGATTGGTGGCAGAATGGCTGAACACGGAATTTCATATTCGTTGTATCGGCCACTATGGACCAGTTCCTTTGCCTCCTAGATCCCCTGATCTGACTCATCTAGATTTCCATGTATGGAGAACATTAAAGATCAGAATGTACTCAGAGCCCGAGACGACGAAGGAGGAACTCATCAACAAGATCCAGGAGCAGTGCCAGCTCATGAGAACTCTAAGACAAGACGTCCTCCGTAATGCCGTGGATCAGTTAGACGTTAAGCTTATATTTGTAGACATTTTGAAAATCTACTGGAAAAATAGTTATTATTCCACAGTAATAACCATTTTTCACTCGCCCATAGATTTCTATAGATTTTTCTTAGGAAAACAAGGTAAAATTTTAAAGCAACTTTTGAGGGTGCCTTTAATTTAAATTTTTTTCTTCGCTTTTATCTGCAGGAGAGAGTTTTTTTAATACAATTTCAAATTATTTTAATGCATAACCCAGTTAACTTATAAGCAGAAATTATTATTATTAACTATACCAGTCCACACCGTTTGACCAATTTTGACCAAACCTGGCATACAGGTCTTGATACGGGGAGTGAGGTCAAAAACGTCTACCATCTGTCTGTCTTTATGTTCGTTCCATAAACAAATCCACACCGTTTGACCGATTTTGACCTAACTGGGCACACATTTAGGTCTTGGTCAGGGGATTGTCATAGGCTAAATCAAAAACGTCTAGGGCATTTCGGAGGTCACGGGTCCGAAACACGAACAGTTACAATTATAGACGTAGTTGTAGCATGGCACGCCTGGTAAAAGGTAGTAGTATATACATATATATATATATATATATATATATATATATATATATATAATCACATTTAAACCACCGGTGTTTTCGTAATCTATGAGTTCTGAAATGTTAAATTTGTTTTGTGACATCGGGTTGGCGTCGAAATCGTATTTCCTCTCTATAGAGGGTGAAAGGGAACGCGCCAAAATGAATACAATACGAACTAATAAATATATATATATATATATATATATATATATATATATATATATATATATATAAACGATATTATTGCTTCTTTAAAAATATTATATTGTTAATAGTGGTATGTCTATAATTTAAGTTTTATATATATAATAGTTTTATCAATTTGTATTACCAAAATCCGACTTTTTCACTCTTCCTAGATTAGTAGGTTCTCGTTTGATTTATCATTGACCGTGTGGCGGAGGATGCTAGGTCTATCCTGAGTGTCAGAATCTGGATGGCCTCAGCAAAAAATGGAGGCAATTGGAGGAATGTGTTGGAGGAGGCCAAGACTGAGGTGGTCTGACCGTGTGGCGGAGGATCCTCAGTCTATCCTAGGTGTCAGAAACTGGATGGCCTATGCACAAAATATAGACAATTGGAGGGAGCTGTTGGAAGAGGCCAAGTCTGAGGTGGTCTGACCGTGTGGCGGAGGATCCTCAGTTTATCCTAGGTGTCAGAAACTGGATGGCCAAAGCACAAAATAGAGTCAATTGGAGGAATCTGTTGGAGGAGGCCAAGACTGAGATGGTCTGGCCGTGTGGCGGAGGATGCTAGGTCTATCCTGGGTGTCAGAAACTGGATGGCCTAAGCACAAAATAGAGACAATTGGAGGAAGCTGTTGGAGGAGGCCAAGACTGAGGTGGTCTGACCTTGTGGCGGAGGATCCTCAGTCTATCCTGGGTGTCAGAAACTGGATGGCCTAAGCACAAAATAGAGTCAATTGGAGGAAGCTGTTGGAGGAGGCCAAGACTGAGGTGGTCTGACCTTGTGGCGGAGGATCCTCAGTTTATCCTAGGTGTCAGAAACTGGATGGCCAAAGCACAAAATAGAGTCAATTGGAGGAATCTGTTGGAGGAGGCCAAGACTGAGATGGTCTGGCCGTGTGGCGGAGGATGCTAGGTTTATCCTGGGTGTCAGAAACTGGATGGCCTAAGCAAAAAATAGAGACAATTGGAGGAAGCTGTTGGAGGAGGCCAAGACTGAGGTGGTCTGACCGTGTGGCAGAGGATGCTAGGTCTATCCTGCGTGTCAGAAACTGGATGGCCTCAGCAAAAAATGGAGGCAATTGGAGGAAGCTGTTGGAGGAGGCCAAGATTGAGGTGTTCTGACCGTGTGGCAGAGGATGCTAGGTCTATCCTGCGTGTCAGAAACTGGATGGTCTCAGCAAAAAATGGAGGCAATTGGAGGAATGTGTTGGAGGAGGCCAAGACTGAGGTGGTCTGACCGTGTGGCGGAGGATCCTCAGTCTATCCTAGGTGTCAGAAACTGGATGGCCTAAGCACAAAATATAGACAATTGGAGAGAGCTGTTGGAAGAGGCCAAGACTGAGGTGGTCTGACCGTGTGGCGGAGGATCCTCAGTTTATCCTAGGTGTCAGAAACTGGATGGCCAAAGCACAAAATAGAGTCAATTGGAGGAATCTGTTGGAGGAGGCCAAGACTGAGATGGTCTGGCCGTGTGGCGGAGGATGCTAGGTCTATCCTGGGTGTCAGAAACTGGATGGCCTAAGCACAAAATAGAGACAATTGGAGGAAGCTGTTGGAGGAGGCCAAGACTGAGGTGGTCTGACCTTGTGGCGGAGGATGCTAGGTCTATCCTGGGTGTCAGAAACTGGATGGCCTAAGCACAAAATAGAGTCAATTGGAGGAAGCTGTTGGAGGAGGCCAAGACTGAGGTGGTCTGACCTTGTGGCGGAGGATGCTAGGTCTATCCTGGGTGTCAGAAACTGGATGGCCTAAGCACAAAATAGAGTCAATTGGAGGAAGCTGTTGGAGGAGGCCAAGAATGAGGTGGTCTGACCTTGTGGCGGAGGATGCTAGGTCTATCCTGGGTGTCAGAAACTGGATGGCCTAAGCACAAAATAGAGTCAATTGGAGGAAGCTGTTGGAGGAGGCCAAGACATCGACATTGGGTTGTAGCCCCATAATAAGTAAGTACATTTATTAAAAAACTGTTGCTCCATACATTCATCCAACTATCGACTTTAGCAAAGATCTCTTTCCTCCATCTTGCCCTGTACTAATTTCAGTTAAATTGAATTTACCTATATACATATTATATCTAGGGAAATCAAACGAAAATATTTTATCCGATTTCCCAAAAAATGAAATTGCACTTATTTTTTTGAAATTATCCCTGGTCCGTAATATTCATTTTTGCATAATATATCATAATGTGCGTTTATTATTATCTTTGTAAAAAAAATCGGGTTTTATCGAAGATAAATAAATGAAAAGCAAACTGTATACGCGTAAATATATTACATTTTATAAAATTGAGTTATTGAATCTGCCATCATAAATTAATGATGCAGGACACAACGGAAAGTTTCAAAATGCTTAATTATGTCCATTGTAATGGTTAGTTAAACAGGCAGCTGAGTGAATTTTTAACACATTGTTGTATCGGAACACCTGTGGATCCTATTAGTACAACAAATGTTTAGGCATGGTCATTATTGAGGCTATAGATTTGAAATCGTTTTCATTATTAAATACATATTTTTTATAGTCTGTAATAAAAAGAATTTTTGGTTTAAAAATATTTTTATAATAAGATGGCCTAAATCGATGTTTTTTATTGTACAGGCAATTTAGTTCCAATTTCATTAAGCTTAACATCAGTAAAGAAATTGAAGAAGAAAGTGTTTTTTCACAAACGATAAGGAAAAACTATATGCGACTGGAGTTGCTTGTAATTACACAATATTGAACTGAAAGGACATGCCGGGGCCTATCATTTGGGGATCAGCCTATTTTTCGCGGATCATACTCTAAATGGTAAACAAATTCCCTTGATTCGAAATAACTGAAGAAACTACGTGGGACTTATATCAGTGATCGAATCACACTATTTCGAATAAACAAAAATAGAGATAAGCCTTAAATTCATAGAATCCATAATTGGACTGTAAAAAGTGCATTTAGTAGAATGTATAGGTTTTCTATGTTCTGTCCGTGTATTAGAATCCGTAAAGGATCCATAAAAGGAGCTTTTTGTAGAATGCATAAGTGTTCCATGTACTTTGCGTATATTAGAATCCGTAAATGATCCATGGAAAGAGCATTTAGTAGAATCCATAAGTATTTTATGTTATGTGGATTTAGTAGAATCCATAAGTGCTCCATATTAAGTGGATGTATAACAATCCTTAAATGACAGATGGAAGGAGCATTTAGTAGAATCCATAAGTATTTTATGTTATGTGGATTTAGTAGAATCCATAAGTGCTCCATATTAAGTGGATGTATAACAATCCTTAAATGACAGATGGAAGGAGCATTTAGTAGAATCCATTAAATTTCCACGTTATGTGAATGTAACAGAATTCTTAAACGCTTCATATTAAATGCATGTATTAGAATCCGTAGATGATCCGTAAAAGGAGCTTTTTGTAGAATTAATAAATGCTCCATGTTACAAACACGTAGCTGCGTTTATAACTAATTCTCCGAAGGTTTGGCTGAACCTAGATTTTACACAATTTTAGTTATTATATTTTATAGTGACCCAATCTTCTTCAATGCAAAATTTTTCAGGCGGAGGGCAGGTTCCGTCTGAAAAATGTTGCAATTTTAGTTTTGTTTGCGAGCTACATCAAAACACGTTACTATAGAAATATGTTTCGTTGGGAGGGATGGAAGGAGAGAGAGATAAAAGAGAGAGGGGGGAGAGAGAGAGAGGGGGAGAGAGGAGAGAGAGAGAGAGAGAGAGAGGGGGGGGAGAGAGAGTGAGAGAGAGGGGGGAGAGAGAGAGAGGGGGGGGAGGGAGAGAGAGGTGAGAGAGAGTGAGAGAGAGAGAGAGAGAGAGAGAGAGAGAGAGAGAGAGAGAGAGAGAGAGAGAGAGAGAGAGAGAGAGAAGAGAGAGGGGGGAGAAAGAGAGAGAGAGAGAGAGAGAGAGAGAGAGAGAGAGAGAGAGAGAGAGAGAGAGAGAGGGGGGAGAAAGAGAGAGAGAGAGAGAGAGAGAGAGAGAGAGAAAAAAAGAGAGGGGGAGAGAGAGAAAAGAGAGAGGGGAGAGAGAGAGATGATCAGAATGAGTTAGTGACTGGAGTGTATAAAGGGACTGGGGATACAGAACTGGTGCGGCCAAGTGGGAAAGCTGAAACTTCTCTAGAAACTGGCCTACTTCAAAGGGCCTCCGACTCCTGTTTACACGGCCTAATCCAAAGCCTACCTTACACTATGTCAACTTAACCTTTAATACCACTCAACCCCTCAAGTCCTTTCAGATCGATAAAAAACACAACCTCTCAAATAACTCCTCAATTTATACGTCATTCAATTATCGCGACTATTTATTTGTGTCGCAGCGCTCTCTGCTCTGCAATAGCCTCCTCCAAGAATCTCCTTTCACAAATTATTATTCGAAAAATTTAATTACAGAAAGCATGAATAAAACAGATTTTAAATACGAGTAAGTACTTACAATTCTATAATGCTTTTTTTTTGGTTAAGGGATGGAGAGAATTTCGTGATGCCACCATGATTGTGTACTAGTCCAGCGTTTCCTAACCTTTATTTCACCGAGCCTCCTCCCCCCCCCCAAAAAAAAAATTACATTTTCATGCCCCTCTTAAGTTAGATTAATAGAACTTTATAGATTTGAAATGATGAGTGATAGATGGATATATAGCGGGAAGTTGGGAGGGGGGGTGTTACAAGTCGTGTTGTGCCTTGTCGAAACTTGTATATCAGGGATTGAATGGATATTCGGAACAGTTAGGTAATGCACCTATGTGTTAAATACATTTTGTTTTCGGAAATGTATACGAAAGGATTATGCCCCCTCTGACATCTCCAGTGGCGCAATTCGAGGTTCACATTAATGCACTAATAAAATGTACATTTATCAGAATCGGATCATTTTTGGAGACACGAGAGCTCTAACAGACAAATGCTTTTCTAAATATCACGCTTAAGTGATTAGTTACACAAGAAAATATAAATAAAATCATCTTATTCTGATTTGAATGGTTCTTACCCCTTACGATTTCACGTATTTCCATAATCTCTTGTCTTCAATAAGTGATACTCATATTAATTTATAATCCTAATTGCCAGAATGAGCTAGAAAAAACATTTTCCCAACATCATTGTAAATAAACAATTTTTTAAAGCAAGGCTAAAGAAATTGTATATTTTCTTAGAAAAAAAATAATGTCAGTTAGTTACTAAAAATTACAAAAAAGCAGCCAAACTAACAAAATAAAATCGCTGTTTTTTAATGAGAAAAAGAAAAAAGAAAGTTCTAGAGGGTTCTTGGAGGAATGGTCTTGCTTTGAAGCTAATGATCTTGGTAGTTAATGAAAAAAAAAAAAAATAACAATATATTTTATAAGGAACTTGTTAAAAACTATCTTAACGTTTTGTTACTGGTGTTTAACGTTGAGAGTAATGCCTTCAATACTTCTACAAATAAATATTACTGCCATCTTAATGATGTTGAATTGCTCATGTTGAAGTAAAACCACCTGAAAGAATCAGTGCTAAATAAGATAGGACAACTGGCATAGAAATGAATAAAGCTAGTAGGACATTGGATAAAGGGCTAGGTTACAATCCTTCCGAACTTCGTAGAACTAATTTAACTGGAGTCAATAACCTATCCTAACCTTAGAAGCAGTGCTAAATAAGATAGGACAACTGGCATAGAAATGACTAAAGCTAGTAGGACATTGGATAAAGGGCTAGGTTACAATCCTTCCGAACTTCGTAGAACTAATTTAACTGGAGTCTATAACCTATCCTAACCTTAGAAGCAGTGCTAAATAAGATAGGACAACTGGCATAGAAATGACTAAAGCTAGTAGGACATTGGATAAAGGGCTAGGTTACAATCCTTCCGAACTTCGTAGAACTAATTTAACTGGAGTCTATAACCTATCCTAACCTTAGAAGCAGTGCTAAATAAGATAGGGCAACTGGCATAGAAATGACTAAAGCTAGTAGGACATTGGATAAAGGGCTAGGTTACAATCCTTCCGAACTTCGTAGAACTAATTTAACTGGAGTCTATAACCTATCCTAACCTTAGAAGCAGTGCTAAATAAGATAGGACAACTGGCATAGAAATGACTAAAGCTAGTAGGACATTGGATAAAGGGCTAGGTTATAATCCTTCGGAACTTCGTAGAACTAATTTAACTGGATTCTATCCTAACCTTAGAAGCAGTGTCTTATGCAAATGAAGCCCGTGCATTACATAAGGGGATATACAATTCACACTAGTGCAGGCAAATATACTATATATTCATCTCCTTTTAGCGAAAATAATCCTCCATGATTTCTCTTAATTTATATTTTAATTCTCCAATTATATTTAATTGGCTAATGGATAACATTCCGAACAGGTCTGGCCTTAGTATGGAAATTTTCAAGAAACTATTAATTAAAAGGAATTTGAAATTACCTGACAAGAGTTTGGAATTTTGAATAAATATAATCGAGGATGACACGAATTAAACCTTACAATTAAGAATATATCAGTCAAGACTTTTTTTATTTTTTATAATAAATTACACCTTGTCATATTAGGCTTGAAAAACATATCATCACTGAATAATTTTAAAATAAATTATTATAATTTAGAATTAATAATCCTTTTTAGGTTATTAACATGTTGGCGGCAGTCACCTTCAAAGCTTAAGGAGCCCAAATCATAAAAAATGTAGCCACTCAAGATGTGAGAAATAGAAAAGGGGAACCCAGATAGAAAAAAAATGTATGAGAGGGAAAAACGAAAACCCAACGCCCTTAAAATAGCTATATAATCTTTATTAAGCGATCTCCCGAAGCCCGAGGCCAGGCCCAGAGGCAGGTTTTATTACGGATTATATGTTACTTTTTTTTATTTCAAATATCATTTTTTTGCCGCTGGGAGCTCAAATAAAGCCGTATCTATATAAATAAGACACATCTTCAAGTCATGATGTATTTCCAGGTCCCCTTTGGCTCCCAGGTAAGAGTTGGGATCTTGGTTAGCCCCTGATTAACTGAGTAGTAGGGTTTTTTCTCTCTCCTCGACAGTGGTGTAAAGATTTACAGGACTATGGGAATGAGATTTCACTGATACCCATAGAAAACTTGATGAACCATGGAACTCAAGGTTATTTACCCATTACATATAAATAAATATATATATTTCGGACGGCCCTCCCGTGGCTGGACCACCGTCGACTTGGAACCAGCTTCCCAATCTCTGTGCCAAAAAGACTTCCTCCAAGAACAACGACAGTTTATTATCAAGGAATTTGTGGAAATACATAACATTATTGCTTCATCAGGAGCTTTACATGTAGCACGTTGCAGCCCAAATAGACAGGAACACCTTCGACTATGAAGAGTAAGTCATGAATGGATCTAGGATCAATATACCCTATTCACTATTAGCATCCATTCCCGAGTAATGTGTATTCAAATGAATAGACATCAATATTCCAATGATTAATGATTGTGCCCTAGTCAACTATAGCTGATCGGGCACTAAAGGCGTGAACCGAGTAGAGCGCTGATTAATAAATAAGTATTATTTTAGAGCGGTTTTTCCCTCCCTAAAAAAAAAAAAAAAAAAATCGTTCGTCTAATTTAAAAGGTCAAGTTCGTTAACCAGTAAATTCCGTCGACCAGAACATGGCTAAATCCCGCGAAAAAAATCGTAACGCTTACGTGTTCGAGTTCATATACTTGCAGGTTCTCGATTTAAAGGTCCCTTAACATAGCAAAACGAATAACACCATTTTTAAGTCGATATCTGAAACCGTTTTTGAGAAAAGTAGGGAAAATATCTTTATATCTCATTTTCGGTTAGGAACTTACAATCGTGGAATTTAATTAAATTGAAATAATTTCTACATGTTTAAAATTTATCGAAACTAAGATGTTAAAATGTTGGTTGTTACATTTGGAGTTAAGGAAGTATTCTAAAAAAAAAATTTATTAATAGACAAGAAAAATTATGGGATTTTCGCATATTTTTGTAAATATCACGAAAACGGTTGAAACGTTGTGGAATGTAGAGGTAACCATTCGAAAGGTTACTAAAGTTTCTACAAAAAAGGTTGGGAAGCAATTTTCGATCGGGCGATGTCCATCGGAGAAATAAGTGCTTACAATTTCGGATGTGTTAATTTTGTCCTTTTGAACGGGTTTTTGTCTTTTTGGAACACATTTTTTAATTTGTTGTTTTTTTGTTTTCTTTCATTATTTGTAAAATTAGTATTTTAGTTAAAGAAGGCAAGAAAAAGAGAAACGAATTGGTAATAATGTTTTAACAGAGCGAGCGTTGAGAATTTCCGCTTAGGCTACAGTCAGTTTCCTGTTGGGGCGCTTTAAGCTTCCTTCTTTTTGAGATTTTATTTTATATTTTTAACGAAAGATCAAACCCTATCAGTAACTGCTTCTATTCCATTACTAGTTGAACTAGGGATGTGAAGGAATGACTGATGTATTGATATGACGCAGTTACTGCATTAACCCCTTCAGGTCCATTGTCCAGCCGGCTGGACATAACTTCTTTACTTTGTATCACACTGCCTATGGTCGATAGATGTTTACTACCACTTTGGTTTGAAGCTCTATGCATTTGTCTTCCTTTTGACATCTAATATAAATTGATTCCACTCGATTTTGAAAGGCTATGTGTAAAAAACTTCTCTGCTCCACCATGATCCATCATGGATTCTAAAGGTTACTGACTTTTCTTTGTATATTTATTCTAAATGGTTTACTTTTAGTGAATAAAACTGCTCAGAATTTAATGTACACGACCTTTTTAAAGGTTGGAAGTTTAATATTATCAATAAAGTTTGTAATAAGGTATAAATGAATTTTTGAAAATTCATGTCCAGTATACTGTACATGGGAACTCAACCCTCATACTTGATGTAACAATATTTTTTATCTATATTTCAAACATTTTACAGTTATATTTGGTTTTTATGTTGAAAGAATTGTTTTCTTGAGTACCATAACAATAAATATTTTTTTCTGAATGGTATGGGCTAAAAGGCGCCCAAACCATCCGAAAATATTATCGGCCATTCACATGATTTTTAAAAAAATTATTCATATGAGTTTTAATTTTTTTTTTAAAGAAATAATCACTTATTGAAAGAGACTAGACTATGAAAATATTTCAATTTCATTAATTTTCATTATTACTGTGCGCTGACAACAATTTCATGTCAAAAATACTAATTTATTTTTACAATACCTTATTATATTTGAACTTTTACAATAATATTTACTAATAATTTTTCAAATTTATTTTTCTGAATTAATTTCTTTCAAATTGTTAATAAATTACTGCTTTAATTGTCTATTTTTTTAATATTTCCAAATCTTGAATTATTTTTTTTCATTCAAAAATCATAACTTGACAACCAATGTCCAGTGTACTGGACATTACATAACTCCTGTCAGGTAAACCATAAAATTCTGAAAAAAATCTGGAATCTTCACAAGAGCAATACACAACTATGGCAGGAAAATAAAAAAAAAATTTATCAAGAAATAAAAATTCGGATCTGAAGGGGTTAATATAGTATTCCTATAATAATAAAGAGTATATTTTAGTCAATACCTTCCGAGAATTAGAATCAATTATACGAAGGAAAGAATAGAAATTCATTCTTCCGAGGGAAAAGATAAGTTTTGAATGCACAGAGATTATTTCTGGACGATATGAAACGACTTTCACAATATAGAATTATTTCCCTCTGTTTAGAGGAAGAAGAATAGAAAATCTATCGTTAGGTCTCTTTCAAAGAAATTATTTCTCTCGAATATGAGACTGTTAAGTCAATATCCTCCCGACAAATATTGGACTTAGCTTCGAGAAGAAAAATCGAAAACCTTTCCTTATTTTATAACTGTATAGCCAGAGAAACAATTTTATTCAGATGTGGAACATTTCAGTCTTTATCCTTCGTGTCCTGCGTGTTTAACCAGTTATTTTTAACTAATTCCTTCAAATCAGTTTATATATACACACACACACACATATATATATATATATATATATATATATATATATATATATATATATATATATTGGACCGCTTAGGGAAGGGTAAGTATGGAGGCGGTGTAAAATTGGGAGACTTTGCTGGGCTGGACATGTTGCTCGGATGACTGAAGAAGATGTTCCCATGAAAGCTCAGGAAGGCCACTTGGACCGCACCAGAAGAAGAGGAAGACCAAGATCGAACTTCTTAGAGGAGGCCAAGACCCACACCTCGGGTTATTAAAGCCATTAAAGAATAATATATATATATATATATATATATATATATATATATATATATATATATACATATATATATTTATTTATTTTACGGCGCTTCGACATCTAGGCCATTAGCGCCGACATCCAGGATTAGCGAGGAATTAGCGACGACGGGAGACCTCTATATTATTTATTTATTTATATATATATACAGGGTGTCCCGAATTTAAATGTTAAAACATGAAGAGCGTGTAGGGTACTTAAAAACTAAGACAAAAAGTCCTCTAGAGATTTGCTCGTTTTTGCTTCGATTTGGAGAAAATCGTCAAACAAGAAACAAAACAAGTTTTCATTTTTGTATTTACTTATTTAAATTTTTAAAGGAAAAAAATTGTAATTGCGAATTATTTCGAGAAAGCAATGACTAAAATTCAATCACTTGATACTGATATACTTTTCGTTTACGGTTTCTACAACGGTAATCCTTTAAAAGTTAGTGTGCGTACTCTCGCACCGCTTACTTTTAATAGACAACGAGAGACTGGGCCATTTTATTTATTTACATTTTTTTAATGTTCTATGGATTTAGTTTAGTTATTGCTTAAAATGTTGTCCTCTTGCAGAAACGCGAGAATTAAATAGTTGATATCATAAAGAAATAAATAAAATGACTCAGTCTCTTTATTGTCTATTAAATGTTACCAAAAAGACCCTTCTATTTGCGAATCGGCGCGCATACTCTCGCACCGCTTCTACAGCAATGCCGTTGTAGAAACCGTACACGAAAAGTAGATCAACATCAAAAGGTTGAATTTTAGCCGTTACTTTCTCGAAATAAGTAGAAATGAAAATTTTTTCCAATTGAAAATTAAAATAAGTAAGTACTAAAATGAAAATTTGTTTTGTTTCTTGTTTTGCGATTTTCTCTATTAGGAAGCAAATACGAGCAAATCTCTAAAGGACTTTTTGTCTTAGTTTTTCGGTCCCCAACACGCTCCTGATGGTTTGCCATTTAAATTCGGAACACCCTGTATATAAAAACTGTATTTTTTATAAGTTACTTAGCTTCTATTAGTTTACTTTGTTTATTTATTATTTCCTTCTTAAATATAGTCCAGGTGAAGTTTGCAATAGCGCTCTCAGTATCTTATTAGAATAAAGATATCTTTTAAAATGTATAGGTTGCCTTGAAACAAGATGATGAAGAGTCGTGAATCATGTAATATGTACTAAATAAATGATATTTGAATATTGTGTTCTAAATGTGCCTTGATATATAGCCACAATAAAATTACAAAGATATAAATATGGGCACAATCTTATTATAAAATAGCTAAGTTAAGGCTTATTACATTTGTTACTAGCTGTTACCCGGTGTGCCATGCTACACATATTTTCTGCATCTACAAAAGCCCAAATCAATTAGAAACCAAATAAGTAAGTAATATTAAAATCTAATGACACATAAATATGTAACTGATCGAGTTCACAGTTTCTAGCCCGTGACCTCGGAACTGGTAGTCCTAGACGATTATAACCTAGCCTACGACTCTCCTCGTATCAACACCTACCTCTGTGCCAATATTGAACAAAATCGGTCAAACAGAGTATTTGTATAAGGAACGAACATACAGACAGACAGGTGATAGACGTTTTAACCTAACCTACGAGACTTTCCGGGTCAAGACCTACCTATGAGCCAAGTTTTTGGTCAAAATCGGTCAAACGGTGTGGATTTGTATAAGGAAGAAACAGACAAACAGAAAGACACGTTATATATGTATAGATAAGGTTTATTATGCTGAGGAATTTCTGACTTTTCGCAGCGGCAAGGGGATGAGCCTTCAATAATAAATAATATATTTCACCAATATTAGATTTGGAACCATTAATTCTATTATTTTAATGTACTAAGAGATAAATAGAAAGTTAGTGGCATATTTCATTTAATGGTGAAAACAACCTGTCTCCGTCAGACTAAAATATTAGCTCTCCATCACTTACCATATTGTTTTCAGCCTATTTCCTCAACCTAGCCATTTTACTAAGGACAAACCTTTCTAACTTTCCCACAAACTTGGGACATTTTGCTTCCATTGACATGAAATCTTCATGTGGGAAAGTTGAAAAATTGGGTTAGCCCAAAACTTGCTAATGTTGATATTGGGCCCGGAGCTCTCCTCCTTTTTCTTTCTACACTCTTGAAGGGTAAACATATACATTTCTCCTTTATATAACGTCCGCCGGCTAACAAGACCGATAATTTCACGCCAACTTTAGCAAGAAGTGTCAAAAACAGCGCAAAACTTAACTTTCCTAGACACTTCCAAGCCTTAAGGATCAAAACACCTCATCCCCATTTTTACGAATTTCTGACTCCGTAGGAAGTGTGCTTTATTAGCATACTTCCATAATTTTAGGCGTGTACCAAAGAGGAAAAGGTAATTTATTTCTGCAAACTATAAAAAACAATTTATAATATTCATTCAACAGATTCGTAGAGGCAAATACGAAATCATTTTTAAGTTCACTACCCTTTTAATATTTAATAACAGTTAACATATTTCCAAGATAATATTTGTCGAGGCTTGGATAATAGCTAATAAAACTAAATATTATAACAGAAATGAGTTGTATTTTTGCTATTCAAGACTTCTACAGGGCTTTGGAAGAGAGAAAGAACATTTCTTTGTCTTATTGTTAGAACTCATACTCAATCTCAACGTACTAACTCGGAAGAATAAGTTGCAAGAAGTTTCTGATCAGTTAGTTTCGTTCCATATTCTGAAAGTTCCAAATTACACAAGAAATAAGGATAATACGGAACCACACTAAAGATGGCGTTGTTCCCAAGCCATGACTTTAAATCTGCCTAACAGTAAAACGAGTTTGTTCAGATCCGGTAAATGTTAGAATGAAGTTCTTTCGGTTAGGGTATGTACATCAAACTCATTTAAACCGAGGCTCAATTGAGTTTGAGATTAGATTTTCACAGGCCATCACCGACTGGTGAAGGGTCTTGGAAGGGGTGGTCCAGGGGTGGTTGGTGGTTTAAACACCGGCGGCATACATCAGAGAGAGCTTTGGTTATAATCTAAAACCGCAAATGTACACGTCTTTGTTTACAAAATATCTTATGAAAGTTTAAGGAGATTTTTTAGGCATATTTAAAACGTAAATAAAAAAAAATGGATATAAAAATATAGTAAAACGCACTTCTTTTGATCTACTACCTCAAATAAATTTTATTTGTTTACTTCTTTAATATAACGTCTCGGCTCAATACATTACGACTATTAGATCTCTGATATCATACAAAAAGACTAATATATACGTGTGCGTGTGTGTGTTTGTGTGTGTGTGTGTCTGTGCGCACGCGCGCGCGCGTGTGTGTGTGTGTGTGTGTGTTTATACATGCGTGCCTGTATACTCGTATATATGCACTAGCAAAGAATATGCCAATTCTGTTAAAGCAAGTAAAATGATGGATATTTAAAAAAAAAAAAAAACCAAACCACCGGCAATATGCGCCATCTATCTGTCTATAATACTTAGTTATAACAATAATCGTACAGTGCTGTTCAAATTTAAAAAAATAAGGAATTATAGAGTGCAGGGGCTACTTTGAAAGTGAGTAGAATGGAATGGGTATTCTGAATAAATTCTAAGAAGGCGGAAAGACGTACATTAAAGGCAATTTTCTTTAACCTCCATTCGAAATTCCATCCGTTACGAAATCACATGTATTTTGGCGTATTTCCTACCTAAATATCTAGAAAAATCGTCAGTAAATACTTACTTTAAAAGGTAACTAATTTAAACGGATCTCAATATCTCATTATTGTTTTCATATTTCTTTTATTAAAGACGATCAAAGCCTTTTTATTTATGCTACGAGCTTTAGAATGAGCTCTCGGGCATTCACATTAACTCTAACTTTTAGGAGCTTCTTACACTCATGTTCAGCGAGTTTCCATTATATTTTCAAGACAGGTTTATATTGAAAAAAATAAAAAAAAGGTCAGAACATAGATTCATTATGTATCAAGCCGGCATAACATAATATGTTTTTATATTTTATAGTGACAAAAGCTTATTAAATCCAATATTTTCAAGGCAGAAGGTCAATAAAAGGGAAATAACGTTTTTTTTTGTTTTTTTGTTTTTTTGGAATCTATCAATTTTACAGAGTTGACTACGCAAAGCTGATTGACGCTATACTTACTAGTAACCTCATTTTTTACGTGGCTATTCGTCAGTCTTAATACAATTAGGCTGTATTTTAGTTTTATCTCCAGAAGAGGCACCTAAGGTGTGACACTTGTAGAGCTTAAATAAAATAAGCTGAGTTGTGTTTGTTGACATTTTGCCTCGAAAATATTGACATTCGTGTTTAATTTTTTTATTTATATGGGGTTATAATATAGTCTTCAATATTTGGTGTAAACTAGCTACTTTTTACGAAACCTTGCTCAAATATGCAGCTCCTGCGAGACGGTCGTTTTATTTGTCTTATGTTTCGAGGCGAGAGAATTGTGTTGACCTGTGATAAATGCATTGAAATTAAGGTACATCATGTTTCTTGAAGGCAATGTTGGAGGTTACCTATGGGAGAGAAGGACCTCGGATACAATTTCATCTATGTCTACGAGCAGGAGCCAGTAACTCATCCTCAAACTGTTTACGCCAAAATTAGCAATTCATATTGGAGGTCCCTGATAGTTTTCAGTATATTATATACCTAGCGATTAGGTTCCGATCTCCCTTTACCATCTTGCATATATTAGCCTTTGTGATTCTCATTCAAATCTCCCATCCTGGTAGATCCGTCCATGATCCAGCGGCGAGGATTAATGGTGTACTGTAAACATCAAAATCAGCATTGCATACGGGCCGGCAATCAGATACCAGTGTCGAGAGTTGGCGGGAGATATTACATCATGGTGAGTGAGAAGTAATGCACTCCGAGTTAACTTCATCACCATTTAATATAATTAACTTTAAAAACAATTAATTGGCATTTGCAAAGCAAGGGCTTGGAGAGAGCTGGAATCATATTTGCTGAATGATGTCTATAAATATAAATATGTATGTATATATATATATATATATATATATATATATATATATATATATATATATATATAGTAGTTCGTGGTGGATTAGTCAAAATTGTGCAATGTAGACATTTGTCATAGTATAAGTTTTGTAAAACTATTCTTTAATGTTTGTTAATTAATGTTATGTGTTTATAAAATAATTAATGTTATGTGTTTTCTTATAGTAATTAATGTCAATTCATCATGTCATTTTATTTTTATATCTGTCTCTAACTATTTTTTTTTTTAAATGTGTTTCTGAGATTTTGTGGTAGCGTTCTGGAATTTTTCAATCTTAATATTTAGTTACTCTGTCAGAAAGTCCATTGGGAAGAATAACAGAAACCGGGGTCTCCCGTGGTCTAGTGGCTAGCGCCTTAGATCCATAAGCGGGAGATGGTGGGTTCGATCCCCACCGGCGCACAGTGTTACGAGCAGTGTTCAAATGTAGGAAAAATACTTTTGAAATAAATAAAAGGAAAGTTTTAAAAAACATTTTTGGAGGTTAATATTAACATTAGAATCTTAGAACAACAAGAAAACATCAAAATTAGAATATAGAAACAAAAGCTATAAGCTAAGAATTAATTTCAATTGTTGTTACAAATACGAATATTAAAACTGGTTCGGTTAGTAAATTATTACTTTGGCTGTTCCAATCTTCTTACTTGAACATTTTCATTTTTCCTTTAACTTGTTCAAGTGTTACTCCTAAGTGAAAAGTTGATTGACTATTCTTGGTCAATAGTGCAAAAATAGGGAAGTTCTAATGCTTTAATTATGTGCGAAATTATCATCATTTTTTCAACGTTGGAATTGATTTTACAAACAAAAACGTAAAATAACGGGTTTTTTCACACTTTATTCATAAATAGTACATTGCTCCACTATTATTTTGATACCTAGTTTACCTGCTTTTGGCTGCTTCTTACAGGGATTTTGCGGTTTTAGATTTCATAACCAAAGCACAACTGTATGAAGTCCGCCGCTGTAATGAACCAAACACCAGATTCCAGGATTTATTTGATAGAATCGTGCAAGAATATAATTTATTAATAAAAACAACATTTTACAAATGAAAATGGTTTTATTGATGCCGACGTTTCGGCTTGAACAGATGATGCCGACGTTTCGGCTTGAACAGATGATGCCGACGTTTCGGCTTGAACAGATGATGCCGACGTTTCGGCTTGATAAGATGATGCCGACAATCCCTACCTTGAATCATCAACGGTCAACGATCTCCTCTCAATGAATATAATTTATGTCTGTACGTTGGGATAATGTTAAGGAGAATATAAGGAAAATGTGTACTATTGTTTTGCCTGGATATTTAACAAAAGAGTGATCGCTGTTACAGGATTTCTGGAAATTTTTAACAAAATACGAATATTGGTTGAGGAAAACATTAATCTTCCCAACGACGTTTTTGAAATATGTAGATGCGATAATAATCAACCGTGCTTCACGTGGAAGACCGCAAGTAAGTTTCGTGGAATCATCATACCTAACGCCAAGTTTCGGACATATTAACGACAAAATTTCCCGACCAAATAGAGTTTGCCGCTAAGCTTACTTCTAAGGACATTTCAACGAGAAAATGGACTTATTATTCGATACACCAAAACCTTCTTTTGGTTCCACTTTTGACGGTAATACCGTCTGCAGATTTTTTGGCAATAGAAAATTAAGTAGCGAAATAACTGGACAGGAGATAGCATTGTTAATCAAATTGATTGATCCATTTTAAAACTGTTTTCTCGTGGTAAATCAATTAATATATCCAAATTAACTGAATTAATTGGTCCAGATTTATATTTGAAGCATTATTCATGGTATTATAAGCCAGTGTGTTTACATACACTGCTTTTACCTGATATTATTTCATTTTTTTATTTTACCAATTGGGCAATTATCAGAAGAAGCATTGGAGGGCCGACACAAAGATCTTTGTGTTGATACAAATATGAATTAATTGAAAATGCTC
The DNA here is from genome assembly GCA_946811695.1 of Gonocerus acuteangulatus. Lineage (NCBI taxonomy): Eukaryota > Metazoa > Arthropoda > Insecta > Hemiptera > Coreidae > Gonocerus > Gonocerus acuteangulatus. Next base: position 107,936,129 of record OX328132.1, read on the forward strand.
TTTCTTTCATCAGATCCACATTCGTCAACTTTAAGAAAGGTTAGATCAAAAACCGACACAAAAAAAAAAAATTGAAGAAAACGTTTTATCATACTTAATTGTAAATAAAAATTATAGTATTTGTTTACAATCAAGTGGTTCTGAGGAGGAATAAGTTTTTTAATTCGTAAAAGTTCTGTATATATTTTTTAGAAGTTCATAATTTTCGTATGTAAGTTTCCATATACGTTTTATGTATGTTTTCACCACAATACATTAGTTTTTTAAGCCAAAACTCTTTTTTTCTGATTTTGACCCCATATTCTCGTGACACTGTGCCGAAATTCACCAGGATGTCGGAAAAAAACCATTAGTGGTGTGGCTGATCCGCTCTATGAGGCCCAGATCATAAACACAAAAGATGGTGTCAGTGATAAGCCACTATGATGCGCAGAGTATGCCCGTTGAGGTATTTATAACCAGAAATTAGAGCTTAAAATAAGAGATGGGAGTAAGGAATTCTTATCTATATTTTTGCTAGTGCGGCTGAAGCGCTCTATGTGGCCCGTATAAAGACTGTCTTCAACAAAAAAGATGGTGTCAGTGATCAGCTACACTTATGCGCAAAGTGCGTCCCATTGAGGTCTATATAGTCAGATGCTTCAGCATGGAGAGACTGAACCGTGAATATGTGTGTGTATAGATTTTTTATACATACTATTGCCAGTGTTGCTGAAGCGCTATATGAGGACCAGATGGACGCAGTGACTGCGAAAAAGCGCAACCGCTGACCTCGCTTTGCCCGAACGATGTTATTCCCTTTGTATTCCAGATAAACACAAGGACGTAGGGGATTGAAGAGTATAGTGTATCGGCGAGAAGCAGACAACAGAAAGAGGGATGGTCTGTGTTTTGGCTAACAAACACACTCCAACCAAGCTGACGGCATACACATTCAGCCACTTCGCAGCTAGCTCGGGGACGTCCCTGATTTATCTACTCCTACCAATTATTTTCAACAGACCAATTCAGGGAATAGAAGTGCCAGAAACAAAAAGCCATTAAATGCTTGTTTTTCGACCAATAAACGAGTTTATTGGACTGGGTTGGGCGATGGTGAGAAAATCCTATATTCATATGAGTCTGGATTTACTCCAACAAAAAGTAGTATATAATGTGATATAATTAATTAAAGATAACCCCCTACTTTAATGCAATATCTACAGGTTACTTAGAATTTAGGACTGATTTTTTCCCTCTCCAAAATCACGAGAAAGGAAGGTGCTATTTCCTCATGAAGAACTATAAATGAAGAACAGATCTTGACTGTTCTCAATAATCAAGGCAGAAAATCTGCTGGACCACTTTTTTTTACAAATGCGGTTAAAATAATAACATTTACAATAGGAGACATTTTACAGGGTTTTTTTCCTATTCACAGTCTTTCAAGTTTTTAAAATTTAAATATTTACAAAAGCTATTATTTTGTTTTATGCGTGCATATTGCTATGTTAAGGATTCGTCTATTTATGTATTTTTCCTTTATAAATGTAATTGTAGCACAATTAAATGAAAAATAATAAAATAGTGAAAATAATTATGTGGACTACATATTCGAAAAATTAAACTTTTAGTACATTATTATTCTTTCTCTCTGTCTCAACTCTCCCTCCCTTTTCTCCTCTTTTTTCAATAGATAAATACATGATTGACATATAATATTGATTTATTTATTAATTTAATGAAATTACATTCTGTAAAATATAATACATTTTGTAATGTGCTCACATAAACATAAGAAAAATAAAATAAAATCACGAGGGTCCGCCCCAGCTGCTCCCTTGTCTCCTCGGGTAAGCGAGATGACTAGGGACAGCCGTACTCCATTCCTCAACCAGCAGCGGTACGAAGTACTGGAGCTGGAAAAGGGACGAGAGAACTGCAGACACTCTAGGGGCTTGTGGGGAGAAGATAACCACCGTTATCACTCCCTTGTATTGCTTAAAGCAGATCGCGAGGCCACATCCTGTTCAACCGTCGTGGTGGGGAATAGGGATGGTTGGGAGTGGACAGTGACTGGACAGCAGGATTAGGGTTTAGGGATAATTTGTGGTGAAAATTTGCAAATCGGATGGGGATAAGGTCTGATTGACATATAATAATGCAGTTATTAATCATTCCCTAATAATGTTTTTAATTAAATTTATATATATATATATATATATATATATATATATATATATATATATATATAAATTGCTCAAAAAATTGTTGTGGACCAAATTCAGATATTTTATCATTTTATTTATTTACTTTGTTTTCCTCCGTTTTAAATCGTCTATTTTAACAACACTTCCAGGATGTTAAAGGGACAATAACAAAGTAACCTTTCTCTACTGTGACCTGAGCGGCTTCTTGAAGTTTGTTCCACAAGATCATGTTTTTTTTTTTTTTTTTTGTTTACACTAGTGTTTTGTAAACATTATTACCCTCAATTGAGGAATACACTTCTTTACCTTAACACTACAAATTGAGCATAAAAAGGAGCATGGACCATAAAGTAGAGGGTGTACCACACCGCACTGAAGAAGGTTTAAGTGAAACAATAAACAATACCTAATATTTGAATAATTTAAATGTTTACTTTGTAGTATTTTAATTAAAAAAATAAATATTTCTTAAATTTGGTTTGGTATATTTTTTTTTTTGTTAAAAAATGCCACTAATGATGTAAAGGTAAGGTATTGATTATACACTCATAGAAATAAAAAATAACAAGAAGTATGGTTAAAGCGGCGCTAATGGCCAAGATGTTGATGCGCCGTAACAAAACAAAACAAAATGGTTAAAAAAAGAGTTTTATTTAACTTTTGATGAGTGGTCCACTTCAATTTGTGACCAGTTTAATAAATATATATATATATATATTTTTTTTCACTTTTTCTTGTTTGTTTTTCTGGCAGGGGGTCGATAAAGCAGTACACTCTTTGTTCACATTAACCGCTTTATTTGTTATGTTTCGCCCGACATGTTTCGTGCCTTTTCGCACCTCTTCAGGGGCTTTCCTATGTAACAATATTTTTTTGTAAATCCTAAACTTTAAATTGTTTACACTAATATACATATCCTGTCCCTAAATAATTTACATTTCAACATATAATTTTTAAACTTAATCTTAATCCTACCTTATCAAGAAGTCCTCTCGTCATGTTGTCTAGCTTGAGTCAGGCGTAGTACTGAAAAGTCATCTGTGGTAATTAATATGGCTGTTTGTATCGATTCTTTAGCTATTTTCATGGTATCGATTATTGCCAGAAAAACAAACAAGAAAAAGTGAAAAAAAAAATATATATATCGGGTCATCTTTCACAAGAATTAATATATATATATATATATATATATATATATATATATATATATATATATGTGTGTGTGTGTGTGTGTATATATATATATATATATATACAGGGTGATTCGTGTCTAAGTAGCCAAACCCTAGGAATGATTCTAGACATAATTTCCAACAAAAAAGTTCATTTTAAAGTCAGTCAGATTTTAAAGGGGAAAGGAGTTATGTCCAATCTACTGTAGTTTAACGTACACTTGTTTTTTATTGAATACGAAAAAATTGCTCAAAAACTGATCAAGATAATTAAATTCTAATTATACCATCATAAAATATACAAAATTTCCTTTAGTGATTTAATTCATTAAACCCATTGATATAAGATACTTTTTGGACGTCCAATAACGTACTTCTGTTTTTCTCGAAGATTTAAGGGGTTCCTCGCGAATTTTTTTTAAGCCCCCTAATGGACTCACTTCTTACAGGAAAACTTCTGCATTTAGTAAGTATTAAATCGCTGCAAATGAAGTGGTAGTTTACTGAGGGATTGGTTGAACGATTGGCTTCCTTTTGTCAAAAAATATAAAATGGAGTTTTGTTACTTTCAAATACCTTGTGCGAAGCAATGATGGATCACTCATTTTTTATTTGCCAAACTGTGGGAATCCATTGTCCAGTCCCGAAGCAATAAAAAGTGACTGAAACAAATTGTTGGACAAGTTTGTCTTTTGAGAGATATGTCACATTTTGTGTTTTCTAAATTTTCATTGATGTACCTTTTGCGTGATGTAGTAGGCACTCTTTACAGTTCACTAAAAAATGTGGTAATCAAATTTGAAATATGCCGATATTGCAATGGGACTTTTGTCAACTTGTACGGTGGATCTGTCCACTGCTTCTGTGTGCCTGACAGGAATCCATCTGGATCCTATGTGCAAGCGGAGCGTGTTCCAATGCAATAGTCTTCTACACTTAGTAAGCATTAAATCTCTGCAAAAGAAGTGGACGTTCATTGAGGAATAGGTTGAACGACTGTCTTCCTTTTGTCGAAAAATGTTGAACGGAGTTTTTGGTGGAAATTATGTCTGGAGGGGTCTCCCGTGGTCTAGTGGCTAGCGCCTTAGATTCATAAGCGGGAGATGGTGGGTTCGATCCCCACCGGAGGCAGGAATTTTCTCATCTCAGGGCTCGCTGAAAAAAAAAAAAAAAAAAATTATGTCTAGAATCACGTCCTAGAGTTCGGCTACTTAGACCTGAATCCCTCTGTATATATATATATATATATATATATATATATATATATATATATATATATATACATATATATACACACACACACATAGTGTTGCCAATATTATTAGGCCAAATACAATGTTGAATTTTAAATTCAAGGCATCAAATCTCAAACTGATTGCGAGCCTGCGAAGTGATCGCCGGTATAAGTGATCCCACGTCAACTTATCAACAGCTACGTGAGGACGAACAAGTGGAGGTGGGACACATTTCCGTTCTGGGGTTGAGAAATCAACTCCGACGAAAAATCAGGAAATCTACGGAATGAAGACGACATATATGATCCTCAAGGATATAAAAAATAGAAATATCTATGTATTATATGTTTGAACGTCAAAACTGAGATGATTCGCTCGTTAATTACAAGTCTGTTTTTATTAAACTAACAGTTATTATTCTTATTAACATTTCATATAAAGTAAAAACATACATTTACGTGTGGCAATAAAGTTATTTTACGAATTAATACAACAGTTATTATGGGGGGTCTCCCATGGTCTAGTGGCTAGCGCGCTAGATTCATAAGCGGGAGATGGTGGGTTCGATCCCCACCGGCGGCAGGAATTTTTTCATCCCACGGCTCGCTGAAAAATTCGTGGCTGCACCCGGGATCTCGGCGCTAATGGCCCAGAATTATGTCGATGCGCCGTAAAAAAAAAAAAAACAAAAAAAAAAAACAACAGTTATTATGTATGTACATTATATATTATAATAATATTACATTACATTATATATTATAATATTATATAATTATATTATATATATTGAAACATTACAATATAATTACATTACATATTTATATGCATATGCACAAAAACACATAAATATACATTACTTTATATACACTATGTGTAACACATATTATATACATTCACATAAACATGTACATAGGGACATATACATACACTCACGTTCATACATATGCGCACATATATGTTCCACAATTGGGTGAAAATGAAATTTTATGATAAACTAAATTTAAAATAACAAATTATACTTTTCACTCATGCTACCAGATATCAAAAGTAGCTTGAGAGTCTAGAATTGAATCTTGTTGTATAGCTGTGTGTGTTCTAGATGTTGAAGAATAGTGTTTATAAACTGGCTCTAGAAATATTATTATGCATGTATTTCGCAGAAATCGTCGCCAGCCTCCACTATGGAGATGCCACATAAAAGATAAGAATCGCTATATTTTATACTCACAATATAAATTCAAGATTCGGTAATTTAAATAAAACAATCATGTTTTTAGCTTTCTTCGGGAAATTTGAGGAGAAAGGGCAATTTATTGGCTAATATCATCTGAGGAATTATCCCGTCAACCAATTGCCTCGGCTTTAGTACAAACCCTTCAAAACTCACGGCTACTGGACTTCCAAGTAAAATTAAACCTCTTCGAATATAATAAAGCAGAGTAGTGAAAAGTTAAACACAATAAAGAAACATAACTTCCAAGAGGCAAGTAATTTTCGTCGGGAGTTAAGAAATGAAATCCTTTGTAGTTAGAAACTTGCTCAGTCTAAGAGAAACATAAGAAAGTAGAATGTTAACAAAGAGCTGAACTCCTTTCTCATTTAAAGCTTGTGATTAAATAAAAACATTGCTAGCTTAGAAGATAAAATGGTTTTGATATCATGAAACCTAAGTGTCACTCGCAGGAAATGCGTCATCTTAGTTAGCTCTCTAACGAAAAATAACTTCTAATATTGCCTGTTATTATAATTTGGCAAAAAAACAATTGGCTAAGAAATGACTTACTTATCAAATCCAATAAACTTGAGGGGGAGAGTGGGATTAGACACAAACAGTCAGAGCTGGAAAGAAATGGAATTAAGGCACGGATTTATGCAATAGAATGGCTGAGCTTGTCCCATAGATAATAGGAAATTTAATAACATTTCGACTGGTTTTCTTTCGCTTATACTGATTTCGAGATATATAAAAAAATATACGAAAAAACGAAACTGACCATGTCTGTAAATAAAATATTTTATTTAAATTTTTTTATTTTCTAAAAGTGAGTTTTCCCAATGGACGGAGGAAGGAACCGCGCTAAAACTGTTCGAAAGGGTTATACGTGTCACATTGATTTCTCTTGAAAGATTTCAAGTAAGGCTTCTTTGGATTGAATGAACTTGCCAGAATTGTATTACGAAGCCCGGTACCGCAATTGGCAACGCACCCCAGCAAAATACGGGAACTTCTGGGTGTGCCAGGCCAAGTTCCGCCCTACCCAAAGTAGGGGGTATACACTGTGTGTGTACTACACGACATATTAGAGCCGATTTTTACCCTCTCATAACTGTGAACCAGTAAAAGATAACCTTTTTAAAATGAAATTTTACACAGTTATTATAATAATAGATATAAGGAAAATTGGAAAGTTTCATAATTCTACATGGAATAGTTTCTGAGATATGGGTAATGGAATATCGGAATTTATAAGTCATTCACTCATCAAAATTATTAGGCACTTTCCAACAATTTAAAGACTTGAAATTTTGCAGGATGATAGACATTTGTGTGTTATTAAAGGCCAAAAGCAAAGGTCCTGGGAAGTTGTGTTTGAATGCCCGTTTAGTACTTGTTCCTTCGGAAACCCATCATCCGTCCGAACCCCACCATGTAGGTTATCAAATTAATTATATCGGTATGGAGAACCTATATTCTAACCTGATTCCCTGATGCCTAAGCCTGAATGTTTAAATTGCCAGACATTTTATAATAAATCTGATTGTTATTGTTGCCATCATTTAATGAAAAATGGCCAAGTTGGTATTGCACAATTAAGTGAGAGGGTATTATTTGGCTCTTGACAAGGTATTAAGAGCCTAAAACTCGGCCCAATACTATGATATCATAACATTCATAGCCAAACTGTTTTTGGGAGGGGCCTGGAGCTTGGCCTCTATTTTTTTTCAACGTTAGTTTTTTTTGAGAGATAGTAAAATTCCAGATCAACGTAAATGCGCTATTCTGGCAAAAAAAAAACTATTTTTTCATGAATCCTATTACTTATTCAATAGGATTTATAAAAGAAAGTACTTAGTAAGATAAACCAAACCCAAATAACCACCTTTCGCTTTTGGGAATTAAGATCAGATTTTTTAGGTAAGAGAAAGAAGAATACCATCAAGCAATACTTCCTTTAGATACATATTTCTAATGTAGCTAATACATGAACCATTCATCCTTCGAATTGGCAAATAAATAGAAAATACGGAATTGGTACTAAGAAATGATGAGGTAGGTATGAGGAGTTTTCCATGCCCGAGGTGTAGGGAGCATGAAGGTTCGCTCCTTAACAAGCTAGGCGTTAACAAGCTCTTTTCCACTAACTCATTTACAGAAATCACTTACCTAGCACCTCCTCTTACACTCATCTACCTCCTTAATTGCAGGGAAACTGATAAAATTGCAAAACTTAATTGAAACTTCGCGATCCGTCATCGATTTCCTCTGTAATCACTAATAATATCATTCAATATATCATCGCTTAAATATGAAAATGCATCATCGCTAGGAGGTTTTACATTAACTCTAGGATAGTGTTGTAAAAGAGCGCGCCTTTGAGGCTAGAAGGCGTGGCTCGTAAAAGCTCGAGCTCTCAGGGCTTGGACAGGGCTCGATAGAAGGCGCGAGCCTTGAAGGCTCGGCTTGGTAGAAGGCGCGAGCCTTGAAGGCTCGGCTTGGTAGAAGGCGCGAGCCTTGAAGGCTCGCCTCGGGAGAAGGCGCATGCTTTGAAGCCTTTTACTTTTCATTTCCAAAATGGCGGACGGCGGGCAAACAGCTGTTTCATGAAATATACTTTAGTAGATTCGTCCCAAATTCTTTCCGTCACATTGAAATTATTCGCTGGCATTTAAATTTACCATTTCATTGATAAACTAATTAAATGGATCACTAATTGGGTAAAAATAGTAACTTTTCCTAAAAAATAAACTCTTCTGTGAGACGGTGATGGTAACACTGTCGTACTACTACTATAACCGTGTTTGCCAAAGCTCTACCTTCCTAGGGCTCCAAGGCCGAGCCTTCAAGGCTCGATGGAGAACCTTCAGGGCTTGATAAGGTTAGGCTGAAGCCTCACTCCGGAGCCTTCATCGAGCCCCAGAGCTCCGGCTGTAGAGGTTAGATTCAAGGATCAGGCCTCAAGCCTCTAGTCAGGGCTCGCTTTTAACAACACTACTCTAGGATGCCCAAGGAGAGCTGTAAGAGCCCCCTCATTCCTTTTTGTGTACATAATATTTTATTAATATTTTCCCCATGCAAACAACTTTTTGTTGGCTCGCGGGCACCTTTGTAAAGAACGTAGTCCTCTAAATTTTTTTTTTTTTGTCCAAAAGAAGGAATTTATTTTACAATAAATTACAGAAAACTGAAATAATTAATGTAAATATAATTCTCACTTGCCATTATCTGTGAAAAGAATCTGCTCCAAGGCAAGATGATGAAGCCTTACATCTTGTTACTTACAATATAAAGGTGTTATATACAAACAAAGGAACAGAGTTGCGATGGAGATCCCTCTATCACCAGTAGTAGCAGACATCTTTATGTAAGAATTTGAGAAGAAAGCTATAAATACGGCGACTCTCAAACAAAAATTGTGGCTCAGATACGTAGACGACGTACTAGTGATCTGGCAGCACGGTCCCGAAGAATTAAAAACGTTCCGAACATTTCTGAATGCTTCCCATCAATCGATTTTACAATGTAAGAAGAGAAGGATGGAAAGCTTCCCTTTTTGGGTCTTCTGATCATCAAAGAACCAGGCGGCGGATTGGGGAGCACAGTCTTCAGGAAACCAACAGCTACTGGACAATATCGGCATGCCGAATCCCACCACCATCCAGCACAGAAGAGAGGAGTAGCGCAGACACTGACTCACAGGGCTTTTGATTTATGTAGCAATAAAGCATACCTCCATGCTGAACTCGCGTTCCTGAAAAATGACCTCAAGTCAAATGGCTATTACACTAGGTAGGTGGACAAAGCAGTCACTCGAATTAAAAAGAAAACTCAGGAAGAAATGGTTGATAAACAAAAAGAAGAAATGGGACAAAGAATAACACTACCATACGTCTGAGGCATTAGTGAAACAATACGCAGAGTCTTCAGAAATCGCGGAGAAAAGTATGCTTTCTGCCCTCTAGACAAAGTAGGCGACTGGCTCGGATCGGCAAAGGATAAACAGTGGCGACAAGACTAAGGTGTTTACGTCCGTCCATGTGACTGTGGAACAGTCAACGTAGGACAAACAGGTAAAAAGATAGCCACGAGAATAGGACAACACTCCTCACTGTCTCAGGCGTACAAAACCTTCGGCTGTAGCTAAACACGGAGAAGAATGTCCTGGACAAATGCTTTTTGACCAAACTAAAGAAGAAAATCTTCAAAGAAGGCTAGTCAGAGAGGCGGTAGAGCTTTTTAAGCAACCGAAGACTCTCAGTCGGGATGAAGGTGTCATCCTACACCCTACCTGGAAGCCCATACTCAGATCGGTTAAAGGAAGATTGGCGGAAGAAAGACAATCAAGCGTACCCCAGGAAGACGAAGAAAAGCGTCAAAATAGCCCCATCGGCTCCACGCAGTGAGGAGAGGCGCCGTTACAAGAACGTACGTCTGTAAAGCGCCATATGTCGAAATAAGTTTTATATGATAAAGGTTATTATAAAATAACAAACAAAAAAAGTTAAAAACATGGACAACGGTCTGACGAAGCAAAATGATATGCAATGTACAAATTTTAAAATTAAATTTTTATTTGTAATGGTCATAAATCTGAAAAAATTAATAAAATATTCTGGAAATCAGTATTGCTGAAAATGATCAAGTTTTCCCTTTTACTTTTTTACCCAAACAGTTTCTTTTGACCTATAATAAGCACAAAAGGACAAGGAAAAAACAACAACACATTTTTAAATGAAATATTAACACTTTGGCTGCGGCTGTCATTGTTTGGGAATACCTCAGTGTAGGGTGCATTTTTTGTTTGAATTTTTCATGTAGACCTTTTTTTTATAAAAAAAAATCATAAAAAATCTTCCAGTCAGCCGATTTGAAAACAGAAAACACTGTTGGAAAGCCCAAACAATACTGAAGGCAACTCTCGTTACCTGGAGTGGATCCCCTCCATTTACGAGCCTTTTGAATCTTACGGGAAAAGTAATGGAGGAGTGTCCTTCCGAAGGGACGCTTACTCGTAAGCGGGTAAGATCGCTAGTGTCCTTCCGTAATGACACCCGCAGCGAAAGTATTAAATCACTCAGATAATGAGGGCTGAAGAGGGTTTGATTAGAAACACCTTGAGCATCTTAGGGTTAATTATGATTATAAAAAAGATTATGCTTTCCTTTAATATTTCGGTTTTTAATTAATATTTCTAAATAAACCATTCCCTATTAAATAGTATATAGATTTTTGAAATGAGATACAGTGGTAAGGAGTTTGGTTTACGTTGAATGATTACAATAACTCCATTCGCCGTTTTTAGAAACCCAAGATAGTACGGAACCATACCAAAATTATATCCGAGTATTTTAGCTGATGATCTTGTAATGGGTTTTAGGAATTCATTCCGGTTATGTCATGGTACATTGAATGGCCGAGAGATCAGTCCTAATTAAATACTCCCGAAAATATTATAGACCTAGTATTGCGAACTTTTCAGGCATTCACCGCCCTTTAATAAAAAGTCGAGCAAAAAAGACTATGTAACAATCAATTAATGAAATTTGTTATATATCGTTATCTAATCAATTACACATCAATATTGCTAGTTATAATATCAATATTAGACACTATTATATGTATAATAATTATAATGACTTGCCAATTGCACAAACGATATTCTACTACTCAAAATACTTTATTCTTAGGTGCACTCTTTAGGTTTGCATTACAGTTTACAATTACCACTGCTCCCGCGAACCGTACTCAATAGTAAGCATGCGTGCAAGCGTAAAATCTTTAATTATCTATATTTTCCAATTAATAAATAAGTATTAGTTTATGCTCCCTTCTACATTTCCAACCATAACGTTTATAAAGACCTCAACATCCCACTCGTTAAAGATATTAGCCAGATTCCAACGTTTCCACACAAAACCTTTCACTCATCAAAATCCTGAAGTCCTCCCCTAACTAGCGTCATGCATCCACTCTCTCCACCAAGTTAACTCAGAAATCAGTGTCCAAACGATCTGCTGCAGTGAAATGTTAGCAATGGCTTCCTCTTTCTTCAAGTGCATCAACTGTTCGGAGAGGAAGGAACATCTGAGCGCCTTTCTGACATTAATCGAGTATTAAGTTGAGAGGCCATTTGTACAGAACCTTCATATTGTAGCATATTATGAGATGTATCCATGTACAGAATGTAATAACCAATAAATAAATCAAAAATTAAAAAACAAATAAATAAGTACATTATAGTATTTTCCATCATTTTTATTTATTTATTTATTAAGAGTACACAGCAAGATGATTTTATTTATTTTATAGGCTAAACGAATTTTTCTCAATTGGAATACATAATCAGACCTAAATACCTAAAAAAAAAAAAGTCCGATTCGCCGGAACTTAGTTACCAAAGTGCGTTCCATAACATTCTTATCCCTTGTGACATTAGAAAAGCATAGAATAAAAACAGTCAATATATTCTTTTGAGAAACATGTAACCAACTAATCCAATAGCATATTTAAAAAAAAAACAAGATTTCAGGCGGCTGAACACTGAGAGTAGCCAACTCAAACTTCCTACGCGTCGCAATCAAACTATCATTGTTTAAAAAAAACAAAACTTTTTTAGGACTAACGTTTTTTCTTTCTTTATTTATACCGCCTCTACCCGGTTCAGTCATTGGCAGTTCTTGTTTTCTCTTGCCCTGATCCATAATTATTGAAATAGCTGCCACTACTCACTTCCAACATTCCCGTTTTTCTGTGTCACCCTATTTTATTTAACTAATATATATATATATATATATATAAATTGGAACACATGTATAATCCAAGCATCAGCCTATAGACTATTTTATAACTAGTAGTCATAAGGTTACAATAAAAATAAGATGAAAAGAAAGCACAGAAACCAGTCTCCGAAGAAATATTAAGTAGTAGGGGAAAAAATATACACCAGAAATATGGATTTAATCTTGTGAACGCAAACTGGATTTGAACTCAGGTCCTTTAGTAGGTGGGGTTGGTTAGTGCAGGAGAATTCACCCCTACGTTTGAGCACATTTGTCATTAATTATTATCTTGCATTATGTCTTCGTTATGCTCCCTATTTTTTCTTTAACCCATATTTCTTCATTTACTCAGGACATTTTATTTCATTTATCTAGCAAGTATTTATTGCCGGCCAATTTTATATTGTACTGTGGGGTTTCTATTATTTATTCTAGAGTTAATCAATTTTATTTAATTTCTAGTGTTGTTTTAATAATACACTCGCATATTAACTGAAAACCCTAAAGGGCATCCGTCATTAGTTTTTATTCGGTACAACAATAACTCTGGGATCCTGGGGGGAAAAATATTTAAAACTTAATGATGAAAAACAAACCATCAAAAATATATTCATGGCTTGACGCCCGGGTTAACTACCAATCTAGAGCATAGTAAGTTAATTGATTTTCGAAGTCTGGCCGTAAATCAGTAGGAAATGAGGGCGGCCAATAAAGAGAAGACCATACAATATAAAAATGCCTGGGGGTTAAGTAGAGCAGGCGTGGAAATATAATTACAATGTAGAGGGGATGATAAAACAAAACAGAAAAAAAAGTACAGAAAAAAAAAGGGTAGAACAGCTAGGAGATGAAAAAGCTGTTGATTACAGATAATGGATACTGAAGGTTCGAAATGCCGACTCTAGTACACATACCAAGAAGGGGGTTTTTGTCAGCTACAGACCCTTATCATATTCCTAGGTATTAATCCAAACTCCTTTATCTACCCGTCAATCCTTCACAAGGAACACGCCATCAATGAAGTAGAGCAAAAAAGAAAAGCAAGCAGTGGTAAAAATCCTTACTCAAGTAACTACAAAAAATAAATAATTAAAAAATCCAACTACGGCGACTTGTTTGATATTTGAATTTGTTTTCAGCGCATCTGCATAAATACCATTTATTTATACAAATTTTATTGTTACGAAATTTAGGACGAGTTATTTATACGTTACCACCCTTTTGTTGGCAGGATATTCTGGTGCTAATCGAACTCAGACACAGAGTCGCCTTAGCACTGACGGCCACCGGGCCTCCAGTCTGATAGCGCGGCGCTAATGGCCTAGAGTAGCGCCGTCCTATCTATAGGTTCTCACCTTTCTTAAACATCCATGGTGGAGCAAGGAATTCGTCTTACAGGCCCATTGATGAAATAGCTCAGTCCGCTGCAGGCGGTACTCGAACCGGCATTTCCCGCGTGAATCCTTGATGTTAACCACCAGACCACGAGGAAGGCCCTTATTTTCATATTCTTGCTTCATATTGGCTGGCTCATGAAAATCATACATGGCCTGTGAAATACCCAATGAGTAATTTCAGCGATTGGTGAAAGCTTATGGCAAAGAGCTCTTGAGAAGCTTCGAGAATAAACCCATGAAGGCATTCTTGTGAATTGTAAAATACGAGTTATGGTGCTCCATAAGATAAGAGGTTCGTTTTTCGAAATACTTATAATTTTTTATAATAGTAGATGCTTTTCTAAAAAATTCAAGCGAAGTATTTTTGCGTAAGGGCGTAGAACAAAAAAAAATCATCAAAATAAGCCACCATTTGTCAACTGGAATTGAATGGCCCACGTATACATAGTCATTTTCACCATAAAGAGTCTTTTCTGACCTACGGTGCCGTTAACGTTTTGCTTCCTCATGACTTGTAGATTCGAAATATGCAATACCGAAATTTGTCCTTGAATAACATTTCAAGGTCAATTTTGCGGGGGTCAATATGGGCAGGTTCAAGGTTACAACTAGCAAAAAGGAAATTAACACAACGAGAATATTTAAGTGTAGATGTAAAAGCTACAATAGTACATTAAAAAATAAAAATTCAAGCCAAGGCGTGCTAATGACCTCAGTAGCAGATGCCGATGTTTATTTACGAAAATAAACAAAAACAAAACGGGCTACCACAGAATCTAAAACGAATTTTTTTTTTCGTTTTAATTGTCTAGTTACGTTCACTTGCTTACTTTACTGCTAAAAAGAAATTTGAAAAGTATCACAAACATAAGAACGAAAACAACACTTTGAAATTTCGATCCCTCGTTTTAATTTACTTAGCATTTAAATAGTTACTTTTTACTTACCATGATTTCTCAATTTTTTACAGATTTTTAACAATATAAACAAATTGTTCATTATTATTAAAATATTTTTCTAATAATATTTTCTCCTCTCCAGTTGTAAGCAAAATGTTATAGTTTTAGTACGCATCGGGTTTGGCGAGCATAGGGACTTTCTTATCAATAATGTCGCACTGACTGATTCTCTTATGTACGGGACCACCCATGGCTGGTGATTGTTCCCTTAAGATTTTAAAGAAAACTTTTAATTTATTTTTTGTTTCATTCGGACTAATTTATTATGTAACTACTACTATATATAAGGTATTTTAAATATAATTTATACCATTAAATATATTAAGAATTCAAAATTGTAAACATCTATTTATCTAAATATTGTCTATGTTAGAGTTTAATATATTGGAATCTAATTCTAAGATGATTCATTTTTACAATTTTTAAATTCGACAGGTTCAATATCCCTAATTGACCCCTTCCCCCCTCCCATCTCTTGGCCAATAATCGGGGTTTCAGCGGCGCTGAAGGTCAACTCAATGTCAGTGCAGATCCTTCTTGGTGGAAATGAAGAGGAAGAAATCCCACCGGTTTAGGTGTGGGGAAATTGATTTCCGGCCTCCAATCTTCAGGGAAAATACCCTTCCTTAATGCTCGCCCTGTCAGATTCATGCTCGTCAGATAAAAAGATTGAAACTACTCTCTGAAAATGATATTACCGTCAATACTGCTCAAAATACAGAAATATACATCCTAGTGTGAGTTCATGCATATATGTATATGTACTACAAAAAAGCGCCTCTTCAATCTAATATTTTCTTTTTCATAACCAAAATCCCTTCTAGGTCAAATAAGATGGAACATGCTTTCCTTGACGAAACTCCCCAAAACCGTCATGTGGACGAAGATGCGGGTGTGAATAAATTAAACCAATTAGAAAATGAAAAATAAGTACAGTAATAAGAAAAACGCCTCCTTTCCGAATCAATTTTTATCCACCTAGAAAATAATCCAGTTAATGACAAAATTGACAAAGAAGTCATCTCCTCTACCTACTCCAACATCTTCCATTTATTAAAAACTCCATCCTAATCCCCTATACCGCCTGCAATATAGCCCTTTATACCTGCCTCCCTTTCCATTAACACAGCATTTTATGACTTTATGACCCCTTACTGTACTTTGCCGCTCTTTCTTTCATCTTCTATGTTCTCTGTCCATTGGGTGGTCCAGAACCCCCCTCCCCCTCACCAACTCCTTTCTTCCTATATTTCCCTGTATTAACTGTCAGAAATGATCCCGCATTTGTGAGGAATAGTTCTCTATCTTCCCATCGGTAAGCCCATATTGTTATTCTTATATCTAATCTAATATGTAATCTGTTATTCTTATATCTGTTTTCCTAATAATCCAAACACTATATATTATGTTCACTTCTATATATTATGTTCTAGTATTTTATGTTTTTGTCTTTTTCCACATATGTATGTATGTATATATGTATGTGTATTTATGTTTGTAGGCATATGTATATATATATATATATATATATATATATATATATATATATATATATATATGTGTGTGTGTATATTTCAGTACTACATCCGTCCTACTTGTTTTTTACAGCCCTGATGAAGGCTTGAAGTTCAAGCCGAAACGTCGGCACAATAAAACCATTTTTATGATAAAATGTAGTTTTATTAAGTAGCAGTGACCGAACCCCGACAATCCCTACCTTGCATCATCAACGGTCAACGATCTCCTCTCAAAGAAAAATAAGTGCTTTTCTTAATATGTTACACCACCTATATTCAAAAACGTATATATATAAATCAGTCCCGTAACAGGACATAGGGGCCGATACTTAAGAGGTATCTAATTCATGACAATAAGGCACGCTAGGGAGATAGTTTGGTTAGTACTACGCTCCGGCCGTCTTTTTTTTTCCATTAGCTAATCCATCACGAACCTTTACGCTAGAAGATAATATATTACTGCGCTCGAGTTTTTAACTTCAGCAAATATATATATATATATATGTGTGTGTGTGTGTGTGTGTGAGAGAGAGAGAGAGAGAGAGAGAGAGAGAGAGAGAGAGAGAGAGAGAGAGAGAGAGAGGGAGAGAGAGAAAGGGAAATTTTTTTCAAAAGAACAAAAATTGTCACCGCTTTCCTGTCAAAACATATAAACTTTTAAATTTTGTTTGCCTATTCACACGATAGTGGCGAAAATTTTGTATTCTTGTAAGCACCATTTCTTGGTGAACGGATTAAACCTATATGTATTCAGCATAGAAAATAAGTTTATTGATTATTGCAAATATGAGAGAGCAATGTTTTATACTTGTTGTCGTTGCTTTACGAAGCTCCTATGGGGCTTCTATTCCTCCTTTTTAATTTGGATTTCCTCATTTCTGTCTACGTTACTTTTCACCTGCTGATGGAACCCTAATCTGGTGCTGTAAAAATGTTATTACCTGCTTTATTTCTTTATTCTTCAAGGGTTGTCGGTGTGACGAGGAAAAAAAAATAATGAATAGTATTTAAAACATAAAGTACTTTATATTTGTCTATTACTTTGGTCTAATTTCCATAGTGGAATGTTTATGATATGAACAAATCCGTTAAAAGATTTACGCTCATTGGTCTAGTTTTTGAATTCACTGTTTTTATTTTCTATTTATTATAAAAACACAGAACGTAATCGCCTATTCACGTTCCTCTAGTCGCCAATTAAAGTAGATATAAATGAATAAATCTACAATCTGGGAATTCTTTAAGCTACCTATGTGATTCAAGTTCTCAACAATTCTCGGTACAGGAGTACTTCTGGAAATTTATTCAGTCATAAGTGGGTTTAATAAGGCCTAATAAGGGATAAGCACACGATAAGTAATATCCACATAAGGCGTAACCTGTCATTAAATCATTGTATTAAGGAGGGACCTGTGATACTAAATGTAATACAGGTCGAAATAATGGGCCAGCTTTGAGGGAAGTGCCGGAAAAATTATAGCCCAAGTATTTGGAACACAAATATACCAAGAATCAGAGTTATTTAAGAAGAGTGCTCATTATTCATTGGTAGAGTTGGGAATAATTCTATTTTTAAATATGAATATCAATTTATTCGTACTTGAGTCATTTGTAAATACGAAAATAAATATAATTCTAAATACTCACAAAAAAGGTGAATATTTACACAAAAATAAGTGATTACAGTGGAACATGGATAATTCGAACTTCGATAATTCGAAATCGTCTTTAATTCGAATATTTCTCTCGGTCCCAAGAATTTAGGGCATAAACAATGAAAAAAAATCGTGGTCAATTCGAATACAATTTTGGATAATTCGAATTTTTTAATAGGCTGTACCTCCAATGGGAAGTGGACAGAGAGGCGGTCGATCTTAAATCTTGTGAAAATATTCTCCCCTAGGGTAAGAAGGATAGTAAGATACGGATGTAGGGGTTCCGAGACAAGAAGTACGGCGGTCTAGTTCTTGGACTCCAGGAGTTCTGCGAAGTGGTGGGTCACGCTTCCTCCCTTCCAGGGGTTGTTATAGGTCCATCCTGTCGTTTTATCCTAGAATTCCTTCCCACCATCCCACCCATCTTTTTTTTTATTCAATTATAAGTCAGTCAGCGCCTAGATCTGTTGTATTGTTTGTGCCTTGAATTTCTGGTGTACAGTGCAGTTTAGTGAGTTGTTGATTTAAGATGTCGAAGCCTAGAAGTTATAAAACTTTAACGTTGCCAGAGAAAATTAAAGAAGTTAAAAAAGGAATAAAGAAAAAATCTGAAATTGCCAAGGACTTTAGAATTCCACCTAACACTTTACCAATTTACTTGAAAAATAAAGAAAAAATTCTTGCCCATGAAAATGACTTTTTTTAAAACAATTGACTTTTATTTTTACTTTTTTGATAAATTATTTATTACTTATGTACGTAATCATCAATTCATGAAATGTTTGTTATTCTTTAAATGTTTTTTTTTAATTAAAAAATGTGAAAATATGAAGTTCGATTTTTTAGCCCTTCATTTTCAAAAACTTTTGTAATTCGAATTTTGGATAATACGAACTTTTTTATCGGTTTTAAAAATAAAAATAATTGCATTAAACTCGATGAATAAAAACGTAGGGTCTCCCCTCATACATACAAACAACACGAAAGAAACCAAAAGTCTATTATTTTTCACTTATTGCACCTCCCCTGCCCAAAAAGACGCACACTTGGTGTGAATTGTAGTAGGTACACAAATTGTCTTCAATATTATTTTAATTATTCTTCAACTGACCCTTTTCTCAATATTCTTATCTTCGTGGACGGCGGAAGGTTAACAAATAAATTCTTCAACACTCAGTATCACCAACTTTATTTCATCCCTACATGTTTCACACCTTTATTGGTGCCTCTTCAGGGGAAAAAAATACAAAAATAATAAAACTTACAGCCTACACCTGAGGAGGATAACCTTCCACCAGTACGGCCACGTCTAGAATGATCATGGTCTGAAAGAATTCAATATGGCGAAAAATAAACAGCTGATCGATAATCGATATGTCATACCTTTAAAAATGTTTAAAAATGAATTTCCAGAAGAAATATAGTCCTAACAATTAAAACCATCTTCCCACCTTCAAAATAAAAACATAATTTTACTTTTTGTCAAATAAGTTAATAAAAATAGTATTTAAATGTAGTATTTCCGTTTTTTTATTTACCACTTTTTTCCTATTTTTTATGATATGGATATTTTCCTTTATTCTTCTTTTCAATCTATTTCTTTCTTTACCTAATGTGCTAATATTTTCAAAATCAAAACTATGTCAAATCATATATAGGGGAATCGGAACAGTTACTTAGAAAACGAATTAAACAGCATGCGCAAAGTATTGATAAAGGAGAGAATAAAACAGCGTTGGCTTATCATGCTATAAAATATAAACATAGTTTTGATTTTGAAAATATTAGCACATTAGGTAAAGAAAGAAGTAGATTGAAAAGAAGAATAAAGGAAAATATCCATATCATAAAAAATAGGAAAAAAGTGGTAAATAAAAAAACGGAAATACTACATTTAAATACTATTTTTATTAACTTATTTGACAAAAAGTAAAATTATGTTTTTATTTTGAAGGTGGGAAGATGGTTTTAATTGTTAGGACTATATTTCTTCTGGAAATTCATTTTTAAACATTTTTAAAGGTATGACATATCGATTATCGATCAGCTGTTTATTTTTCGCCATATTGAATTCTTTCAGACCATGATCATTCTAGACGTGGCCGTACTGGTGGAAGGTTATCCTCCTGAGGTGTAGGCTGTAAGTTTTATTATTTTTGTAATTTTTTCCCCTGAAGAGGCACCAATAAAGGTGTGAAACATGTAGGGATGAAATAAAGTTGGTGATACTGAGTGTTGAAGATTTTATTTGTTCACGTTCCGCCGTCCACCAAGATAAGAATATTATTTTAATGTATCGTTAATTCGCAAAAATTCACAACTTACTTTGTTAATTTCTTTGTAAGTACATTTTTAACCACAAATGATAGTGTGAGTACATATCTATTCATAGATTTTCGCATTTTAGTGGAAATTTTGTTTTGTTACTTTATTTGTATTCATAGAAGAATTTTATTGGTATATATAGACGTATTTACACGTAAATACGTCTATATATACGCGTAAATAAATTTGTCTTCTCACATATTAATACGATTTTTTTACGTACGTATTTAGAAAAATAAGTGAAAGACGAATAAAGATGTATTCATATTTATAAATAGAATTGAACCAACTGACATTGGGATCATAGGATACATTGTATGTGTATCCAATGTATGCCTTTACAATGTATGTGCATACAATGTATGTGTATACAATGTATGCCTTTACAATGTATGTGTATACAATGCATGTGCGCCAAACAGCGATGCCGGGAAGGGGAAAAATCCAAACCAATCCCGTTTGAACTAACCTATAGAATACTGATCTAATGTTGCTATTCCATTTTATTAATAGTTCTGATTCTAAAAAACGTTTTTGTCGACCAAGAAATCTCACAGTTTTTAGTGAAAAGTAAAATAATTTTTCGTACCACTTATTTTATTGAAAGAAAAGGCGGTACTTAGCTGTGGTTTCCACTTAGTTTTATCTATAGGAGCATGTATTGGAGTTACACAGTTTATTGAAATGAATGTGTCTCCAAAATCATTATTCTATCGATGTGGCAGTGGTCTTACTCGACTCAGCACACTACAATACTTCAAAAATGATACCGAAATCCGAAACTAGTATCAACTAGTTTTTCCCAAAGTCGGGCGTGTGGCACCACTGGGCGGCGGCTCCCTCTTGGTACTTCTAACCTTGATATGTGTGGCAAGGGCATCGTGCCTCCAGTACTACCGACACAAATCTGTGATTCACAAGAACAGCTGTTTCCACATATTTTTGTGCTTGAAAACCGACATCTATCGGAATCTTTATCAACTGGAAGACTCTTAGAATTGACATTAGATCTAGGCTTCTTTTCAAATTGTGCCAGCTTAATGACCGTTAGCTCTCAGGCCTTTCAAGGGTGGCAAAAATAACTCAGGTTGGTTGTTGAGGCACCAGCAACGGACCACCTGGTCAAAGTCAATCCTTGCACTGCTCAGCAGCAAATGGGTTAATTCACCAAAACTACGAACTGGGTCAACATTCAATAAATTGATAATTCTGTGGGGCTGGAGAGAAATAGTCCCACGCGCTCAACCGCCGGCGCTCTGAATGCAAGCTATCGTTCAACTCGGCATTGAAGCTATACGAGGGTGGTTGAATATTCGCAACATTTAGTTATAATAATTAAATTGTAGGAGACCACTACGGGGGGCCATAGGTTCGCAGACATTATTACCAAGTACGAGGCCTTTGATGAAGGTTTAAGGGGCGCAAGAAATGAGAGAGAGTTAGTGGGGGGGGGGGTGTGAGAGAGAGTAATGAGGTTAGCGGAGGGTTAGCTACCCCTCAGCTCGCTTTTCCAAATTAGGTTTTTCATCATATTCTCCCTTTGATCGGAGGTAACCTTCCCACCAACCCCCAACTCTCCCCTTACCCATCCAACATTAATTCCGCCTAACACCTCCCTTCAACACCAAATTCATCCCCTGCTAAAAGGTAAGAGTCAAATTTACATACATACCTTCGAGTTTTAGGCTCCAGGTTTTCGAATGGATAAATCGCACGTTAGAATAAGCAATAAGGAATTTCCAGACCTTTTAGTGGAATGGAATGGAAATCGTTTTCCGTAATGCATTAATAAGTAACCGGAAATGCTAATAATCCATACTTGAATTACAGAATTCTTGAGATTATGAGCAGATCCTAAACTTATTTCCGCACTATCAAATATAAGGATTGATTGAGATAGATAAAATTTTTCCTAGGCGATCATCTGCAGGGATATCGTTTTTTTTTTTTTTTTTTTTATTTACTGATTTGTAATTATTTTTTTTTAAACTAAATTATATTTTATCAGATATCTTGATAGGCTTTCGAAACCTATATTATATTTTATTCTCTGTCGAAACCTGAAACAGTGCTGATGCAGTTCGTCGTGTATTAGGAACTCAAAGCAGCTAATGAATGTTGGGCAATGTAATAAGACGAGGTAGATAGTGAGAGGGATCTGGCAGGCTTATCACATAGGATGAGAGCCTTTTGATTAAACTTCGTATGTGCGAATTGATTGAAATAAGGATTGATTGAGTTTCATTGTGATATTTCAATGTCAGATTTAGAATTGCTGATCAAAATAACCTAACATGATGTCGGTTAAAAGAATTGAATTATATTCTATCATACATATGGATTGGCCATGATTAGGAATAATTTTTTATGCCCATGCAAATTTGGTTAGGGTACGATTTGAGTTTTCTGTGCTCTTAACAACAAGGTCCTGAGTGTATTTTAGTACCTTGGTGTTAGGAAAATGGTATATATTATTCTTTTATTTCTTGTGATTGAAAGTTTTAATTATTTACATTTTGTTTTATCATACTGCAATTCTAAACATTTATAAAATTATTTTGCATTTTACCATGGAAATGATGATTATTTAAGATTATTTCATCAAAATGTATACAGATATAATAAGTGCAAATTTTGCACTTCTAGCTATTAAATTTCAACTGCTATTTTTAATTATATTTATTCCTTCCTCTTTTTTTAAATAATGCATTTATTTGCACTTCACCATTTTTGCTTACTATTTACAATATACATAATTATCTCTATATTTAACTATGTACACAAAACGCACAAAAAATCATACATATGTATGTAGACACATGCTTAACACATATGCTCATACAGGTCTTATAATTATTATTATCTAAGAATACATTTTATAAATACTGTGGTAGTTATTAATAACCTCTGATACACAAAAAGCAATTTATAAAAATTAAAATGGATTATTTTCATCTCATATAAAATAAACAATTAATGGTGTATTCATTATGTTTAACATTAAGTCGTTAAAATCCAAAAAGTAAAATAATAAAAAAAAACTTTGCATGGTTATAAAATTATTGCACATTTTTATCTTTAAAAAATTCCTTAACGGGCACAAACCAGGTAGGCTTGAATTTTCTGATTTTGTGACAGAAAAAGAAAAACTGGCAAAAAAAAAAAAAAGATGAAATAACTATAAGTTCACAGTACGTTGTTTTTGTTCTAATCATTGAAATTTGTAATGTCTTCTCTGGAAGAAAAACACGTGTAATCATGCACACACACATACACGATAGTGGGATTGATTTTTGTCAATTTTGTAGGACCTATTATTGGTCCTATGCTTATATGACATTCCTTTCTAAAGGAGGGCAGTGTAAAAAACTCTTTTTTTTTTTAATTTCGAATGTCAGAAATTATGTCCCCCCTTTAATTGACCGCCCCATATTTTTATTACTTTAAGTGAGTAGCGTCCAATAAATATATTATTATGGAAATATGAAGAAGATTGCTTTGACGACAAAGGGAAGTGCAAGACAATAACGGATAATTGGAAGCTAATAGTTATCAGGTGCTGAAAATAGATTACTTAATAAAGGACTCTCTAGCATATTGGTTCGTTTGAAGACATATTTTTGGAGTAAATTCTCTAAAATTAAACATTGCCAGTAATTATACAGAGATAGTGGAAGATAGTTAAATATTACTAATAATTAGAGACCGGATTCTCGAGCAATTGAATTCTTGTTATTTACACGAATTAAGGGAACCGGATTAACATATGTAAGTTTTATTTTCCACGAAATTGCACCCGGACATCATGTCCTTCTGTCTACCTCAAAAACACTCCACTTCCAGTATCTAACGAGGTTCGATATCTAGGATTATACATTGACAGCCGACTGACATGGAACCCTCACACGAGACTAAAAATACAAGAGCTGAACAAAAGATACGGACTACTTAGACGACTTCTTGGACCCTCGTCCAAGTTAACAAAACAGAACAAAAACTTACGATATGCAAAACCATCATTTGACCCATATGGACATACGGACTTGAACTCTGGGGTACTGCAAAAACATCAAACATCAACAGAATACGTATCCAACAAAACCTTACACTACGACCTTAACATTCCATTTGTCCTTGATCTTGCTAAAACCCGATTCTAAACGTTCCACTCCAAATTGTCCCATCCTAATCCTGAAGGTTTATCCTTATCATCCCAATCCCATCCAGACAATCCTCCCAGGCGGCTTAAAAGACAGTGGCCCCGAGATAAACTCACATAGCCGACCCTATTTTGATCATTAAAACGTTTGTTTAACCGCCTCAGGAAGTACCAACAATGGTTGGCTTCTTCCAAATTCTTCATTATTTTTATTTTGTTTTAATCAACTTGTATATATTATCTGTGTCAACAAACTTGACTATTGTACTATTGATTTATGTACAAATTTAAAAAAAAAAAAAAACGAAATTGCACATTTGGGAAGTTTAATGCACAAATTAGCATATTTTGGGGGGTTATTCCACAAATTTGCACATTTTAAGCATTCAGCGCACGTTGCGCACTTTTTGATATTTCATTAAAAATTCAATTTGAAATCATCACCACTAATCTACTTAATTTCCCAAGAAAAAAAAACTGTTTATGAGAAACGTTCCTAACTTTTTTAAGTTTTTTGTTACTTTAATGTTCGTCCCATACCTAGATATCCATTTTTCTACAACATGGACTAATGGTGTTAAATGAAGTAGTGCGAGATAAAGTAAGTTTTACAGTCAGGAATCTGGTGAACGTTAGATTCATAGAGTTCTTACTTATATTGTTCAGAAACATTTCTATCGTTGTCATTTCTTCTTCTTTGTTGAATAAGCTTCCTTTAGTGGGTCACAAATAGAACCGTAGTACCAGCTAGAAGTTAATCCTCTGTGTAGTAAAATCTACCTGCTCAACTCAAAGGCACCGAACTAGAAGTAATATCCTCTGGATAGTAAACATCTACCCGGCGGCGTTCAGTACAAAAAAAGTCCGACTCGCAGGAACTGCGTCATCTTAGCGCGGTTCCGTGCATCTCGAAGAAATGGAATAGATTAGGCATCACAAATCACAGGAAATTGACAGTTGCCAACTTACACAGAAGCGGATAATTCTTAATCCTCATTCTTGAGGAAGGCTGAATAAGCCAATACAATTATGTACTGAAAACGTACTCATTCTACGATTCTGCTCAGAAGGCTCTATTCCAAATTACCGAAAATTCATTGTCATTTTAAGTTTCTTGTTTTACTAGCAAATTCGTTTTACTGTTATAATCAACTGTAAATATGTGCTTCATTCTCTCCATGGTCCATTCTCTCGTGGGTTAAATCTTTCTATAAAATACGAATAATAACTTCAGTTCAAGCAGTATGAGGAAGGTTATATAGTTAGGAGAATTCAAAACAAACCTATGTATATGCCATCATCATTAGCCACAGCCATTTTGATTACCACAGCCACTCCAAACTTATTACCAATACCTTTTATAGTTCCTTGGCTTATTGGACTAAAATATTAATTTTACTGATAAATGCAATTTAAAACAAAAATAACCAATTAAAAAGTGAGTTAAACAAAGACAAAACAGGCTCAAAAGAACAAAACAATAACTTTTTATGTTTTAAGAGTTTATATCTCTGATTGACGTTGCCCCATCGAATATTGCTTCAGAACCTTATTTGTAGAGAATTTAGTAAGCATTCGAATGGCCACCTGCCAATTACTACGATTTCCCAACCGTTATCGAGATATTTAGGAAAAATGTATGAAGATCCGAAAACGTTTCATGTTTATTAATAAAATATTTTTTTCGCATACTTCCTTAACTCAAAATATAACCAAAATTTAAAAATCTTAGTTGGGATTAATTTCCAAGATGTAGAAAATATTTCAATTGAATCCCGCGATTCTAAGTACTCACAAAAAAATAATGACTTACACAAACATTGATTCCACTTTTCTCAAAAACGGTTACAGATATCGCCTTAAAAATGGTTTCATTCGTTTTCCTATGTTACTCAAAAACGTAAGCGTTACGATTTTTTGGAGCGAATTTCGTCCCAAACACTATCTTCCCGTGGGCGAATTCTGCTGGTTAACGAACTTGACATTTCAAATTAGAAGACCGAATTTCATCAAAATCGGACCATTTTTGAGCTTGCTAGAGCGTTAACAGACAAGCATATATATAAATATATATACATATATATATATATATATATATATATATATATATATATATATATATACATACATATATACAAATTTGAACCATTTTCGTGACCTATAGGGCCTGAAACGTGAAAGTTTCTAGTCGGTACTTCCGGATTGCGTTGTGAGGTCAACCTCATAAGCGAGTTCTTCCTTTGGAGATAGGGAGTAACCGCGCTAAAAATCGAAAACAAAGAGGGAAAAAATGTTTTTGATAAATTTAAATTAGTTATAGAAAAAAACACTGGTTTCAAAATATTACAAATTTACAACAAAGATCTCAACGGAGAAGACACAGATGAGGAGCTGGAACCAGTAATATTGAGTAACTACAAAAGAGGTCCGTCCCATTGCAAGTATTAATGTGGAGCGCATGTTTTGACAGTTGAAACACATATTAGATAACCGACGATGTAACTTTACGGAACATAATCTGTAAATGTAAATGATTGTAAATTTTAACAAAAGTTCAGAAACATTTATTTGATAAATTAATATAGTTAGTAGAAAGATACCAACATTTATGTTTTACTATAAATATATTTTCTTAATTTTGTTTAATTACCATACCTAGCTATTTTCACTGCACGAAATCCGGCCTTTACTAACAATAATGATTACACAATAGGCAGAAGAATAATTACTGAAAAAGATCTGCAAGTAACACATATTCATTAGCTGTACTAGACTCACGCCTCTTAAGGTGCGTTTACATCTGATAGTTATTATTACTAATGCAAACTGAGGACAATTTATGTCTGAGATATATATTTCTATCAGAAGGTGTCGACACTTCTATACCATCAGGAGGTAACACTGATTGAACAGAGAAGAATTTAATGTCAGAGATAAATGTTTTGACGACTAGCTGTCTTGTCAATACATATATACCAACAGATTTAAATAGTGATAATTTCCGAGTTGCAACATATCCGACATATATCGCTGAAAATTACGGTTCGTCTACATGGCTGACAAAAAGTCCGAATCTCTTGAACTGCGTCATCCCTACTGCTGCGTCACCCAAATATTAATTTTTATTTAATAATAAAATATTAATTTTACTGTTAAATGCAGTTAAAAAACAACAACAAATTAAATAGTTAGGTAAATAGAGAAAAAAAAAACTAAACCAACAGCAGTAGCCTTTCTCAATGTTGGTTCTTTTTTCAATATAAGAGGGCGTATTTTACAAGCAAGCATTTCGAAATCTGCTGGTTTCATTCCTAAAAAATACGAAAACTCCACGGGGCCCTCGATGCTGAGTTCAGGCATTAATTGATTGAAGACACCTATTTCTTCCCGGCTCAAAATCACTTTTGGAACACTTACAGAACGATTTTTGTTTCTTTTCTAACAGTTTTAGATGATATCAGGCCACTTTTCGATGATCTCATAATTGCAAGCAGAATGTATGACACAGGACACATATGTCAGGTCGTGCAAATTTTAACAAGTCCAGAACAGTCGTATACATGTCCATGATATAAATGTCTACCAAGTTCTGTCAGCATAGTAAGATTTTGTGAAAGTAATACAAGAAGCACTGTTTAATATTAAAAAAATTTCCTCTACTGCTCTGTTTTGTTTTCCTTTTGGTGTATAAAGAAATAGGCTGAAGGCTCCCCTAGAAACGAGCTCCTTGGAACGATTAGAGCCCCCGAAAAAAAGCAGTTTATTCTTAAGATACACAAACTCCAGCTAAGAAAAGCATCCCTAATAGGGCTTCTCGAGGGATGAAACATTCTTGACGCGGAATGCTAATAGCACTAATAAAAAAATAAATGCCCACCTTTAATAAGATAAAAGACCGCAGGAGGGTAATTCACCCTCCCCCCCCCGCCACCACCTCCTACCTTTTCATTTTCCCTTCCTCGACGGTCCTTATTTAAATAAATAGCTAATTATATCATTCATTATTCACCATTCGTTATTTCCTTAAAAGCAGACTTGTACTTATTTGGTAAAGTATCAATAAAGTTAAGACATTTCGCTAAGATTAGTTTTTTAATCATAAGCAAGAGCTTACTCATTGAGGCCTGTTGAACTCGTTTCAGAAGTTTGCGATTGGCTTTTATTATTTAGGTTTGGATAGATTAGATTTTCTTTAGCGTGTTTTCTCTCAAAATATGGGGCGGAAAATATTATTATTATATTAATGTGATAACGGAATCCGCAAGTGCTGACTCCGTTGACCATCATCTGGGTGTGTTTATAGAGTCCCAAGTGTTCAGCCATCATCACATTGACGTCCTGTCATCATCGCACGTACCTTGGGCCTACCTCCTTGCCATGGAAATTCGTCACGCTCGGCTGACAAATGGACGTTAGACTCTTGAAGTTTAATGGACACCAGCTCTAAGTCCCGTTTCTCTCCGAATGTTAACGTAATCAATATGGAGTAGAGACCCAAGCAACTCACAAGCAAGGAGTCTTGGAGTAGCCAGCCAGCAAGCCAACTCAGAACCAAGCAACCCTACTTCCAAATACCAACCCATCAACATCATCACCCATTCACACGAGGCATTTATTTATTATTATTCTTAAAGTAAGAGCTTCATGTTAATTATATTTATATTCTCTATTACAGTTGGATTTGTGAACCCTCACATTCTCTACACACACATGTCCAGTCACACATTCACCTCCCTGAGCTACAAACTGGAGAATGTACCATATCCCGTGGAAAGGGATGGTAAATCTTCAAATTTATACACCAAGTCTGCTAGGAATCTGAACCCCCTTGGCGAACTAATGTTTACCCTATCCTGAAAGGCTCATGCATTCTTTTAGGCAGGTGCAGGACTTATCTCCTATAGTATTACACTCAAGCATTGTATGGCGTATTTTGTTTTATTTGCGACATTATAATTATTAATTTATTTTTGTTCAATTATGTAAATATATTATTAAATATTTATTTATTATTTGTAAATGTATTAAACATAATTATTTGTTAAATAATTACATAGTTTTTTTTATTAAATTGCATTTATTATGCCTTGCTACTGCTTTTATATTCTATATATGTTGTATTTTGTTTAATTACAAATGTGTTGCCAAAAAAATCGGTTGTTCAAATTTGTATAGAGCAGTATAGTTCTCCTTTTAGCTTGTTTTTTTTCTGACCTCATAGGGCGGTCCTATAAATCGGACATACATCGTAACAATTATTCGTTCAAATTTGTGCAGCTTTGCTTATTATCAAGGGTTCTGAAGAGGCACCTGGGGTTGCGAAACATGTACACACGTTTTAATAAATGGACTTTTGTGTTAATTTTAGCTCTTATTTATAGTCCTTCTGCCTATTGTGGAAATATTATGTGTTTTCGGGTCATTAAAATAAAAATAAATGTTTCTGACCAAGATCATTAGTCCAGGCCTTCAGAGGAAACTGTTGTAGATTTCTTTTCTATATGGAGAGAGACAATGAGGATTAATTGTGTTATAAGCGAGGATTTTGATGGCTGGAAGATGTACAGAAAGCAGTATCTGTCATTCTTGAACCCTTTTCGGTCTCGTCATGTTCGCTGATGTGTCTATGGAAGGGGATGTTCGATATGATGTTCCAATCTCGCCTCTCCTCGCCCCGTCATATTCCACTCTACCCTCGAACAGCGTACATATTGTTCAAATACTCTGTTCCTTCTTCTTATACCTCCCATCCATCGGGGACCGTTATTGTCAATATATATTTCTCATACAACTTCATCCCCGTCTATCATATTTTCCGCCAGATTTCTTCTATATATTTCTCATAAGATCTGGGTACCCAAGATTTAACTATACTTTAATCCCACAAGAAAACCGTTCAATTTATTCCCGGCGATTGAGGAGTAGACGTTCTGCTTGGATAAATGCTTTTGAATATTAGGATGAAGTGATGGTTAAACAGGGTAGGGGGACTGTAAGATTCTCGGGCATTCAATGTATTAACACGCTCCCTAAAATCCAAAGATATATACAACATATTCCACTTTTATAAATACTCTCTTAAACCTCTGCCACATTAATGGTAGCTTTATAAATCCGGACCAGAAGAATATATACGATAAATAAAACGTTTTAACATGCCATAGCATGCCATCTGCAATGCTCAAAATTTATTGTGGGGTTTGTAATTGTACATATTCCCACATCACGCCTTACATTGTTAATTTTCCAAAACCAGCAAAATTACTGGAAATGTGTACACATATTGTTGTAATTACCAATAAAGGTTAAAAAAAAAAAAAAAGTACTTTTCCGTGAATTTGTTCTGAGCGAAATCCTTTAGTTAGATGATCATAATTAAATATTAAAAAAAATCTTATTGTGCAATTAAATTAATAATCGTGTTGGCAAGGAAATACTCACATTTCTACACAATGCATTTTAACTTTCTTATACCTGGTTTGTTGATGATAAATTAAAATATTCTTCCAATTCATGTATTATGTATATTTCTTTCCCATAAAAATGGTCATTTTGTCGTAACACCCTTCTAATGAAGGAAATAAATGTTATTCAGAAAGTGGGATGCCCAAAAAATATAAAGGTACCCCAATTCAGATTACCTAGTAATTATTTGGTCCACAAAGGAAGGTTGTGGGGAGCGTTTTTGCTGTGGAAAAGAGCGCCTTTTCTGTTTGCAAGGGAAGGGCTTTTTGCTTTATTCGAAGGTTTAAAAGGTTAGCAGGCCACAGTACAGTTTAATATTAACTGTTTGCCCTTGTAATAAAAGCTAAAAATGCAATAGCTCCGATCTTTCACACCAGGATACATTTGTTTTCTTTTTCAAAGAGGATAGCTGATCTAGTTGGCAATAAACGTTCTTGCGTACAATGCTTTTATATGTCATTAATTTTTTATTCTTGAGCATCCACAACATCGGAAATTCGCCTATTACAATTGTTACATGTACTTATATATAATTACACAAATTATATCATGCCTATACTTCTGCAATTAATAATACTACTAATTATACATTAATTTAATGTTTTGTTACTTGCTCCCTATGCATGAGGACATTTCTTATTGCAAGGAACTTATGAACAAATCTGTGTCTGTTTATGATTTCCCCAAAACACTAAACATTTCCGGTAGTTTTTGATCATCAAAAAGATATTCAGTGGTGGCGTACGGCAATGCGTGTTCTCCTAAATCTCAGAATAACGACAAATGAGCGTATTAACTTCACGCGCAAAATTTCCTTCTTTACATAGAGCAAACAGCAGATGGACTTTGAACATTTATAGCATAAGTACCAAAATGTCCACACTTTTTTAAGAACCATTGATCCTTTTAGCGCGTTTCCTACCTTCTAGCATAGGGAGGAAACCCACATATAACGCCACTCTCCGGAAATGCTGACTAAAAATGACTCTAGTTCATATTTGTATAAGCCCTGCAAAGAACAACATCAGGAGGCCGGAACACAGTACAGCCCAAAGAACCAACAAGTACTCAATAAAGACTGCAGAATCAGATGCCTCTACAGTATCTTCCTCTGAGTCCATGTGGCCTGATACAGTATTATTCTTTTATAACACCGGATGGGCATATTTTGATAAAATTTGGTACAATATCCGGTAAAACTGAAGAAGAGCGTCCTCAGCACCGATGGTTTTTCACAATTCGCATTATAACGTATTTTGATACACTAAACACGAATCCGTTAAAAAAAAGTTGCTCTCAACTAGGAAAGACGTAATTAAGCACTAACGTTCACTGTTATTGAGGTTAAAGTTGGCGTAATAAGGGGCCAAGAAGAACAAAAAATGTATTCCCTTGGCTTCAACCAAGGATGAAAACAAATTGCCTGACGAAGCTAGAGAAGAATCCAGCGAAATATCGCAGAAGAGAAGTAACCATATATATAAGCCGAGATTTAAAATGAATATAAATCGAAGGTACCTTAGAAACAGTCACGATATATGTGTGGACGATATATAGTATATATATATATATATATATATATATATATATATATATATATATATATATATATATATATTCTTTTTGGTCTTAGGAGGCATGGGATCGTTAAAGCAGTCTTCCTGTCTTCATACTACTTTATTTACTAGGCCCGACATGTTTCGTGCATATTTTCGCACCTCTTCAGGGGCACTTCTTGCTAGGAAGTCCTCTCGGTACCATGTACTCCCTCTGGAGTCTGGCTTAATACTTATATATATATATATATATATATATATATATATATATATATATATATATATTCCACACATATATCGTGACTGTTTCTAAGGTAGCTGCAATTTATATTCTTTTTAAACCTCCGTTTACGTATATATACAAAAATAAATAAGATAAGAATGGGCTTTAGTTAAGGAGCAAATATATCATAATAGATGTCTTGAGTAGGAGGTATAATGATGATAATATTGAGGCATTAAAGGGTGACCAAGAAGGTCTATGGTCTATAGCAAAGGGTGGGTTCGAGGTAAAGGACCGTCCCTATTGGTAAGCTCGAACAATGGGGACACAACTTGGATCCAGCTCCTCTAACAATACACTCGGTAAAGTTGCCTTACGTACATTTCTTACCAGATAATAAGTTATACTTAACAAAAGCCCCAATACCTGGGAAACAATAATAGCTTTAACTTCAAAAGCAGTCTGTATTATGCAGCCTTCTCTTACCTTTAGCAGTCTACAATATTACTATTTACCTGTGTTACAAAAATAATTGTAGCGTGTTTCCTCCATCCTTACAAGGAAGAATGCCAGGCATTGATGAGAAAATGGTGTAATTGGTCCAGACTTTAATCGTGAAAATTAAACTCCATTGGAGGATCTAGAGTTTGAAGGATAACCATATGTACCTAGAACATTATCGACCATATTTGGAAGCAGTTCACATTTTAAATTTCAAATATTGGGAAAGGAAATTTGAATGTTAATCGACTCTTGAACGCTCTCAAGTCTCAAGTGTATTTGTGTATAACGAGTGTCCAAAGGTACGTCTACTACGCAGGCATTTTCTTTTTTCTCTATAAAACCTGATGTCTCTAATACACATTTGAAGGAAGTTAACCTTAACTGACATTTGGTGACCTCTAAAACGGATTCTAAATGGAAAAATGTGACTGCTGAATTCATATACAATACATTTTATAGAATGTCTACATTCGAAAATCATTTCACCAAATTTGTTCAAACTTATCCTCATAATTCTTTCAATTTAAAATATTAAAAAAAAATCGTTTAATATTAAAATTATTTTAAACTCATCATCAAAATATATTTGACCAAATTAATACAAAAACCTTTTCAGCCAACTGAAATGAATTTTCGAAAGATTGATAAGTAGTTTATAGCATCCAAAACATTTGGGAAGGAAACTTTATTTATTTTAAATAAAGACTTTCTTCTTTCTCCGGATCCATTGCAAGTGAAGCAAGCAGGCCGATTGACAAAAACCTGACCATTTATCCTCTTAAAAGAAACATTAAATAATAATAAATCATTTTGTTTGAACCGTGATAATTTTCTTCTTTCTTTTAAGAAATGAAAAAAAAAAAAAAAAAAAAAAAAAAACGAATTCCGGCTGTACTTCACTTGCGATGGGCATGGATATCGAAGATATTGTCATTTGAATTATAGAGTCAATATTTTCAACTCATATTCCGATTTTAAGGTCAGCGAGCAAATAACTATTTTAAAAAAATTCGGTCGGAATAACTTTATTTATTTTTTTTTTAATATTTATTTTATGAGGATCTTTAACCATAGCCACTTGCTCAGAACAATCATTACACATAAACATACAATTATATCATTACATATGTGCATACAAACGCATTATTACATATTTACATCATAGTAAATAAATAAACATTACACTGAATTTATATAGTTCATGTTTTTTTGTTTTTTTTTGTTTTTTTTTATAATAAAGCGTTTATTAACATCTGCACAAATAATATAGCATTGCTTAATTGTTATAAATAAAGTCATTTTTATGATTTCACATAATGAGATTACCGAAAAAAAAATAGTACATACTTAAATTATTAAAAGAAAAAAAAAGATAAATAAAAGGGGGAAAAATAATAAAAATTAATAATAAGAAAAAAAAAACAATAAATGAAATGATAAAATATAATTTAAATAGAAATTTGGAAGGAGCCAATCATAATTGACACTTCCTAGTTAAACGCTTTTATTTGTCCTTTAAGTGCGAAGTTGATCACGAGGCCAAGATCTCTTTAGCCTCCTAGGAGGGGTTTCGGGGTGGGATTGAGAGGAGAGGGATTGAGCTCTGGGATTGGGATGAGCAGATAGTTTGGAGTGAAAGGTTAGGAATCGGGATTTAGCTAGTTCATGGATGAAAGAGATATTGAGGTTATGATGAAGGGTTTTATTGGAAACGTAAAAAGGGGCATTAAATATTTTGCGTAGGACTTTGGATTGGAATGCCTGTATTCTTTGTATATTTGATCTTTTGGTTGTTCCCCACTGTTCCAGTCCGTATGTCCAAATAGGTCTGATGATGGTTTTGTATATAGTGAGTTTGTTCTGTATTGTGAGTTTTGATGAAGGTCCCAATAGTCGTCGAAGAAGTCCTGTTCAGTTCTTTACTAAATATGTGAACTGGTGTGCAAGTCCTTTTGTTGAGAGTGAATGTTATTTGGCAGCATTTCTCTGGATTCACCTTGATTTTCCACCTGTTGCACCAATACTCAACAGAGTCTAGATGTTCCTACAGGTGAAAGGAAGCAGCTTCGGGATCAGGGGAGGAGGAAAAAATGGCTGTACCATCAGCATATGTCGTTAGATGAGTATTTGGGTGGGTAGGAACGTCAGCGGTGTACAGAAGGTATAGGATAGGACAGAGAATACTTCCCTGTGGTACACCAGAGGAAATAGGACGGGAACTAGATAATGTGGAACCAGATCTTACTTGGAAGGAACGGCTTGATAGGTAGGACTGTAAGATTTGGAAGTATGTGTGGGGAAGTATGCGCCGTACTTTGTATAATAACCCCGGGTGCCAAACACGATCGAACGCTTGGGCGACGTTGAGAAAGGCACTCGTGCAGTAGTTTTTACTTTCCAGCGCATGGGAAATGGTGTCTACAACGCTGAAACATTGTTGTATCGTTGAGTGCTGAGTACGGAACCCAAACTTGTGATCTGGTATGGAGTTGGGAGGGATAGTGGAAAGAATTCTTTTGAGGAGGAGTTTTTCAAGTATTTTGGACATAATTGGGAGCAAACTGATAGGACATTAGGAAGATGGATTCTTGGGGGGTTTTTGTGGTTTAGGTATAAGGATTATGACAGAGTGTTTCCATGAAATGGGGAAATAGGTAGTACTGAGGATTGCGTTGTATATGTATGTAAGGAAAATAATTGCTTTCTGTGGTAAGTTTTTTAGGATTGGCGCTGTTATATGGTCGGAACCAGGAGATTTTCGGGGAAGATGTTTGATAATATATTTGATTTCTGAAGGATGGAATGCTTTAGGAGGAAGGGATAGAGGAAGAGGGCTGTTAAGGTTATCGAATATTTCTACATCCTGGGGAGAGTTTTTTTCGGGATGAGGAGAAAAGATGGATTCCAGGTGGGAAGCGAATAGTTCAGCCTCATCATCATCGCTTCTGGCCCAACTTCCATCACTGCGCTGGAGAGGTTGGGGAACAGTAGGGAATTTATGGATTTTGCGAGTGGCTTGCCAAAGGGAATTATCTTCGGTGGTAAGTGATTGCAGGTAGTCGTTGAATGATTCAGATCGGAATGTGGATAAGGCTTTTTTTAGGAGTCGGGTAAGTCTATTAAAGTTAGCGTGGTCGGATGGATAACTGGATCTCTGCCAATGAGCCCTTGCTTGGCGCTTAGCTGATAAGAGAGTGAGGATGTGATCGGGTAGGAGTTCAGGGCGCAGTCTTGTATCGCTTTCGTGAACATCGAGACAGCCTCGTCTACGTCAGATGAGGATTTCAGAGGTACATTGAGGTTTATGGATTGAGATAGTTGAGAACGAAATAAGTCCCAGTTCATAGGCCCTGGGGTAAGGGAGGGAATTCGGGAACGTGATAGAGGAAATGTATTCAGGACGAGTAGGATGGCTGAGTGGTCGGATGAAAGTTCAAGCAGTGACTGAACCGAGTATGATATTCCACATAGGCCAGAAGTGATGAAGAAGTCGACCAGGTCAGGAGTGCGAGAAGGATCGGTTGTACAGTATGTAGGAGAATCAGAGGAAATAGTGTCATAATTTTGGGAATGAAGGATGTCGTACCGAATTCTGCCACGAGGATTGGTTTGACGGCTTACCCATCTGGGATGTTTCGCATTGAAATCAGCCCCTATGAGGAAGCGAGGAATAGTTCATGTTACATCTAGATATAGGAGAATACAATTTTACTTATTTCTTTAACTATACAAATATGGATTTAAATATGCTAACAAATTATACAAAGTAACAATTTAACAGATTTTAACTTTACTAGTTTTGTATTGTGACGTTTTGTGATAAGATGTAGTTAGTGTTTAAATAGCTTGTTCTTGCACACACGGTATAAATATATATATATATATATATATATATATATATATATATATATATATATATATATATATACTATAGATAGATAGATAGATAGATAGATATTTATTTATTTGTGTAAGATATATCTTGTACAAATAATATCAATATTACACGCTTTGTTTCTTTCCATTTTGAGTCTGGTAAATCCTATAATACTATAACTATTTAACATCAAACGACAATATAAATTATGTATAGCTCTAAACTTAATATATTATAATAATTTACATCATTCATATATAATTTACATTAATAATTTGCATCATTCATATATTTATTTTATTACATATGTTATTTATATTTCATCATACATATTCAATCATACATAATACATACATATTACATTCAATCATACATTTATACATTCAATCATACATTTATCATATATATATATATATATATAAAATAAAAAATATTTTTTTATTATTTTTTATTAACAGATATTGTACAGGAAAATACATATTCATAAATTTTGTTTCACCTTTGCCTTACAAAGAAATTGTGCAGGCGCCATGCAAAACGGACTAACAACTAGACAGGTATTTTGGGAACACAGCATTGAATAGCTTATCAAATGTGGTAAGCGGAAGCTAGAATCCGATTGCGAATAATGTCCACGCGACAAAAGCTCTGAAGGGGACAGTCAATATTAGGGAACGTCGTTTTATCAACAGTTGCGAAATTTTGCACATCGTAAACTGGAGTTATACCGAACAAACCTGGTAACGTCAAGTGAGCTGGACGTTGCGAGTTATGGTTGGTATTGATTTCTGACAAGTACCGAATGAGTTGCAACTTGTTCCTAGTCCTCCTAATGATTCAGGCAAATGTTTCAATTACACTTAATAACTCTGGAGCCTTCCAGTATTGTTAAAACTTAGCTAGCATTTTCTGTGGTGAATGTAAACTTTGAAAGAAAGCATTATACATTTAGATACCTTGTGGGGACGAACTGTCTTTTTATCTTTATGCTATTTAGCCTTTAATTGTAACATGTCCTGGCAACTTTTAAAGAATGAAAAAGGTGACTCGGAAGGCGTAATATTTTGAAGAAGGCAATAGTTTATAGACAAATTGGTTGGAATGTCATTGACACCATTGTTAAATGACTCTTTGCTCAGGACATTAGAAAAACGTAGACTTTTGGATTCGTTTGCTCACGAATTTGGAAAGAGAAAATTCACTTGACAATATTTGTATATTTTCCACATTCCTCCAAACAGTCATGCATAAATTGTCAAATAAATAGTAAACAAAATATATTTTCTGAAAGTGGCGAGTTTATTTAGCTTTATGAATTATTTCTGGACTTCCAGCGAGGTGTGGTGAAAATTAAGGGAGATATTGAGCGTAGATTACCAGAAATTATTCAATTCAAAGGAGAAATGTTTACAAATGTCAAAGCGTGCCAGAATTTACACAAATGGAAAACAACCCTAGAATTCATAAATCTAATTAAGTAAAACATGTAAAACAGGAATAATAATGTACGAAGTAAAGCATAAAGCTTGGCAAATAATGGTAATTCATACTCTTTACAGCTCATGTTTGTATGAGTTTACTATGGAGTTAGTAGTACATTGTTTACTTAAACATTCCTCGATTGGGAATTCCTGACCGAATTAAATCCACGTGGAACCCTCACTTACTTCTCGAGAGAACACAATACACCTTTAATTTATTCTGCCTAAGGCTTCTTGCCTGGAATTCCTATACGCAAGCCAAAGTGAGATCCTCTACTGGGAAGTATTTAATTTTTAAAAATATTGAAGGAAATATAAAGTGGCGCTTGACAAAGATAAATTCCACTTAAAATCTATTAATATATACTAAAATATTTGTACATACTCATAGGTCGCGCAGCAGATTAAGCTTTGTTAGAATGAAAAGTTGTACCAAAAGAGTCATACATGAAGTGATGGTAAGCTATCTGACGTACCTGTCGTACGCTGGATAGGAACCACCTTGTTAAACTACCATCCTTTATTATTTGTTTAAGTCCTTATAAATTCGCATATGTATTTAATTACATAATTATTCAGGAAGCGTTCTCAGGCTATCTACAGGTTACGACCCTTTATAAACAGCCATAGTGTAACAGGGAATTTTTTCCCATCACTAAGAAAAATCAACAGACAGGACCCGAACCGCCTTCGCCTTGATTGTTGTAGGGGTAATCGCAGTCCTTCTGGACGAGAACGGGATAGCCAATCCTATAACTTCCTAATGAACTAAATAATATTAGATATTTTCAGATATTTAATTGATTTATTTTTTTAATTTTTACCCACGAACTTCGGCTAGCAAACTGTTAACAGTCCGTCGGAGCTGGCCAGCCCCGAAACCATTCCTAGCTTTCTGATAGGAGGTGATAGGACTTAGCCCTCAGATTTCCCTCATTTTCGATATTTGAAAATTTACAAAAAAAGTTGAATTTTCAAATCCTTTTTTCGAAAATGTAAAACAGGCTCATGAGGTAACTGCAAGCGCGAATTTCTATTTTTGGCAAATATGTTTCAGCAAATATTTGATTTGAGTGAACCAGCCGATTGAGGAAAGATTTGAAATTAGTCATCAGTTGAAGATTTCGATGGTCCAGGGAAAAAGGAGGATTTAGGAGAATAAAGTGATATTGTTTCTGAAGATCAGGTTGAAGAGAGAAGAGAAAATACGTATACTGACGAGAAATTTGATGATCAGGAGAAATGGAATAAAGAATACAAAAGTCTATTTATATTAGGGGAAAATACTACTGTCCACCAAATGTGTGCATCTAACGATGTCTGCCGGAAAAAAGGGAATTGGATTAACCCATTCGTCGGCCAATGATCAACGACCAACGTCCAGAGATCCCAAGAAATAAAGAAGAACGGAATTCCCTCGAGCCTTCATGTCCATCGCATGAAATTCAACGTCCTTGGATATGCTAATGATCTTGAATACAGTTGGCATATGTGGTAAGTGGAAGGTAACAATTTAAAAACGTAGCAAACTTTCATAAATTTTGATTGGATAATCTCACTAAATAAGTAATTACAATTTTAAATGGAAATAGTTTTAGAGATAAAATTCGAAAGTTTTTCGTTGTTTTAATTACTTCAAGCAGTAAATGAGTTTGTGGAAAGATGTAAGGAGGACAAAGAAGAATAAATTATTTCAGGGTTCTCCTCCTGTTGGCCCAATTGCCACCGCTCTTGATTCACGCGCAGGAAATGCGGGTTCGAGTCCCACATGCAACAGGGTGAGTTTCTTCATTTCAGGGCCAGTTTAAAGGAGATTCCCTGCGACACCATGGATGTTTAGGAAAGATGGCAAGATATAGATAAAAAAAACGAGCAGGGAGTTG
Source organism: Gonocerus acuteangulatus (assembly GCA_946811695.1). NCBI lineage: Eukaryota > Metazoa > Arthropoda > Insecta > Hemiptera > Coreidae > Gonocerus > Gonocerus acuteangulatus. The sequence goes on from OX328132.1 coordinate 107,976,724, forward strand.
CTGGCGCATTGAATCACTTCCACTTCGAGACCTCTCAATTTTCTTTGCATTTTTTCCATTAAAGTCCAAGAAATTTATCTTTTATTGTATAGAGATGGATCTTTACAAGAATAAAAGCTATTCCACTGGAAATATCGTTTTATATTTTTTAATCGTAGTAATAGACATCATTTAATTGTATTGTGCACATTGGAGTTCTATTCTACGAAGTTTATTTTTGATGGAGTAGGCACTTCGGAGCAGGAGTAAGTTACTATACCCTCCTGTCAGCCGGCAGATTTATATATTAAGAGGACGAGTGTAAGAGTATAGATTGAAACTAATGGCAGATCCAGCTTCATCCCATGAGACTTCGCTCCTAAACAACTTCATCTTCTTCGAACTCTTACACAGACCTGTCTAATATTTCCCGAATTCACCCCTATTTTGGCTCCAAGATACTGGAAATTATTTCTCCATGTTTAATAAAATGGAGAAATAATTTCACGGAATTTAATCAGTGTTATATAAGGTCAATAATCAAGCTGAGCTTTCTGAACGGAGAGGTAGAGAGTCTGCTGATTAGGGGGGCGAGAACCTGTAGCATCCTGGAAAGGAGCCATATGGTAGCCCTTCTTTATTTTTTTACTAGGCCTTATATATCCTTCATACCCTCAATCTCCTGGTGATTCTAGCCAACGGAATACTAAATAAAGGAGAGAAAATGATATTCCACTTACATGTCTCCAGTTACGATATCTCCATCTTAAAAGCAAGTTGCGAATACATCGGCTAAGAAAACTGGCATTCTGCATCAGTAGGAGGTTAGTAATCATACCACCTTTCCAGAGCGGATTCAGTTCAGTTTCCCTAAAGAATGTCAGCTCATTCCCAAGGAAATATTCAATGCTGTTTAAAACTTCTACAAATACATACCGGCAACATATACAGGAGTGTGTGGCCCGGAAGGCGGAAAAGGGAAGGGGTTTATACTAAACATTGGATAGCCCTAAAACAGGCCCCTCATCTAATACCACCCTTCCTAGGCGTCTAACTCTTGAATTCATTTTTATTCTCATGTTTAAAATGTGTAATGACAACAAAAGAACAAATACCTACAAGTAAGAATACACCAATACAAAATAAGTAAATCCTAGAAAAAATAAAAACTTCGCGAATAAAAACGTTAGATACGTACAATTATTATTATTATTTATCTTTGTTCTGCGTCTCTTATTTGAATATTTTTAATCCACGGTTAATTGATTCTCAGTAAAAGCTATGCTGATTCAAAAATATTACGCTAGTTTTAGAAATAAATTGATCAATCATCCTAATCCTATAGCCGAATCCTTATTCAGCATCAATCATCCTTCCTCTCCACCAAGACGTCTTAATAGGAAGTGGC